>CP139506.1:8049694-8427298 GCA_021014915.2 Artemisia tridentata subsp. tridentata | reverse complement strand
GGTAGGAGTGAGAGATCATCGTTCGTCATTATGAACGAAGGGTAAAGTGAGTCGAATTAACAATCAATTAAAGTATAACCAAAAGCCAACCAATCAACTATTATAGCAGTTGAATAAAATTAAAAAAATAAATAAATAAATAAATAAATAAATAAATAATATAAAACAAAAACCGCCAATATATGGTAGGCGACTAAAAAGTAAACCTAAAAAGTGAACCGATTTTTGTGATAGTGGAATTTTGAGTTTGTACAATTTACGGCAGTCGACAATTGGAAGGACTGGCTTTGGTTACAGACGACAATTAAAGTGAACCAAAAAAAAATGTAACCTGTTGGAATCGAATTTCCTTAGAGTTGATGAAAAAAAGACTAATAAAACGAAAATATAAAGAAAGAAAGTAATTAATTCGGGGTCCTCACGCATCATCGGTGAGTATTCGATAACCGGAGGACAAATATTTGTGGTGGGTTAAACTTAAAGCTCCGATACCATGTTGCGAATAATATTGATTGATAATATGTGTTTACATGAGACCCAATATTTATATCAATGACTAACCTAACATGTGGGTTTGAGCCTAAACCAATACCAATGCAAATATAATAAATCCACTAATCTTTACTACATATAATGGAAGAATGGTCAACATAGGAAAAGTGAAAAGTCAACATTTGTGAAATGTTGAAATTAATGTATTTCCCATTTTGCCCTTCAAATCTTAATCTATACTACTTAATAAAAAAAAAAAAACACGCAAAATTCGTACTCTCCTCTCTTTCTCTCTACTCATACATAAACCCTAGCTTTTCTCAGCCGCCGCCTTTCGCCGCCACCTCCATAACCTCCATTGTCGTCGTCGCCGCCTTATGAAATTGCCACAGTCTGACATCTGTTAGGTGGTTTCATTTGGCTAGGTGGCTTCGCTGGGTGGTTATGTGAACGGAATGGTGGGTGTTTAGGTGTTTTGTTGTTTGTTTTGGTGGTTTTGAGAAATAAATAGAAGTGGCTTCGGTTGTAGATCTGGTTACTTCAATGGTGATTTTGGCATATATCCAGCCACCGAACTGGATTCTTTTGGTTTGTTGGTCATTTCTTTTAGATCTAACTTTCTTACAAATGTGCCAATGGTGTTTTCTGTGGCCGACATTAATTTTTCTGGTTCTTGAAGTTTGTTGTGGTTGAAATTTGTTATTTTTGTGGTTTCGAGTATTCTTGAATCTGTTATTGTTAAAATTTGGCTGAAATTTGGCATACCCGTTTTTAATTACATCTATTTGAGTAAAAAACATGAAACTTCAGATTTAATAAGTTTGGATATGGTCAACGGTATTGAACAAAGCTTGAATCTTTTGAATTTTGAAGTACCCATTTGGGGATTTGTTTCTATTTGTGTAGAAATTTGGATACTTAATGTTATACTTGTTATCTACCAGGTTTATCAGCAATCAATTGGGGTGGTGTGTAATTTTAATTGGCCGAAATCTAAGATTTTGATACAAGTTTTGGATGATTCTGATGACCCCACAACTCAGTTATTGATAGAAGATGAGGTTCATAAATGGAAAACCGATGGTGCAAATATTGTTTACAGACATAGAGTGCTAAGAGACGGTTATAAAGCTGGCAATCTCAAGTCTGCTATGAGTTGCAGTTATGTTAAAGATTATGAATTTGTTCCCATCTTTGATGCTGATTTCCAACCTCAACCTGATTTCCTCATGAAAACCGTTCCTCATTTTAAGGTAATTTCTTATTCTTGTTTTTGTACGTCAAATTTATGTCATTTTTTCCATTTTAGTAGAGTTAAGAATGTGTATTTGATGCGAATTTGTAGGATAATGAGGAATTGGGATTGGTACAAGCGAGGTGGTCGTTTGTAAACAGAGATGAGAATTTGCTAACACGGCTGCAACATGTCAACTTAGCATTTCACTTTGAAGTAGAACAGCAAGTGAATTGAATTTTCTTGAACTTTTTCGGTTTCAATGGGACTGCTGGAGTGTGGCGAATGAAGGCTTTAGAGGATTCCAGTGGGTGGTTAGAGAGGACCACGGTTGAGGACATGGACATTGCTGTTAGAGCTCATCTTCATGGATGGAAAATGGTTTTCCTCAATGATGTTGAGGTAATTATAAAAAAAGTTCCTGGTTTTGTGTTGATAAGAGTTTGATAATTGGCGTTGATCAATTAAATATTGTTTTTCAGTGCCAATGCTAATTACCGGAGTCCTATAAAGCCTACAGGAAGCAACAACACAGATGGCATTCTGGGCCGATGCAGTTGTTTAAGCTTTGCTTGCCTGACATCATCAAATCAAAGGTTTGTTTTAAAATTTACTCTGCCATGATGTGTGCTCATTTAGAATACTTGTGGATACCACATTATTAGTAATCTACACCTCATCATCGGTTATCAGCTTTAGGCCTGTAAATGGGTTATAAGAGATTTAGACCCTGATGTTGGTAGGTCGGAAATCATGGTTACCAAAAAAAAAAAGAAAGTATAATCCCTAAAATAAATATTAACTCAGATTAGATCACACATCCAAACACACCATTAGTATTTTCATTGTATGTTTCCTATTACCTTGACAAATTTTGTGAAACCTTTTTGACATCTCTGATGTAATTGATGGTTTGTTGTATGTAGATTAGCATTTGGAAGAAACTAAACATGATATTCTTATTCTTCCTTCTTAGAAAGCTGATCCTACCGTTTTACTCGTTTACCCTCTTTTGCGTAATTCTCCCAATGACCATGTTTGTTCCCGAGGCAACTCTCCCTGCATGGGTTGTCTGTTACATCCCCGCCACCATGTCTTTTCTCAACATCCTCCCTTCTCCCAAATCTTTTCCCTTTTTAATCC
This sequence comes from Artemisia tridentata subsp. tridentata, assembly GCA_021014915.2. Lineage (NCBI taxonomy): Eukaryota > Viridiplantae > Streptophyta > Magnoliopsida > Asterales > Asteraceae > Artemisia > Artemisia tridentata. Next base: position 8,424,429 of record CP139506.1, on the reverse strand, counting down.
CTTACCTTCTCTTTGAAAACACAATGTCGGTAACCAAATTTAATGCCATGATATCAGGCCTTTTCCAACTAGGCAGTGCCTACGAGTGGGTTGTCACCAAGAAATCAGGCCGGTCATCTGAAGGCGATCTTGTGTCATTAACCGACAAAGATTCGAAAGAGATTCAAAGGGGTGGGTCAGAACCCGATTTAGAAAAATTAGAGAAAGAGATGAAGGAAAAAGCGAGAAAGATTAAGAACAAGAAGCACAATAGGATATATACCAAAGAGTTGATGTTGGATTTTCTTCTATTGACAGCTTCCGCTAGAAGTCTTTTATCTGCTCAGGGTATCCATTTCTATTTCTTGCTATTTCAAGGACTATCGTTTTTGCTCGTGGGGCTTGACTTGATAGGTGAGCAGATTGCATCATAAAACGTTCATAGTTACATTTAGTACACCGAATATTGGGTTTTAGTAGATACTCTTGAGTGTTGAACCCAAAAGAAGAGCAGTTAACGTGTATCCCACGATACGAGGAGTTGTGTAACTTGTGTTACGGGATTGATTTGTTGTTTTTATTTGTTTTGGTCAATTCTTTTGTATGAAGTGGTTTATATGTTTAGCTGAATCTTTTGAACATGGAGGTAATGAGTAGCCAGTGTATATTATTTAGGGATTGCTCTTTGTTAATTCATATTCTTTTTTTCTTCTCTTAATGTATTGTCTGCTCATTTATGGTGGTTAATATTTTTAACAGCACCTGATAAATGTGATCTAACTTTATATAGAAGTCAATGTCATTTAATATGATGTGTAATTGTTTACAGTTCATGAAGTTTAACTGTCATTTAATCAAGACTTAATTTGGGTAGGTTACAATAGTACAAATCTTTGGTGTTATCCTGTTAGGTATTACGGAGTGTAATTCTATCATTTAATGAAGACTTAAGTTGGTAGGTAGAAGTTAAAAGATTCAAAATCCATATTTTATCCTTTTTTTGTTAGCTTTGGGTCACATTTACAAAAACCTGTTATTATAATTCTTACAATATTTGGACTAATCAACAGTTGCATATTCTGACTTCTGAACTATTAACTATCTTTGAAACCATTTACTCGCATCTATGGTTCAGTGGGATTTTGAACCCGCAACCAAAATGGTTCTAGACTCGGGTATCCCGGACTCCTCAAAAGTCAAGAAACCAAACTACTTGAGGAGGGTTGAAGAGGATCCTCTTACTCGACAAACACGAAGTGAGAACATGAATCATCATCAGCAATTTTTCGGAATAAAAATCAACAACAATATTACTAGCCATGAACAAATAATGCTCCATTTGAGCCTTTCTAAAAAAATATAAAATAAATAATGCTCCATTTGAAACTAGAAAGTGACATGGTACCAACATAATAATGTCACTCTTCCTGTTCTTGTAAACATAATAAGGCGAATAGGGAATTCCAAATGACTATTAATAAAGCTCAAGGTCAAACAATTTCAAATGTGGGTGTCTATTTGCCCGACTATGTTTTCTCGCATGCCAGCTTTATGTGGCATTGTCTAGAGGGATATCCCGTAGAACAACAAAGGTATTGGTTAAACCAGTTAAAGAGTTCCGTCAAGCAGAAATCTACACCTCAAATGTCGTTTATCAAGAAGTTTTATGCGAAGAGTAAGGTGTGTTGTTAGTTTTTATCTCATAACTAATGTAATGTTTTACTTTCAGTTTCATTAAATGTTTTTATATGTTGTTTGATAGATGTTAAGAATTTTTTCTAGACTTTAGTTATCGTGTAATACAACCGTTTGCAATTACATTCTGATCGGTTCACGTTCTATTTTGAACGCTACACAAAACACTCACCACAATATCACAAATCGTTAATTATTTGCCGCTACGAATTCCGTTGCTATGCACGGGTACTCGCCTAGTAATAAAGACGTCTCACCCATTACACTCACCAGCCAAATTACTTTCTTCAACCGTATCTTTTTACGCCAGTACTTCAAGAAATACCAACGTCAGCATAAATTTCTTTAATGAAAACGATCTTTTGTTTACGTTGAGCCAGTTACTTATCTTCATAGACAAATCTTCTTATTAATTTGCGGATAGCTACTTGAGTTTTGAAGTTTAAACTTGGTTTTCTATATAAGTGTTAGCATACACTGTACTATATGACAATGAAAAGACAGGTTCTAGAGTATATTCAATCGAAAAGGCCCACTAAGAACTAACAGATCAGGCCCAAGTCAAAGGTTCGGGCTAAAGAATATATTTAGGCCCACCAGTTACTTGAGAATCACCTTCAAACAAATACATATCAAAATCTGTATTTCGTAAAACAGTTACATATTATTTATTTTTATTAATAACGAGTAACGAGAGATATACAGCTCTAAAAATATCATAATTATTCACGAAAGAAATTGATGTTATTACAAAAAAGTGTCATTCTAACTTTCTAATTACTCTTGATCTTTTAGGAACCATACAAGATATGGCGTAATATTAAAAGAAAAAGACATCAATAAATTGGCTAATGAAAGTATGTTGGGTATTTTGCAAAAACAAGAAGTGAAAGAACTAAGATATTTGTGATACTGCAGATGACTTTTAATGAATGATAAATGGCTTATATATAAATGGCTTTACAATGCAACGGTAAGTAAAAGAAGATAACATTAATAAGCCTATAAAAACTTCTAGTGGCACATGACTAGCCAAGAATACTTATTCAAAACTTGTAAAGTCACGTGAGAATTAAATCAAACTTCAACAAAGTAACCATAATAATCATGTAAAGCAAACGATATATAGTGAACCATGAGTGACTTCATCAACTTATCCCCATCCCATCAATCCACCCAAAAAAGAAATTGTATTTGCTTCTTAACGAAGTTTTCAATCCACTTATTCTATATATAAATCTCCATGCACTCCATCATCTAATCACGTACACTCACAAAAATCATTACTTACAAGATAGCGGTCATATGCCTATTCACCTTTGCAATTCAAGTGCATGTTTGGATTGGCTAAACATATCATCTTCTGCCTAAGTTTCTTGTTTTATAGTATGCGGACCGTTTACAGATACGAATACTTGGATATTATGATTCCAAGATGTTACTCATATATTGAAAAACTGCTCCTTCCTCACTGTTTTGGGAAAAGGTTTGATTGGCGTGCTTGCTTGGATAGACTGCGTAATTATATACTAATCTTGAAAACCAGGGTATTTTAGTCACATGTCAGAGGTGTGTCTCAGCTCCGGAAACTCTTGAACATGCGTTAATAGGCTGCCCTGATCATGTCCTTCAAGTATGGAGAAAAGTTTTCAGTTTGTGGTTGTTACAATTCCCTCCATCCCTTAATCTTCATGACTTGGTTAATGGATATTATTTGGGTTTAAGTGCTACAAAGTGCCAAAAGCTTTTTCAAGGCCTGATTTTTACTTCTTTATGGTGCTTGTGGAAATGGGGAACGATATTGTTCATGCCAGTCCTTTTGTGTAAGGTGCGCTAATAAGAATTTGAAAAGCTTGTAACATTAATATAAGTGAAAAACTTTTTTGTTGAGATACTCAAATGGGCAAAAATATAAATACATGACTATTTTATTGCTTACTACCTCCGTCCAAAAATAAGTGTCTAGTTTGACTTTTCAGAGTCAAACTGGTTCAACTTTGACCTTATCTATTTTTGCGGGTGTTATATAATACTTGATGCAAAATATATGAATAGATTGAGTTTTAAGTGTATTTTTCATTGGTATAATTTTTCATCAAGTATTATATAACACAAAAAATATATATTTACGGTCAAAGTTGAATCAGTTTGACTATGAAAAATCAAACTGGACACTTATTTTGGGACGGAGAGAGTATAACCGAAATAATAACACAAAAGATAAATTTATGCAAAGTTGGGTCAAAAGATGCATACAATGATACCCTGTTTATTTTAATGAGCAAATTTTCAAAATGACCAAGTCGTCTAAATTGTTCACCTTCTTTTAAACAAAAAAAAAAACATGACTTCTCAATTAGACAAAGGCGACTTGGGTGACTCGTCGCTCAAATAAAATGTCACTCAAAAAGCCGCCCAAAAGTACAATTAGGGGACACTTGTCAATACTTTATTTGAGCGACTTGGACAACTTGGAAAAGAAAAAGTCGCTCAAAGTACAATCAGGGACACTCGTCAACATTTTATTTGAACGACTAATCGCTCAAATTGCCTTTGTTTATTTTGAGAAGTCATGTTTTATTTTTGACTAGAAAAAGATCGAACAATTTAAACAACTCGAGCATTTAGAGAATTTGCTCTATTTTAATCATAGAATGCATGTTTACAACAAACCAAACCGAACATATAACAAAACTCAACAAATCAATTGACATTTGTCACCATCCCTTTCCTTGTACTATGCTTTTGACGAGACTTCCGAAAAATCGTTCCGACCAAACTCGCTCCCCACGAATTGTTGTACACTGTCACTATCAATCATCATTGGTGATGAGTCTCGTTTGTATAAAGCACTCCAACTCGGTGCTGAATGATCATGACTATAAGAATGCGTACCTCCCGAAGACATATTACCCCTCGCCATATCACTAATAGATGGTGCTTGACCACTAACCACGCCTCTTACCTCATGGCTTGAGTTCCCTTGGTGAATGGAATTTTGTGATCCAGTCTCCATAACCAAACGGAATCATGAGTTCCCATCGTGTTTAGGTCCAAATTGTCTAACAGTGTACCAAAAACATGACATCAATTCCTTGTTCAATTATCAAAGTACTAGGCTCATATTTACAAATAGACTTCTGCAGAATCTTTGTTCCACAAGAGCAAAAAGCAAAAAAAAACTACAAAAATAGTTTAGAATAATATTTAGAGCACACACGCATAAGGAACCTCGATTGGTGCATTAGTACAAATAGTTTAGTATACGTTTCCGCGCCCTCCACTGCATTTAGTACGGAAGAAAAACGATATTGAACAGCTATAAATATATATAATTGAAGAGAAAAAAGAAGATAATCAAACCTGACGACATCGCCGGTCGTTGACTTAAAGAAAGATTGGGTTTGCGGGTTGTGCGAAATAATTTTTCGACCCCTAAGACACAAAATTTCATTTTTAGTAGGATTTGCTTTGCTATCCAAAAGGGGGTTACTGCGCAACTTGTTGCTCGTTTGCCCGCCATCTTATTGTAATTGATATTTACCATTCAATATATATAACCTTTAAGAAAGACTATACATCAAGCTCTGCAACACTTAACGAAAGGAGGAGATGGGTAGTTTTAACTTTTAATCACGTACTAAATAACTAAATGTTAAATAGGCAAAAAAAAAAAAAAAAAAAAAAAACTACGTAATGTATGAGTTGACTTTGAGGCAAGTGCTTCTGAGAAACTTTCAAGAATTTTCTCTTCCTTGTATACTTGGACAACTAAATCGAAAAAAAAAATTCTCGCTTGCCTGGGCCCAACAAAATACGTAATTACATATTAGAGAAAATTACAAAACATTGTCATTTGTAAATTGCGTGAGAAAAGGTTTGATTGGAATAGTTGGGTCTCAAAGAAGGTCAATGTATTTGTTTGGCATGCTTGCTTGGATAGGCTGCCTAATTATATACTCGTACTAAACTTTGAGGTGGCAATTAATTTGTGCCCAAAACAAAAAAAATAGGTTAATTTTGGCTATTTTGTAAAAGATTTAGTCATATTTAACATTTTTTTTTGAAATGGCCATATTTAGTCCATTGAAAAGTTAAATTAGCAACAACGGTCACATATTTTTTCTCAATTAGATAACATTATAATCGTTTTTTAAGAAATACTTATATATATAATATATTTAATTTTTTAAATATAAATGAGGTATTACGTTTAAAAATTTTATTTTGTCATTTTGGGTCTTCTATAAAGCGATTTGTATAACATGTGTCCGTTTAGCCCGTGCCCGTTATAGCCCGTGCCCATTCTAGCCCGTGCCTTTGCCCGCCTGGCCCGCCCGTTTTGCCACCTCATGCTTTAATAGGCTCCGCTCATGTCCTTCAAGTATGGAAAAAAGTTTTCGGTTGGTGGTTGTTACAGCTTCTTCCTCCATCGCTTAATTTTCATGACTTGGTTAATGGATATTATTCGGTTCAAGTGCTACAAAGTGCCAAAAGCTTTTTCAAGGCCTGATTTTTACTTCCTTATGGTGCTTGTGGAAATGGAGAAACGATATTGTTCATGCCAGTCCTTTTGGGTAAGGTGTGCTAATAATATAAGTTTTTTCAAAAAAAGATTTACAAAGTAGTGGACAATAAATTGTTTACAAACTATTTATAGGTAGAAAAGTAGTGATAAGAATTAGAAAGCTTGTAACAATAAGTCAAACACTCTTTTGTTGAGATACTCAGATGGGCATAAATATAAATAAATGACTGTTTTATTGCTTATAGCATGGTACCGACGTAATGCGGCAGCGGGTATCCTATGACTAAATATTACTACACTCGGCCATATTGTTGATGTTTTAGATGTGTGAGATAGATATGAAATGGTTTATGTGTATTTATAATAATGATTTTTAGTGGATGCGGTTATATATATATAGGGGTGCGTTATATATATATATATATATATATATATATATATATATATATATATATATATATATATATATATATGTTTTTAATAATCATTATTGATAATAATGATTTTTAGCGGTTATAAACATGCGTTTGAATTTTAATAATATGATGTATTGAATTTTAAGCCTTCATTTTTTAGTAAGTGTGTAGGCTTATTTTTTTTAAGAATTCCTCTTTAATAATGGCCTAAATGCATTATAATGTAGTTAAGATAATTGAAATAATAACACAAAAGATTTAATTTATACAAATATTACAACAAACCAAACATATAACAGAACTCAACAAATCAATTGTCATTTGTCACCATCTTTTTGTACTAGTCTTTTTGACGAGACTTCCGAAAAATCGTTCCAACCAAACTATTCCCCGGCCCACGAAGTCTTGCACATTGTCACTGTCAATCATCATTGTTGATGAGTCTCGTTTGCTTAAATCAATCCAACTCGGTGCTGATTCAACATGAGTATAAGAATGCGTACCTCCCAAAGACACATTAACCCTCGCCATGTCACTAATAGATGGTGCTGGATGACCACTAGTACCTCCTACCTCATGGCTTAAGTTCCACTGTCCAATACCGATATTACTGAAAGACGGAGGTGGCGTGTAGATATCGTGAGCACCCTGTATTTTGGCAAAAAGCAGGAAGAAAAAAAATAATAATAATAATAAATAAATAAAATAATAATAAAAAAAAAATTTATTGGTGGCCTATAGTAGTATCACGAAGCCTCAGTTTCATATTAAACTATAGTACTATACTAAAACTCGAAATGATTATAAGTCGAATGTTATATGCACGATTGACATATGCTACCAGATTTCGTAAGTAAAACTCTAATTAAGGTAATCTTTTCATTTTCAGCATGATAGAGCTAATTGACGCATCAACTCAACGTGGTCCGGAAGGCTATATCCTGATTGTCAATTCACCTAAATTGTGAGTTACGATATTCTCTACACCAAACTAACATTTAGTTAAGTTCATAAGACTTACTAGGGTTATATCTTCATTAGTCATCGAACGGCATTTCCATTTCAAAGTCGCATGCCAATAGTTCTCAATCTCGTCACACGCGCGACCACTTAGTGAGTGGCCAATAGTCTCCCAATCATTCCCAAAACGCGCGTGAGCGCGTAATATGGTCTCGTCCTCCTCAGGCGTAAATATTGGCCTATGACCAAATTGAAACCATCTTAACCTACATGTCCTATCTGATCTACCTGGTATAGACTTACCAATTAGTTTCCAATTGGGGCCGTGTTTCTCGACGAGATTTTGCAACATCTTGTCCTCCTCAGGTGTAAATGACCAATGAAGTGATAACCACCTTAACTCACATGACCCACCCGATCTACCCGGTATAGACATACTAATTAGTGACCATCGGCGACCGTAATTCTTGATGACAGTTAGCAATATCTTGTCCTCTTCAAGACTCCATGGTCCTTCTATCAGATACATGTGTATTATTCATTATATATAAACTGAAGTAATTAGAAAGAAGAAGCTAAGATGGTATATATTGATGATATAATAAAAAGAAGCAGTACGTAGGTATAACAATGAATGAATGAGAATCGAACCTGACGACATCGCCAATCGTAAATATACACTTCCGAGCAGAGGTGCACAAGAATGAACAAGCACAACTTCACAACAACAAAAAGTTGAGTAAAAGAACCACAATAAATCAAGCTCTGCAACACTAATTAACCAAGGAAATATTTAATCACGCAGTACTAAATAAATGTTAAATAAGCAAAACTCTACGTAATGTATGAGTTGACTTTGAGCCTTGTGCTTCTGAGTAACTTTCAAGAATTTTCTCTTCCTTGTATACTTTGAGCCATGGCCAACTAAATCGAATAAAAAATCTCACTAGCGTGTTGTTGCTGCTCAGGTGCAATAGCAATTTCTTGCTTTTTATTTGAATAAAATATGCAGCCGATTGAGCAAATGGGCTCAATAAGAAAGACTCGTAATGGACTACATAATTCAAGTGGATTAGACAAAAGTACAAAACATTGTCATTTGTAAATTGCTTGAGAACTACAAGAAAAATGCCTTTAGCGGCATTTATTGCGACGCAATTAGCGTAACGACGTGTTTAACGGTGTTGGATGATAAGTCGCTGGAAATTAGTCGCTGATTTTTGCGACTTTTGAAACATGTCGCTAAAAACAACAAGTGTTTACAATTCTTATAAATTTATAATACGTCGTTATAAATTTATTACATAGCCAATTTTAACGACTCAACTTGCAATATGGTATAGAATGTCGCAGAAATAGCGACACGATATGCGACAAATATTGCGACAAAATTATCTTAAATTCACTTGCGACATTATAAGCGACTCAGACATTGAAATGTTAAATTTGCTAATTGTGTTGCTGCACGCATTGCTATTATTTGTGCGACTTCGAATATCGTGACGCTAAATGCTCGCTAAATGACTACTTTCTTCTAGTGAAAGTGTCATCTTCAAACATTAAAACTAAAACTCATAATCCAGATCCTGAACAGCATTTACATTTTGATAATAAGAAATTAAAAAATAAATAAATAAATAAATAAAATAAAATAAAAAAAGAATGAAATCCTCTTCCTTTTAAAGGTTGACATTGAGAAAGCTCTTGACTCACTTGATTGGAATTTTCTTGATCACGTTATGGAACAAATGCATTTTAGCTTGAAATGGAGGAATTGGATTAAAGGGTGTCTTACATCAGCTTATGGTTCAGTTCTAGTGAATGTTTCTGTTAGAGTTTTATTGGAAAAATATTATCGTGTATGACTAGATTCGAACTCGGGAGCGAGGGATTGCATACTTTACGTATGAACGACTAACGTATATAATTAATTTATGTAATAGTTATGTTTTTAATTACTTGGACACGAAATGAGACATAACGGACGTTAAGTAATTAACCCAATTGACTAACGGTCGTTAAGTAAATAGTGGAAGGACTATTGGTGAAAATAAAGGCTTGGAAGGATCTAGAATCCCTATGGGATTAGGAATAGGGGCCGGCCATTATGGCTTGTGGTTTCCTAATTCTAGTCGAATTGTTCTACAAGGTTTCCTAATCCTAGTTGGTTTCTTTGCTCCAAGTTTAGGGTTTGCCTATATAAACAAACCTAAAGGTCTTGAGTTTTTCACCTAGTACATTGTAATCAAAACCCTAAAATTCTCTTCTCCTCTCCTTTGCCAAAACCGATCGTACAACCCTCTTGGGCTTCGATCCTTAGCTTTTCTTGTTAACTAAATTGTTTAGGTTAACCGTGTTCAATCACTAGCATCATTCGTTAGCCGAGTAATAGTACGTGTGTTCGAGAACTCGTTAATATCTTACTTTAGATATTAATCTTGGATTGTGGAACAAAAAAGGTAAGGGGTTTCACGTTAATCCATTTGATTTCAAGTGAAGCAAAGAGAAGTTTTGATCTTTGTTTAGCTAAGATCAATGTACGTTTTCCTTTATGTTTTCGTTATTACTTTGTACATGTTAATTATGATCATTGCTTCCGTTGTATATGTGCTTTGATGTTTATGATTTATGTAGGGTATTCACAATACATGAATCACTTGTATGAGGATAGTTTGGATCGAATGGAAGAAGGTTTCTAGAGAGAAGTGGGAGCCTTTTTAGTGAGAGAAACACAAGTAATATTAGATTAAGTGAAAAGGTCCAACCCTTCCCATGTGTGGGAAGGGATATATATACTACTACATATTATGTCCCTAGTGGACTGTGGAGCGAGCTGACAGTGGGGAAAGCCCCGACCCACTCCACAAATATAGATATGACTAATACTAATAATACTAAGCTACTGATAATATTACAGATATTCCTACGAGCTATGATGATCTAATAAGTACTCGGGGTGACCGAGTCTTCTGCTGAATATTCATATTCCTAACAATCTCCCCCTAAGGGAGGTCACCCCAGGAGTAATGTTCTGAATTTCAGCCCTTCTTCCTTGGATCTTGACATCATAGCTCGTAATCATTGAATCTTCACTGTCATAGACTGTTGTGCAAACATCAGTGATCTGAAGATGACTTCTCATTTGTCTTGGATGAACTTTGAGTAATCTGAGAACGTATCATCCCACTTGAGTCTCCAAGTCATCTTTCTGTAGTACTACTCCATGTGATGAAATATACTTAGAGCCGACATGCTCACACGATATGGTGTCATGATCTTCAGCATCAGAGTTAGCAGAAGCTGTGTTGAAGGTCTTTTAGGGTGATCATGACTTCTTTGATGATGATGTGGTGTGAACATGCGGTGATGGATTGGCATCTTTTCTGCAACCAGCTACAACAGCAACCAGCTACAGCATTCCACAGCAACATCCGCCAGAAATTCCTGCATACGACAGTTAGCAATAATTCGACCGGTACTTACAAGTTTGGACTTCGAGATCGTCAACAGCATAGTGTGAAGACTCTCTCTAATCCTTACCAAGACCGTTCCTAATCGAAAACCCACAGAGGGTTTTTTAAGATTTTACCGTAGTAAATCAACGATTAGGTGAGTCGCTGGAGATCACTCCACGACTGTAGACCGGTTGAAACCGCCGCGACCACTAAGCGTAATCCACGAGGAATTACCTAAGTGACCTGCTTTCAGGGCTGCTTGATGTTGACCCTGGCAGGAATTTCCATTCAATCATTGAGAATTACATAAGTAAATTCTCTCATAAATGTTCTGGCAGATTGCTAAGATCTGCGTAGGACTCATGAGATTACAACTGGTGTCCTTAAGGTTGAACAACCAGTGTAGAAATGATTCGTGTCCCTATGAGATCTTATTATGTATCTCGTGGCTCTAGACTCAATTGTGCGTTTTGATTTGGTGATCGGAGGCTGGAGAGGACTGCCACCTTTTCAATATCATCTAACTCGGAGTGAGAGAGATGATAGGAATGTATTGAACTCCGTGACAATTGAAACAAGAATCCTTTGAGGGACCTTGAGTGGCTAGGGAGGGTTGTGCAGCGTATCACTGGGTCCATGATACTTTGTCTTCAATGCCAGCAATCAACTAAGTGATTCTGACAGCATATGTATTGACCCGGTTTCTGCCTAAGTTGTAAGGAGGGCTATTTCTTTTCACCCTTTATCTTTACACTTCTTTTTCATTCTTCAACCCCTTCAGTGCTTACCGAGACTTCATAACTAACACCTTGTTGGGTTTGTTCCAGTGTTAGCTCCATCTCAGTCGGCACTCTTCCCTTATTCACTTTTCTCCTTTTTAATCATACCTAAGGACTTCTACACTATCTAGTGGATTGTCCCTGGGTAGATCCCTCCGGCTCTGGCGGGATCGTGGGAACTTGAGCCTAACCTAACCATCCTTATAGCTCCATGCATTAATTCAAATGGTCGGTCTTTGGTATTCATCCACGATTGCCATACCAAATCTTTGAAAATCTCTCAAAGTGTTCATGATCCAGAAACACATTTTTGCAAACACTTGAGAGTTTTATAATTTTTCAAATGCTCCCCCTCAACATGTGCTCGGTTGATTGTTTTATAAATTTGCACATGTTAGGTAGAGCTCTCACTTTTTGAATTGATCCACTTTCAGTGAACAAGACCGATTCGAGACACGCTTACATCACTAGTTAGACTAGCTTGAAATTATTACCCGGCCTGGTCAAATCCACAGAAAGTTTCTCGAAATGGTACACTCTACTCAGATTCATCTTTTTCGAGACACGCTTACATCACTGGTTAGACCAGCTTGAAATTATTACCCGGCCAAGACGAATCCTTTCGATTGATGACAGTTCAAGTTTCGTCAATTCATTGGTTAATTCTGAGTCACGGCCACATGAGATGCCCAATCCTTTGTTTTGTAAAAACCATTTGCTCCCCCTCAATATGTGCATTGAAATATGAAAGATTTTCGCACATATGGAAGAGCTTGCGTTTATTACCAAAACATTTTGCTCCCCCTCAATATGTGCCTTGATATACAAAATGGTTTAGCACATACGGGAGAGCATACATTAACTTCCAAATCATCACATTTTATCAGAATTTCCTATTTAAATCACATTCTCTCCCCCGATCAAAAATTTCAAACCATTTGAGATTTGTGATCTCAATTGATTTAAATACATTTAGAAAAATTTTGGAGAAAATGTGGTCAGGTTTAAATGTATTCTGATTTTGGAGCATACTATGCTCCCCTTGAATTGGCGAGAGAGAGTGTCACTGTTGATGTTTGCACAAATGTGGCAAGGTGTCGGAAATTTGAACACATATGCTCCCCCTCAATTGATGATCCGTTTCCCATTAACATAGTTGTAGTCATTCAATTGAGCGACGGACATTTGTGAAAATTTAGTTCAATTTACCACCTTGTGTAACATCAAGACTCTCTTGAAGAATCAAACAAGATAGAGAATCTTGATGAAAAGAAGACTTCTCTTCTTATATACGAAGTGATGCACTGACACGTACATCAAGTCGGGAGAACATGGATATAAAGTAATCCATGCCCAGGTGAACATCACCCGGTTGGAGAAACAGCTGTCTTTTTGGCGACATGCTTTCCTCATTGTACAGTGCGGGTTGCAGTATGAAGTAACTGCAAGCCATTAAGACATGTTTTAACTGATTAGTATAACTTCTGCTCGAGCTTCATTTAAGAATCCGTGCCATTGTTGAATGACATTTCTAGATACGTAAATGTTATCGATAAACAGGAGACATGCCTAGGTAGAACTATTTTTGGTATTTTCTGATTTTTCGATTTTTTTATGGTTTTTATAGGTTTTATATTTTTGTATTTTTCTTTTTGATTTAAGATATATACAACTATGTACAAGGATATAAGAAGACAATCCTTTACTCCTCCTTTTCTTCCTGAAGACACTTGAGGGTTTCTGGAGTCATGCTTTTCATGCCAAGGCGTGGGAGAATAAACTGAAACCTTTCTCTTGGGAGGGCCTTGGTGAATATATCAGCTAACTGAAACTCTGTCCTCACGAAGTATAGTTCCACAATTCCTTTTTCAACCTGTTCCCTGATGAAGTGATGCCTGATGTCGATGTGTTTTGACCTGGAGTGCTGAACATTGTTACAACAGAGAGCAATGGCGCTTTTGTTGTCACAATATAGGGGAATTTTGTTGTATGAGAATCCATAGTCCGAAAGCTGTGATCGCATCCAAAGGATTTGTGCACAACATGCAGACATAGCAATGTACTCAGCTTCAGTAGATGATATGGAAGTACTCATCTGCTTCTTAGAAGACCAACTAACCAACTTTTCCCCTAAAAATTGAGCTCCTCCTGAAGTACTTCGACGAGTATCTTGACATCCCGCATGATCAGCATCTGCGTATGCCGTTAACTCCATTGCAGTGTCCTTAGGATACCAGAGACCCATATGAACCGTGCCTTGAAGATATCGGAAGATCCTTTTCACTGCTTCAACATGCTTCTTGGTTGGTCTGGATTGATACCGAGCACACATGCACACAGCAAACAGAAGATCTGGTCTGCTAGCCGTGATGTACATCAAAGATCCAATCATGCTTCGATATTGTGTGATATCAACTGGAATCCCTGAAGGATCTTCATCCAGCTTCGTTCTATCAACCATGGGAGTGTCAACAGGTTCACTTGAATGGAATCCAAACTTTTTCAGGATCTCGTTGGCGTATTTGGATTGATTGATGAATATGCCTCCGGGACTTTGAGAAACTTGTAGTCCTAAGAAGAATGACATTTGCCCCATCATGGACATTTGGAACTTGGAATTCATCTCCTTTGAAAAACTATCACATTCACCAGGATCTGTTGAAGCAAAGATGATATCATCTACGTATATCTGAACTAGCAGTAGATGGTTTCTTGATTTCCTGGTGAATAGTGTAGGATCAACGACACCCTTGGAGAATTTGTTTGCAAGGAGGAACTTGGACAATGTATCGTACCATGCCCTTGGCGCCTGTTTTAGCCCATAAAGAGCCTTCTTCAAGCGGTAAACATGAGTAGGGTGTTCAGCATCCACGAATCCTTCAGGTTGACTCACATAAACTTCTTCCTTTAAGTCACCATTCAAGAATGCCGTTTTGACATCCATCTGGTAGACTATCATATTACGACTAGCTGCATTAGCTAGGAAGATTCTTATAGCTTCAATTCTAGCAACCGGAGCAAACGATTCTTCAAAATCAATGCCCTCTTCTTGTCTAAACCCTTTAGCAACTAGCCGTGCCTTGTTCTTTAAGACATCACCATACTCGTCAAGCTTCACTTTGAAGATCCACTTTAAAGCAATGATCATTGCACGCTCCGGAGGAGGCACTAATTCCCATACTTCAAGTCGATCAAATTCATGGATTTCATCCTGCATAGCCTGGAACCAGCAATCTTTAGTCATTGCTTCTTTGGCATCTTTTGGTTCGACTTTAGACAGTACGGAATTGAAGAAGCACCATAGTGCATCAGTGGCTAGTTGATTACGTGTGGATACTGGACGAGAGGGATTGCCTATGATGTTGTCGATTGGATGATCACTGGTCCATTTCCTGAGATGGTCGTGAGGTTGATGGTTATGAACAGAAGTAGCAGTGCTGTGTTCCTCAGGTAAGGATGTGTCTGATGGATGTTCAGGAGCAAATATGTTTTCAAAAGGAACCTCTTCAACAGGAGCAAAAGGATTAACTTCCAAAGAGTTATTATCTGAAGATTCTTGCATTACTGGAGAAGTTTGAGTGTTTGATGACCAAGGCGATTGACTGGCAGCAGGAGCATTGTGACTGACTGATACTGAAGCTGCAGGTCCTTCTGAATCTTGTGGGGCTTGAACCTCATCCATAGGAATTACAGCTGATTCACTCGGGATGGATCCATTTGTTGGCTCAAAGTATTCATCAAACATGGGATCGAATAACTTCTTCAACTCCTCACATGTAGGTGGCACATAAGAATCTTCAGGCGTGGAATTCTGTACAAGTCCTGAACTAATGGGTCCAGGAGACAAAAGGTGAAGATCGGGTCCAGAACTGATTTGTCCTGAAACAGGTAGCTCACTCAGCTCATCGAACGTAACATGAATGGTTTCCATGATTTTACGGGTTCTTTTATTGTAGATTCGATACCCTTTACTGTCTGGTGCGTATCCAACGAAAATACCTATATCTGCTTTAGCTCTTAACTTTCCCAAGTCTTGACTATCGTTAGTTGGATAGCAGAGTGCGCCAAACACACGTAGAAAGGAAAGATCTGGTTTCTTGTTATGAATTAACTCGAAGGGAGTCTTCTCATGAACCGGATGAATTAGGGATCGGTTTTGAGTGTAACATGCTGTTGCAATAGCCTCTGCCCAGAGAAACATCGGGGTCTTTGAAAATATAAGCATAGTTCTTGCAGCCTCCACCAGAGTACGGTTCCTTCGTTCAACCACCCCATTCTGTTGAGGGGTGCGTGGGATACTTTTCTGATGCGTGATGCCAATACTTTCATAGAAATTACGGAGTTGTTGGTTAACAAACTCCGTACCATTATCTGTGCGGATGATTCTGACAGTTTTATCGAGCCTTACTTGCAGCGGTTTTATCAGTTTAATGATAACCTCTGGAGTTTCGTCCTTGGTTCTCAAAAACTTTACCCATGTGAACCGAGAATAGTCATCAACTATCACCAGAACGTACTTCTTTCCATTAATGGTTTGTATTCTCATTGGACCGCACAAGTCCATGTGTAGGGTATGAAGAGCTTCCATGTTGGTGTTGATGGTTTTAGGTTTGTGGGTTTGTTTCTTGCTTTTGCCCAGTTGACATGCAGAGCAGAGATGATCTTTCTCATACTTTAGTCTGGGCATCCCTCTAACAAGATCTTTACGGGAAAGATTATTAATGGTACCGAAGTTCAAATGGTTCAAACGACGATGCCACAGCCATGATTTTGTTTTAGAGGCTTTAGAGAGCAAGCATATGGGAGAGGATTTCAACATTTCTTCAATTGAGATGGTGTATAGATTGGTGCCCCGACTGCCCTTGAGGAGATCTAAACCATCCAATTCTCTAACGAAACATGTATGCTTTCTGAAAGCCACTTCCAGATCTGAATCACAAAATTGACCCACAGAAAACAGATTGTGTCCTAGTCCTTCCACATAATATACCCTTGAGATTACACTGTTACCAAACACATAATCTCCATAACCCATAATAGCACCAAAGTGGTCGTTCCCGAATCTAACTGTCCCGATAAACTTTTTCACGAAGTTCTTGAGCCGTGAGCGATCCCCAGTCATATGTTTTGAGCAGCCTGAGTCCAAATACCACAGGACGATTTGTACGACCTGCATTTGAAACCAGACAACAATGGATAACTGAAAAATGTGGATCCCCACGTACAATTGGGGTCCATTTGGTCAGCACATACATATTCAGAGGCCACAGATTTCACAGATGCTACTGTCTTTGGTGAGGAGACAGAACTAGAGGTAGGACAAGACCTAGATGGAAGGCATTGTGATTCTAAAGGCAGGATTCTACCAGTTGGTCTCCATTCCTTATTCTTCACAATTTTATGCATATTCATTTTAGGTAATGATCTCTGTTTTCCTAAATTGAATTTCCTTCCAGTGGGTCTCCATTCCTTAACTTTCACAATTTTATGCTTATTCATTTTAGGTAACGTGCACTGTTTTCCTAAATTGAATTTCCTTCCAGTGGGTCTCCATTGATAGCCAATGCTAGCAAATGTTTTTCCTGTTGCTTTCCAAACCTTTTTGCATGCTTTAGTTATCCTACCATTCTTAACATGGGATGATGCAGAAGACAACAGAAAAGACACTACACATTCATCATGATTGGCAGAAATTAAACAATTGTCGCAAGTTTTACAGATAGCATTAGAATTCGAATTAATTACAGTACTTTTGATACTAGAATCAACACGATTCATCCTACTCATTGTAAACTTATTGTTCCTAGGTTGGGCTTCTACATTCTTCAAGTGATCATTCTTAGCTGGCGCAGTCATATCCTTTCTTTCATTTCCTCTAGACCTTGACCCGCTAGCTTGGGTGTCACTTTTTACTCCTGTAGAAGCATCGAAGGTAACATTAGAATGTTTTTCTGCCACATGCCTTCCTGATAATGATGTGTTGTGTTCTGATGTTTTGGGTGGTTGGTCAAAGGCTACATGCTTGTTCACAACATTGGATGATGATGCAACAAATCTATCTCTATGGCCTCTAAACTTAGGAATTGAGCCTATGGCATATTCTAAGTTTTCCTGAATCCTTTTCGTGAGTTTGCATGCATAGACAACTGCTTGATCAAGTGGCTTATCATTCCTATCCTCTTCAACTACCTCACGAAGTGTGTCAAGGCCTTCTCTAAGATGATCTAGATATGTTTGATGGGCAAGGCTGTTATTTCTAAGCTTAAACGGAATGTCCCCAACATCAACATCATACTTTTTACTATTAGTAACCTTTGGTGCATTACCATTACAAGTGGTGCATGGCATTTTACCTTTCACCCGAACCTTCAGATTCTCAATTTCATTTGTCAAAGAGGTTATTTGATCATTGTGATTGCTTCTTGTGACTTTAATAGAATCATATAACTCTTTGAAATGTTGTTTAACCTTTGAATTTTCTTCTCGATAACACTCATTTTCATAATGTAACTTATTTATGGTGTTTTGATATTGAAAATTCTGAGAGTCTGAAGACGAAGGTTTATTGGTGCCATATGCTTCACACTTGTTGGATTTCAATTGGGCAATTTGGGCCCTCAGCAGTCGAATCGTGTTCGTGTGAGCTTGAATTGTTTCATCACGTTTGCTTAATTCAAAATATGTATCAAACTCAGGAACATCCGTGGATGTCTTGACATTTGATATTTTGCATTTTTCTTCTAAGTGTTGATGTTTAAGTTGCAAGTTCAAATAATCAACTTCTAGTTTAGAAAAACGTTTAACCATGTTATCATGGTCGTCATTTTGAATTTTTTCAAGCAATTTCAAATTCTCCCCCTCAAGCTCAACAACACGATTCTGGGTGACATTTAATGCAATAGCATACTCATTAAATTGACAAGCAGACAATGCAGAATCAGTGACAGTGTAAAATACATCCTGTGCAATACATTTAGCAATCAAGTTGTCATTAGTAATGAGTATATTTTTTCTTTCAATCTCTCGACTCTTAATTTCTATTGCATGTTCATTCACCTCATTTTCCATATCTTTAAATACTACTTTCATTTCATTTATTTCGGCTTTAAGGGCGGTTTGCAACCCTTCAAAGTGTTCTTTAAGTAGTTTAAAGAATGGCATGACCTCAGTTAAGTAACACCTTTTTGCATGTTCAAAACACCTTTCCCCCTCAGTGATGCCGGTTGGTGTGATTCTCTTCTTACATGTTTTATCAAAATCAGCAAACAGTTGCCAAAGCACATATAAGCTAATAAAGGTTTTGCATTCAGTGGGAAGAGACAAAGGCACCAAATTCCTAGGTGTATTGGGAGGATACACCGTTATGGATGCAACTTTTCGAATGAGGGGGGTGTTGGCCTTAAGTTTATCTTCCTTAAGTTTTTCACTATCTTGTTTCCAAAATATCTGTTCAGGTGTTAACTTCTTTTGAGGAGCAAACACAGTCAGACGATTTTCCTCATAATAATCATGGGGTTTGATTATTATTCGTCTGGCTATGCACTCGGGATCCCTCATTTTCTCATTCATTTTTTCTTTCGTATTATCACTTAACTCATCCTCTTCATCAGTGTAGATATGCTCAGGTTGGTCATGAATAGGCTTAATCATCACATTACCATCATATAGGGCTGGTTGAAGTACTTGCATGTCCCTAAGTATGGTTGACTTTGGTTCACCTATCATGATTTTACTATGCTTATCACTCAGCTTTCTGTGCTTATGAATCATTTGAGCAGTTTGTATGGTTTGATTTTGTGTGTACAACTTATCTTCAAGCTTATTTTTTAACGTCTTGAGTTTAGAGAAATCATTTAAAAGAGTTGTTTCTTTTTGTTTGAATTCTTGCCTAAGTGTTGTTACACACTTTTGTGCTTCCTGTTTTTGTATGACAGACTGTTCTAGCTGACTTTTCAAAGAACTTAACTCTAATTTTAATGTTTCTTCTCGCACTCTAGACTCTTTAATAAGTGTACTCATTTGACCTTCTAATTTCTGCTCACGATCATTAAGCTCAAACTTAGCACGCTGTTCATACATAGCCACTTGTTCTTTATAGATGTTAAGTCTAGTGATCAAGTTATTATCTGGGACAGGCAATTGGTTCTCATGGTACTCACATGCATTATCTACATTACTAGCATTGTCTAAGGCACATACATTACTCATAGCACACACATCATTATTGACAAAGGATTCACCATTTGGTACATCAGGCGAGTTGTTGCTATTCAAATACTGTTCATATGAGACAATATTGCTATTTTCCATATCAACATCACTTGAGTCAGAAACAACTGCCTGACGTACTTCTACGGGAATCTGATGTCCCTCGACAATATTATATGTGTCATAAATTTTTAGTACCTCAGAAATCACGGATGCATTAGAAGAACCAGCTTGACGAGATGAGGCCAGGGAAGACAAGTTAGCCATGAAGATTGTTTGAGCAGTAGGTTCATCATCCACATCAGAGTCAAATGCATCACAGTCATCTGCCTTGAAGATGTTAGGATCATTAAGTGCCAGATCCTGAACAGGTTTCTCATCCACATCTTCATCAAACGTATTTCCTCCATCTCCTGCCAAGAACAATAACTCTTCCTCATCCAATACAGCACCATTTTCTTGAGCTTGCATTAACAGCATCTTGTCTTTGAAGTAATCTGAGTTCTGAGGACGTTTAGGTTGATTGCAGTTTCTAGCAATGTGTCCAAGCCCCCCACAATTATAACACTTGATCTGTTTCCCTTGCCCCTGATTGGCATTCCCTGCTCTGTTCTGCACATAACCTCGACCCATGTTTCTACCAGCTCTCCCTTGCACATTCTGGACCACAATTTTCCCGTCCTCCACCATTGCTAGATTGCGTGGGTTGGAAGAATTCCTTAACTGATTGTTGGTCTGAGGGAGTGATGCTTGAAACTGTTGAACCAGTAGAGATACTTGATTGGTGAGGTTGTCAATCATTTTGTCGGTCTGAGAGTAGCCTGAGTCAAGTTGTGAACTCATAGCAGGTACTTGTGAGTGAAGTTGGTGATAGCTTGGATTGGATGATGATTGGATTGTTGGTTGTACATTTGTCATGAAAGCCAGTGGGTCATTCGTAGTTGAAGGATTCAACTTTTCTCTCAGCACCCGATCATAGGCAGCATGCTTCTCATGTTGTTGCAGGTAAGCATACAGCTGTTCATAGTTAGTCTCCCTTAAACCTTTGTTGAGTTTGACGGCAGTAACAAATCTGTCCCATTCCGGAGTCATGTTGTTCACAAACTTTGAGTTAAGTTGGATGTTGGGCATAGTCATTCTGATCATCCTCATATCATTCACCAACTTATGAAATCTCACATAGTAATCTGTGACATTTTCTCCTGGGTTCATTTTGAAATGCTCGAACTCATCATACAGCTGTGACTCACGATCTTCCTTTGTGAGTTCTGACCCTGCCAACAACATTTTAACGTTGTCCCACACAGCCTTGGCTTCAGTGTTAAAATTGATGAGCTTGTATACATCCTTTGGAAGACCTTGAATAACTATGTTGGAGGCTCTAATATCGGCATCATACCTCTTCTTTTCTTCTTCATTAAGATCATTGTAGTTTCTAGGTCTGTCGATGCCCCAAGTTACAGTACCATCTTCACCAGTTGTAACAACGTCTCTGGTGGTACCCATCTGATAAGGTCCTTCGTCAATTGACTTAAGAATGTTAACACCATTATCTTTTCCCAAGCAGTAAAGTCTAATTCGTTGTGCCCAAGACTCATAATCCGTCCTATCTAGCATAGGTGGACGAGTGTCAGATCCTGCTGCCTGAATATCATCTGATGATGTACTTGATGTAGTAGCCATAGTAACTACGGGATTTTACTGATCTTGTGATTTAACCGAGAAATCGAATCTTTCGCGGGAATTTCTAAAATCACCAAGACACAAACCGCCTAGACAAACCGCGTATATGCCTAAGAGACAAACCGAGTTCACACAGGAGACACAAACCGCGTGTGCGCCAAAGAGACAAACCGAGTTCACACCAAAGACACAAACCGCGTATTCGCCAAATAGACAAACCGAGTTCACACCAGATACACAAACCGCGTGTGCGTCAAAGAGACAAACCGAGTTCACACCGGATATACAAACCGCGTAGGTGCCAAGAGACAAACCGAGTTCACACCAAAGATACAAACCGCGTATTCGTCAAATAGACAAACCGAGTTCACACCAAAGACACAAACCGCGTATTCACCAAATAGACAAACCGCGTTCACACAAGATACACAAACCGCGTGTGCGTCAAAGAGACAAACCGAGTTCACACCGGATATACAAACCGCGTAGGTGCCAAGAGACAAACCGAGTTCACAGTGGAGATACAAACCGAGTTCACACAAGATACACAAACCGCGTACGCACCGTAGAGACAAACCGCGTTGGCTCAAATTTCCAAACCTGTCACTATCAATGCCGTTTGTCCTTTAGCCCAAACAAGTATAAAGACAAACCGAGTTCACGATGCTACACAAACCGCATTCAAGAATCGTCCAAGCAACACAAACCGCATCCAAGAACTTTTGAAAGAAAAGTACTCGAATCACCCACAAACACCACACGAGCCTTAAATCTGTGAATCCAAACACTAACTACCACTCTAATACTAATCTTAATCTAGAAAGTACAAAGAAAAACAACTTCTAATCACTAAACAAAGTACAAATTGAGATTTATACTACTTAATAAAACCGAACTAAAACTTAAAAAAAACTACAAATCTAACTAAATCTAACCAAGAAACACCTAAAGAACTACACAACTTCAATATAAAACAGCCTCTAATCACAAAACAAAAACACAAAATGAAGTTTAAGCTACAAAACAAACCGAATCCAAGAGAAACTTAAAACCACAATTCGAACCAACAAAAAACCTCAAGAACTACACCAATTCGTGAATACCAACTCTCATGGACCTAACCATGGCTCTTGATACCAATTGTAGGGTATTCACAATACATGAATCACTTGTATGAGGATAGTTTGGATCGAATGGAAGAAGGTTTCTAGAGAGAAGTGGGAGCCTTTTTAGTGAGAGAAACACAAGTAATATTAGATTAAGTGAAAAGGTCCAACCCTTCCCATGTGTGGGAAGGGATATATATACTACTACATATTATGTCCCTAGTGGACTGTGGAGCGAGCTGACAGTGGGGAAAGCCCCGACCCACTCCACAAATATAGATATGACTAATACTAATAATACTAAGCTACTGATAATATTACAGATATTCCTACGAGCTATGATGATCTAATAAGTACTCGGGGTGACCGAGTCTTCTGCTGAATATTCATATTCCTAACAATTTATTATTTATTTGAATATCAAATTATTAAAAACCAACAGTGGCATCACGAGCCGTTTAACATGTAATTGTAATTATCGAAACACATAATAAAAATCAAATCTTGATTTGGATTTACATGTTTTTTAGTCGATTTTTTTAGGGTTTTATTCTAGATCTTAAAAATATAATTCGAACTATACAATTAGGGAGGGGGTTCAACTCTCTTTTGTTAAAAAGTTAGTTTTGTAACCCTAATTAGGAACATGTTTATGTGATTATTTGAATAAAGGGTTACATTCCTGTTTAATCGATGATTTTTTCATGCAAAGAAATCATGGATTAGGGTTTGTTTATATTTGCTACATGTTTTAGATAGATCTAAAATTAGGGAAGACCCTAATTAAATACATTAATGAATCAGTTATGTGCTACGTGGTATTTAATTAATTTAAAACTTACGCGGTCAAGTTATTTGACGGCTGTGGACCATTGGGCACAATGAGCTCGAAAAACAATGTGAGTTTTATTAATTATATACATAATTAATTCACATATAGATTATTAATAGAATTTATCAAAAGGGTTTGCATGTGGCTATATGTTTTAATAGTTAAGATCATATATGTGTTATTTATGGTTATTTATTTTTTGTTAAAAATTACTTGTTCTTATTTGTTTAAATTGTTTATGAATTGTAAGCAAAAAGAGGGTAGTTTTTGAAATAAAAATAAATGGACTTAATAACTATGGAACTCTGTTGTAGTAATTTTTTAATTGCCAAGTCTTATGTGTCGATAGTGGTTCGCTTCGCACGGTAATTTGCTCCCAGGCGAGACTAGCAATTTAATAATTTACTACATTGTTTTAAGCTTTAAAATCATAAATTGTTAATTGATTGATGCGACTGTACATAATGGTCGAAGCGGCGGACCTAGTTTTGACAAACTATAAAGTGGGTATAAGGTTGGTTTCGCATTAAATTGTGGCTTTAAAGAGACTCCATTCTGTCTCTCCGCTCGCCTGTGCGTCAAAATTAGACTTACCAAGTACACCATTGTTACGAAGCATCTTAAGGCAATGTTGTAAGTTTCTCAACGCCATCGATTAAAATTTTGTTGATTTAAGCTTATGAATTGGTAATAAAAATTGTTTTGTAAAACTTATGATACAAAGATGAGTGCATGCTTCTTTGTACATATTTTGATTGTCACATCAAAATAAATACCCTAAAATTTAAGTCACATGCTATCTAATTATAAGAGACACTTGGAATTAATATCTGGCGTAAGTGAGACCTTGACACAGATATTAATGACAAGGTAAATTACATATTTTATTGCCAGCAGATCAACTGAGTGTAATAAGAATATGTGAATTTACATGTTTCTAAATTAGACGACTTAATTAAGTTATAAGTGAGACCTTGAGACTTAAAGAATGAGATGGGAAGAAACATGCTTACATTGCAAATTGTTTGGCAAATGTAATTCCCATAAATTTAGGAGTCGGAAAATTGTTTCGCGATTATTGTACGACAAGTTACCATCTTTTGTACTTCCACTGCTAGCAGATCAACTGATGTGGTGGAACTATGAAAAGTTGGATCCTAGTTTTCAAGTAAATTAAATTCATGGGTAGTTTTATTTTCTTGAAAAGTGTATTATTGAAAATACTAATATTTGAACTTTTTCTGTAGAAATGGCTCAACCCGATAACACATCTGCTGGTTCCGCTTTCAAAGCTCACTTTGAGAGGGAAAAACTGACTGGGCCTAATTTCAATGATTGGCATCGGTCCTTGAGGATTGTCCTGCGAGTGACTAAGAAGCTAGATTATTTGACAAAGCCTTGCCCTACGCAACCTGCTGAAACTGAATCTGATGAAGTGAAAGGAGTTCGATTTGCATAATGAGGTAGCATGCCTAATGCTTAATAGCATGGTGCCTAAGTTGCAAAAACAATTTGAGCATCACTTTCCTAAAGACATGCTTGAAGAACTCCAGAAAACCTATGAGGTACCTCCTGCTGTTGAACTTTATGATTTGATCGATAAATTTCATAGCTGTAAGCAAGAGGATGGGAAACCCGTGCGAGACCATGTGTTGTTGATGAAAGATTATATCGATCGTCTCTACACTATGGGTTATATGTTAGCCGACAATGTTTATGTGAACTTAATCAATAGGTCCCTTAACAAGGACTTTAAGGGTTTTGTTCAAAATTACAACATGCATTGCTCGGGGAAGACAATAACTGAATTACTCGCAATGCTCGTTGATTATGAGAAGGGTATACCGGGCAAGGATAAGGCTCCTACTCCACAAGTACTAGCAATACAAAGGGGTAGGGTTCAGAAACCAAAACCGCAGAATAAGGGGAAAGGTAAAGCTGGTGATAAGGGTAAGCAGATTATGTCTTATCAGCCTGAACCTAAGAAGGCCCATAAGAAGAACAAGCCTAATCCCAACAAGAAGGATCAAAGTTGTCATCACTGCCACGAGACTGGACACTGGAAGAGGAACTGTCCTCTTTATCTCGAGGAGTTGCGCTCAAAGAAGCTGAAGGGTGAGACTGGGCTAGCCAGTACTTCAGGTAATTTCTTTATGATTGAATTATTTACACGAACTCGTAAATTAAATTCCTGGGTATATGATACTGGATGCGGTATTCACATTTGTAATACGCTGCAGGGATTTAAAGTGCAAAGGAGACTCACCTATGGGGAGCAATTTCTGCAAGTGGGCAATGGAGCTCAAGCATCAGTTGAAGCCGTAGGAACTTTTGAATTAGTTTTGCCTTCGGGCTTGATACCGAATTTAAATAATTGTCATTATACACCATCTATTATTAGAGGTGTTATTTCCTTTGCTTGTTTGTTAAATTTGGGATTTCATCATACTATTTCTGGCAATACAATTTCTGTTTCATTAAATAATGTTTTTTTATTTCAATGATATTGCTGTGAATGGTGTTTCTGAAATTGATATGAATAAACATAGTGATTATAACTCGATGTATGACATCAACAATAAGAGAGTCAAGAATGTCTTGGATTCGTCTTATCTTTGGCATTGTCGACTTGCCCACATAGGCAAGACTCGCATGCAAAAGCTGCAACGTGATGAGCTTTTGGAGAATATCAATGATGAGTCATTTGATAAATGCGAATCTTGTATATCTGGGAAGATGGCCAAGAAACCTTTTAATAACCATATTGAAAAGGCAGATGATCTACTTGGTTTAATACATACTGATGTGTGCGGACCACTTAGAAATACGTCAAAGAGAGGTGCTAGCTACTTCCTAACCTTCATGGATGATTTCAGCCGTTATGGTTATGTTTATTTACTTAAACATAAATATGAGGTTTTTTGAAACATTCAAGGTTTTCAAAGCTGAAGTAGAACTGCAACTAGGAAAGAAGATTAAAGCTCTTCGATCCGATAGAGGTGGTGAATACCTTAGTTAGGAGTTTAAAGATTACCTAAGTGAGAATGGAATTGTTCAGCATCTCACATCTCCATATACTCCTCAACAAAATGGTGTATCTGAGAGAAGGAATCGCACATTATTGGATATGGTGCGATCTATGTTTAATCTTACTACTCTGCCGCTATCCTTTTGGGATTATGCCTTGGAATCTGTGATTCGCATATTAAATA
The DNA here is from genome assembly GCA_021014915.2 of Artemisia tridentata subsp. tridentata. NCBI lineage: Eukaryota > Viridiplantae > Streptophyta > Magnoliopsida > Asterales > Asteraceae > Artemisia > Artemisia tridentata. The sequence goes on along the minus strand of CP139506.1, from coordinate 8,397,576 downwards.
TGGTTCCAACTAAGAAGGTAGATAAGACACCTTATAAGTTATGGTTTAAGAAAACGCCTAACTTGTCTTATCTTAAGGTCTGGGGTTGTGAGGCGTTTGTTAAACGCGACTCAGTTGATAAACTCCAACAAAGATCTGTGAAATGTATCTTTGTAGGATACCCAAAGGAAATAATGGGTTACTACTTTTACTTTCCACCTGAACAAAAGGTAATTGTTGCCAGGTATGCAGACTTTCTTGAAAAGGATCTGATATCTCAAGAATTCAGTGGGAGGCTCTATGATCTGGAAGATGATCAAAAGGATACATTACCTTCTGAAAACACTAGTGAACTTCCTGTGGAACCAGAGAGTCTGGGTCCTCCACCTGAAGTTGAATTGATTCCCATTCGCAGATCCGTAAGGACTGTGAAAGCACCTGAGCGTCTATGTCTTAACATGGAGGTTGAGGAAACTATATTAGGGGATCTTGGAGAGCCTGCTAATTATAGAGCTGCCATGAATGATCCTGAAAAGGATAAATGGTAGATTGCTATGAATGTGAAAATGCAATCCATGAAGGACAATCGAGTCTGGATTGAAGTAGACCTTCCTCCCAATGCCAAGGTAGTTGGGAGAAAGTGGCTCTTCAAGAAAAAGACTGACATGGATGGCAAGGTACACACCTATAAGGCCCGTTTGGTAGCTAAAGGCTTTACCCAAACTTATGGCGTTGACTACGAGGAGACCTTTTCTCCTGTAGCTGAAATTAGGGCTATTAGGATTCTCATAGCCATAGCTGCATACTATGACTATGAGATTTGGAAAATGGATGTCAAAACCGCCTTCTTGAACGGTCGATTAGATGAAGACATCTATATGGCGCAGCCTGAAGGGTTTATGAATCCAAAGTTTCCAAACCGTGTATGTAAGCTTCAAAGATCCCTTTATGGATTGAAGCAAGCATCACGTCAATGGAACAAGAGATTTGATGAGGAAATCAAAAGGTTTGGATTTACTCAAAATCACGATGAGCCATGTGTATATCACAAAGCCAGTGGGAGTGGTGTTATTTTCCTAGTTCTATATGTTGATGACATATTAATCATGGGCAAAGACATTCCAAGCTTGAATAAGGTGAAAGCCTATCTTGGGAAATGTTTTTCCATGAAAGATCTAGGAGAAGCAGCATACATTCTGGGAATCAAGATCTATAGAGATAGATCAAGGCGATTAATTGGTTTAAGCCAAAGTGCTTACATTGACAAGATACTGAAGAGATTCAGTATGCAAAATTCCAAAAAGGGATTTTTGCCAATGGAAGTAAATCATGGTTTAAGTAGCAAAGCTTGTGCTTCAACACCTGAAGAGGTGGCACGCATGAAGAGAGTCCCTTATGCTTCGGCTGTGGGATCTATTATGTATGCGATGCGATGTACAAGGCCCGATGTGGCGTTTGCTCAGAACATTACCAGTCGATATCAGCAGAATCCAGGTGAACTCCACTGGACGGCTGTGAAACATATTCTCAAGTATTTGAGATCTACGAGAGATATGTTTTTGGTGTACGGGGGAATCCCAGAAGCAGAGCTGTGTGTTACAGGTTACTGCGACGCATCCTGGAAGTGTGATAAAGACGATACGAAGTCTCAGACGGGTTACGTTTTTGTCATTAATGGAGGAGCTGTGGATTGGAAGAGCAGTAAGCAGAGCACTATTGCACTGTCTGCTACAGAAAGCGAGTATATTGCTACCTCAAAAGCTGCAAAGGAAGCAGTCTGGATTAGGAAGTTCGTTTCAGGGCTTGGAGTTATGCCCTCAATCGAAAGACCTATAAAAATGTATTGTGACAAATCAGCCGCAGTTACATTTGCCAATGAACCTGGAATCATGAAGGGCACCAGCCATTTCCCGATTCGATATCACTATGTTAGGGAACAAGTGGATATTGGCGAGATCGAATTACTCAAAGTTCGCACAGATAACAATTTAGCAGATCCATTAACGAAAGCTCTACCAGGAGGAAAGCTTAAAGAACTTTCTGATGGCATAGGACTTCGTTTAGCTGATAGTTTCATGCATATCTGTGATTAGTGTTTGGATATTGGGATGTTTTTAAAACAGTTGTTAATTTTAAATGAAATGAAATAATGGTTATGTTTTGTTTATTATTTTATTAGTAATATATCCTATATTTGCATGTTTATATGCTTGAATATATTTATATATTCTAAACTGTCCGTTGCTAGTTAATGATATGGGAATATCATTAAGTTAAGGTAAATCTGAGTATTGGTATAATATACTTGGAAGTATATTGATGCGTTGTCATACCAATTTCACATGATATTCAAATTGTTTGAATATAGGACTAAAATCCCGCCACATAAGTTTACTTTATGGATCTCGTCATCAAGTAAGTCTAATGTATATAGTTGATGAACTCAAATAAGTACATTTTATTACTATCATTTATCCTATTAATTTGACTTGTTTTACTATAATATGTATGAGGATTGATACTTAATCGTTTACTTTTGTAATTCTCAGGTAAAAACAAGCATTTGGTGAAACTTGGCGATTTTGGACTAATTACGGAGCAAAACGTGCATAAAGTTGAAGGTCTACTGACATGGACAAGATCAAGTCAATTCTGCTCCAGATGCGCCGCATCTCACTCTCGACATGCGCCGCATCTCTATCAAGATATCACCAGATACGATCCAAGATACAAGAGGACATGCGCCGCATCTAATCATGGAGTTACGCCGCATCTTCTGGCGGTGTACGAATATTCCTGAATATTATAATCTTGGACCCCACGCGAAGTTAAGTACATGCGCCGCATCTACTTAGTAGATGCGCCGCATCTTCCCTCAGACAGAAACTATAAATACCCCGTAGACCAGACGAATTAGAAAAAGCCGGAAAACCTAAAACCGAAGACCAAACAGGAGGAACAAAGGACGAATTCAGTCAAGGAGGCAGCACAAGACACACCCAAATCAAAGATACAAGAGCTGTAAGAAGGTGCTGCATGTGTTTAATTCATTAAGTAGTTTTGTTTTATTGTGTTAGCAAACTTTAATTCATCAGGATTGGTGGCTTGTGTAATGTGACAACGAAAGATTGCACTCCCTTTAATACTTGCTTTCCCATCAATTAAAGTTTATATGATGATGTCTTTGGTTACTACTTATTAGTGCATTGATAACCTCTGTGTTTATTAGTGGCTTGCGGGCATTTGACTGCGGGACATAATGTGGCTCCCACGGTTGTTTCTAAATTGATCACTTAGGAATAACTTTTAGACATAAGTAATCATTAAGGGTTTACTCGCCGATAAGAATAGGACCAACGAGAAAGGGTTAACTACATACACTTCATATAAAGCTATCAATAAAACAAGTGACAATCTACTTAATCATAAGGACAGCCCTCTTATTGTCTCGAGTATTTATCTGTGTACGTGTGTGCTACTTGCTGATTCGTGCCTATTGGTTTATTTTATTATTTAATTGCAACAAATCGTGCCAGTCTCTCAGGCTGAAACCCCCTTGCGTTAGGATATTAAAATACTGATTAGAATAACGAGATAATACGTTCCACTCTTAGTGATCGACACTCTACTTACCATTATCTTCATACTGACCGGGTACACTGCTCGTTAAGTGTGTGTGTTATTGATAAGTCGGCTAAATATAAATTTAAAACTTGAGTAGGCATTAAAACTGCTAAACCGCAACGACACATCACGCGCATCAAGTTTTTGGCGCCGCTGCCGGGGAGTGAATTGTTATTATCTGTTAATTTAATTAGTATTTTAATTAGTTTTTTCTTTTTATTAGATTAATTGCATCATTGTACTATTTTGCATATTTGTTGTATTGTGTGTTAATTGTTTTCTTTTATTTTTGTGTGTTTATTTTCGTTTGTGTGTTTAATTTTTGTTTTTATTTTTCGTATTTTTCTGTTCTGCTATCGTTGTACTGTGCTAAATCAAACGATACGGCGCATCTGATCTCTCAGATACGGCGTATTGCGTTTAATTTTTTTTATATACAACGCGTTTAATTAATTCGATACGACGCATCTTTTCCCCAAGATACGGCGTATCTGTTTTTAATAAGAAAATTTTTCTAAGCGATAAAGTAATACGACGCATCTGCTTTTGCAGATACGGCGTATCTGTTTTTAATAGAAAAAAAAAATTTCTAAACGTTAACGCCATACGACGCATCTATTATTTTAATTAAAAACAGTTTGCGAATTATTAAACAGATACGGCGTATCGACCTCTGTCGATACGGCGCATCTTACTGAATCAAAAATCTTTTATTTTTAAACGTAACGAAAATACGGCGCATTAACTTTCGTTAATACGACGCATTTAATTTTAATTAGATAAGTTGATTTTTGATTAATTAATTCGATACGGCGCATTCTTAAATTCTAAAGCGGCGTATCTATTTTCTGAATAAAGTCTGATTAAATTTTAACGTATTAAGATACGGCGTATCCAACTTTTTGGATACGGCGCATCGTCTGCAGATATCAGCTATTTTTATTCTTATATCCGTTTCTATATTCATTAATTTCTCTTCTAGCGAACAAATCCTACTGATGATTTTACCTTGGATGACAGATTTTGCTATGGAAGACATGTCAGTTAACGGATATCTTGCTAAAGGAATGCTTGTTTTCGGATTCATTCAATGTACTCATGATCGATGCAGATTTATTCTCTTGGGAGACTCCTCTTGAAGCTGCTTTTAAGGAATTCATGCGTTTATGCAACATTGACAAAGAGGTATTCTCTTATGATGTATTTGTGAGGTACACTGGAAAAGAATTGTCGCTCTTATGGCCTATCATTGAAGCCGAAGGATTGAACTGGACTACTATCGAAGAAGATGATGGGAAATTCTATCTTGCATACATGGATTCAAGCAACGAAAGCTACGGTGGAGGCAATACCCAAAACTCCTACATGCCTTATTCCGAACAGTACTGGGGATTGAATGAGAACTATCAGGATAATGACATGAATTATGCTTTGGCGGAGTTACTATTTCATGGGAAATTGGTAAGATTGATAGACCTCTCCCTAAATGATTGGCTAGAACTCAAATATGGTAGTCCGGAATTTGCCCCTGCAAATGAAGTCAAGGAGATTATGACTTCATGGTTAACTCGGAGTTTTAAGAAGCAATTTAACGAGTTCATGGAGATAAAAAAGAATATGATTGGAAAGGTTTGCTTTGACGTTAACCATGACCCTAACGATGTTGATTTTTCAGAATGGTTGGCTAGTAAGTTTAATAACCATAAGAGCATGGATCGTGCTACCAAGGATGCATTATGGGTATATTGGATGAGAGGAGAAGATGAAGAAGTAGAAAGCGATTATGGGTCGTCACTTCATGATTCAACAATCAATGAGGGCATTGAAGAACTTTTCAGAATTGACATTGATGTGTTCGATTATGAGACACCCCTGTGCAAGCAGTTCAAGGAATTTAACTACCTTCTTCAAGTCGATGATGATGTGCTTACTGGAGATCTACCAGGATTTAAGACTTATGACGATTTCAAAAACACCTGGTACTATGAATGGAATGACCAAGTACCATGGGTTTGGGATAAACCATGGGAATTTGCGCACATTAATCACACTTGTACACCCTTCGTTTTCAAGGACGGGAGTAGTGTTTGGCCGACCTGTGATTATAAAAGTGACGGAACCTGTAATGGGGGAAGTATAATTGGGATGAAACGGGTTGGAAACGATGTAACCTTTGAAGATTACGAGTGGTACGATAATGTTGAAGACTGCCCGCAAAAATCGGAGGCTTTACAAGAAAAGGGCAGAATTGAACGCTTGAAAGGACTTAAGGGGACATCGGATACTACTTTCTGGGAATGGGTGCATAAACAGTTTGATGATTTCACAAAGCTTAGTCGACGGCTACAATATGATTTGGAAAGAGAATGGGAGGCGATTCAAGACGATAAGTCATTAATTGAAGAACTAGATGATTATTTGATTAAGGATCCTTATTTTAAGTTTGTTGATAAAGACGAGGAAGAGTTCACCAAAAGAAAATGTCAACTACTTGGGATTCCTTACAATGAGCCACCCATGATTATTTCTGAAAAATTTAAAATCATCAAATATTCTTTGAGTCCTAATGAAGAATATACTGCGGTGAAGACAAAGAGTTATACTAGACTAAGTCGAACGGAAGAAAACGTCGCAGAGATATACGGGAAAATCTTTCGGATGAAGGACGAAGGATGGACCGTGACAAGGACTTATTGCTGAGCTGAACGTGAGTCTAACTTGAAGACTCTGGAATAAAGACAAGTGCTTACCGGGAGACAACCCGGATTTATCTATTTACTATTCTGTTTTCTGTGTCGAGTCAGTCCAGGCCGCACGAGGATACGGCGCATCTCAATTCTGAGATGCGACGCATCTCCTGCAATGGTCATATCTTATTTTATTTTTCTGCATTTTTATTTTCGACTTTAAAACTATTTATCAGTTTATTTTAATGCGGCGCATCCCTGGTTAAGGATGCGGCGCATCTTTATTCTGATCCGTATTTATTCCAGGCTCGATACGGCGTATCTTCTTCCATAAGATACGGCGCATCGACTGACCTGATGATTTTCAGTTTTAATTTTTAAGTTTTATTTTTCCTAACTACTAATGTATTATGCAAGCTTGAACCTTTCTTATCTTAGGTGTGTTTTAAAGTATTGGTGGTATTATAGTTTCCTGGATTTCCTGTGGATACATCAAGTATGAAGCTTTAACGTTCTAATCCACAAGAAGTTGATTTTTGCTCTTATACTAATGGAGGATCATACCGAGCAAATCTCAGGGGAGTTTTTTTTGTTCTAATTCTTTTAATTTCCAGTTTTTAATCTTTTATACAAACAACGAGGACGTTGTTTAACTTAAGTGGGGGGATTGGAGAATTAGAACACTTAACAATTACTTGTCCTAAACTTTTTCAAAAATTATGCTTAAAATGTGCTTAATTTATCAAACTTAAAATTTTTTTTTAGCATGTTTTTGTTTAAGATCTAAGTTGCATAACTGCACACATGACGTTATTTTCAAAAATTGTGATTTTTCCAAAATTCACAAATCTATGAGTGTGCCGGTGACTTGTAAACTTTAGAACTTGGCTTGTATACTATTCGAGACCACCATAATAAGTATTATTTTATATAATTGGAATGACTTGTCTAAATTGGTAAAATTCTAGGATTACACCCAAATAGCCTATTATTTGTTATGTGTTATTAACTAACTACACTGGTTAGTTAACCCCCATATAAACCCTTTTGTTACTCTCATTTTTAGAGTAAGATACCCCTAGAAAAACCCTCAGAGCCATTCCTTTCGTTTCTTACACCTATGTTTAAAATGTTTCGTTACACCCTTACACCTTAGCCTACCCTGTAGATTAGAATCCGTGGTTGGTTAATTGCTATAGGCAAAGTGTGTTTCCTTACATTACCTGTGTTCGCGTGCGTAATTCATTATCTATGGTTAGGTCGGGAAATTGCACAATGCAATTGGAGTGAAAGTAAATATTGTATATTTTGGAGTTTATTTTTCGTGTGTTTACTACTTTCACTATTACCATTATTTCTGAAGTCATGAAAAGTATGGAAAAATTATCCGGAAAGAAAGTTATAGTGATGTGGTGAAATTTTACACATCTATGTTTATTTAAAAAAAAAAAAAAATCGAAAAAATGAGAAAAGAAAAAGAAAAAGAAAAAGAGTTGGATGTTTATTTTAAGCCAACAATGTAAAGTTATGTAAGTGGTCGATATCACCACTATTTGTTGTACTATATCTATGGATTGAATGGGAATTGGCAGTTATGGGAACGCCAATTAAGGTTTATTCTTTGATTAAGATCTTGTTGAGTATAATTCGTGTCTACCTAAAGCGTGTGTTTCAAGTGTTAAAGCGTGAGTTATTCGATGATATGAGTCTTATTCATGGGATGGTTGGGATAGTGATTAACCACACTTAGGATTTTAATTTATTTGTTTTGTTTATTTTTATTTTTACACCAATTTATATCCCAAATGTTATCCATACCCTATTCTTTATCCAACCAAACCTTTGATTTATTGAGATTAGGGATTTGAGCAATCTTAAGTATCGTAGTCGTGGATTCGGCTATGTATTTATGATTTTGTCGCCCTTTTTGATATATTATTATTGGTGAAGTTTGGACCTATCTTTAGCCTATTCGAGTTAAGGATTTGAGCAATTGCAAGTATCGTGTTCGTGGATTCGATCATGTATTTGTGATTTTGTCGCCTTTTCTGGAATTTGAGATCGATAGTGAAAAGAGAATAATTAACCCTTAAGCCTAAAAACCCTTTTTACCGCTTTAGACTTGTTATTCCTTAGCTTTAGTAGAGGAGATGTGTATACTTGCCAAGCTTATGATAGAATATTCGTCGCGACTGGACAGTTAAACGATTAGATTTGCTTTTATCGACTTATTTTATTTTACTTCTGAATCGTTAAGTGTTTAGTTGTGTGATTATGAAATAAACGAATACATGCTTAAATATAAAAATAAATCCTAACATCTTTTAGGATACATTTTCATAAAAGAAATTCTAAGGTTTACTTGGTGACAAGTAAAGTTCAAGTGGGGGGATATTTGATGAACTCAAATAAGTACATTTTATTACTATCATTTATCCTATTAATTTGACTTGTTTTACTATAATATGTATGAGGATTGATACTTAATCGTTTACTTTTGTAATTCTCAGGTAAAAACAAGCATTTGGTGAAACTTGGCGATTTTGGACTAATTACGGAGCAAAACGTGCATAAAGTTGAAGGTCTACTGACATGGACAAGATCAAGTCAATTCTGCTCCAGATGCGCCGCATCTCACTCTCGATATGCGCCGCATCTCTATCAAGATATCACCAGATACGATCCAAGATACAAGAGGACATGCGCCGCATCTAATCATGGAGTTACGCCGCATCTTCTGGCGGTGTACGAATATTCCTGAATATTATAATCTTGGACCCCACGCGAAGTTAAGTACATGCGCCGCATCTACTTAGTAGATGCGCCGCATCTTCCCTCAGACAGAAACTATAAATACCCCGTAGACCAGACGAATTAGAAAAAGCCGGAAAACCTAAAACCGAAGACCAAACAGGAGGAACAAAGGACGAATTCAGTCAAGGAGGCAGCACAAGACACACCCAAATCAAAGATACAAGAGCTGTAAGAAGGTGCTGCATGTGTTTAATTCATTAAGTAGTTTTGTTTTATTGTGTTAGCAAACTTTAATTCATCAGGATTGGTGGCTTGTGTAATGTGACAACGAAAGATTGCACTCCCTTTAATACTTGCTTTCCCATCAATTAAAGTTTATATGATGATGTCTTTGGTTACTACTTATTAGTGCATTGATAACCTCTGTGTTTATTAGTGGCTTGCGGGCATTTGACTGCGGGACATAATGTGGCTCCCACGGTTGTTTCTAAATTGATCACTTAGGAATAACTTTTAGACATAAGTAATCATTAAGGGTTTACTCGCCGATAAGAATAGGACCAACGAGAAAGGGTTAACTACATACACTTCATATAAAGCTATCAATAAAACAAGTGACAATCTACTTAATCATAAGGACAGCCCTCTTATTGTCTCGAGTATTTATCTGTGTACGTGTGTGCTACTTGCTGATTCGTGCCTATTGGTTTATTTTATTATTTAATTGCAACAAACCGTGCCAGTCTCTCAGGCTGAAACCCCCTTGCGTTAGGATATTAAAATACTGATTAGAATAACGAGATAATACGTTCCACTCTTAGTGATCGACACTCTACTTACCATTATCTTCATACTGACCGGGTACACTGCTCGTTAAGTGTGTGTGTTATTGATAAGTCGGCTAAATATAAATTTAAAACTTGAGTAGGCATTAAAACTGCTAAACCGCAACGACACATCACGCGCATCAATAGTTATCCTCAGACTTGAGATACCAGATAACTGTCATGCGTGTAGTGCATTTATGTGATTCAATTTAACGCTATACGTAACTGGTAGTTATAAGGATTGTTTTCAGAAGCGTTATGAAGTGCATGTGTTATGCTCGTAGTCAAGAAATAATTTGTTCCTTCAAACTGTTTGGAGTTTAATACTGCTGGGGCCCTCGTAGGATTGGTAAGATGTATGTGTGGCCACACCCAAGATCTCCACTGAATAGTTCTGAAGATTTGGTAATCTTATTTAATCATAAATAACGAGAAACAGAATTTTAATAAAGAATGACATAGATCCATATCTTTATTAATGTGGTATTAGAAACAAAAGGATGCCTATGATGATTCATCATCGAATGGTTTTTCACAGGAGAACCACCACCCGAGTTGTTCTGGGGGCATTGGCGTGTTGCTAGATGCTAAACAATGTCATTACACTTTTAATAGATTTTCAAGTGGGAGCTGTTAGAGTTTTATTGGAAAAATATTATCGTATATGACTAGATTCGAACTCGGGAGCGAGGATTGCACACTTTACTTATGAACGACTAACGTAAATAATTAATTTATGTTATAGTTATGTATTTAATTATTTGGACACGAAATGAGACATAACGGACGTTAAGTAATTAACCGAATTGACTACCGGTCGTTAAGTAAATAGTGGAAGGACTATTGGTGAAAATAAAGGCTTGGAAGGATCTAGAATCCCTATGGGATAAGGAATAAGGGCCGGCCACTATGGCTTGGGGTTTCCTAATTCTAGTCAAATTGTTCTACAAGGTTTCCTAATCCTAGTTGGTTTCTTTTGCTCCAAGTTTAAGGTTTGCCTATATAAACAAACCTAAAGGTCTTGAGTTTTTCACCTAGTGCATTGTAATCAAAACCCTAAAATTCTCTTCTCCTCTCCTTTGCCAAAACCGATCGTACAACCCCTCTTGGGTGTCGATCCTTAGCTTTTCTTGTTAACTAAATTGTTTTGGTTAAACGTGTTCAATCACTAGCATCATTCGTTAGCCGAGTAATAGTACGTGTGTTCGAGAACTCGTTAATATCTTACTTTAGATATTAATCTTGGATTGTGGAACAAAAAAGGTAAGGGGTTTCACGTTAATCTATTTGATTGTTCAAGTGAAGTAAAGAGAAGTTTTGATCTTTGTTTAGCTAAGATCAAGATACGTTTTCCTTTATGTTTTCGTTATTACTTTGTACATGTTAATTATGATCCTTGCTTCCGCTGTATATATGCTTTGATGTTTATGGTTTATTAATTGTTTGAATGTCAAATTATTTAAAACCAACAGTTTCACCCGCCAAGAATTTAAAATCAGTAAGGGGCTTTTGAATCCTCTATCACCTTTTCTTTTCATCATTGCGGTCGAAGCCCTTCATGTTGCATTACAAGAAGCTAAATCCAAACGAGTATTTCATGGGGTTAAAGTAGGCTCTAATGGTATTGACATCTCATACTTACTATTCGCGGATGACGCACTTATCATGGGTACATGGCCTCTTGATAATGTCGAATCTTGAGATGCTTCCACTTAGTTTCCGGGTTACAAGTAAATTTCTCAAAAAGTCAATTCTTTGGTATTGGAGTTATCGAAGAGGAGACAAAGTCATTTGCTTCCATTTTGAATCTACAACCGTCTTCCCTACCATGTTCATATCTTGGCCTTCCGATTGGTGCAAATATGAATAGAAGTTGTAAATGGAAACCTGTTATCGACAAGTTTCACAATAAACTAACCTCTTGGAAAGCTAAAACTCTTTCTTACGGTGGAAGACTAACACTCTTGAAGTGGGTTCTTGGGGATCTAGGTACCTACTTTTTCTCCCTATATAAAGCTCCAGCTTGTGTAATCAACCACTTAGAAAGCCTTAGGAGAAATTTCTTTGGGGGGGGGGGGGGGTGGAACCTTGACACAAAAAATGCCACCTTTATAGAAACCATTAACATATTTGACAAGTAAATGGTTCAAAATTGTCACCTCTACAGAAACCCTATGAAGCCACGGTTAGATCCCTTGAACATAAAGACAAGAAAAAAATGAGTGTGAATACAACGATCATCTAACCACGATAAGAAAAACGAGTCTTACTAGAGTTGGGCAACAGAAAAATCTTCGACCAGGGTTTCGATCTGTCCAAGATGTTCGAATCACTGCTTCCATACCACAACCAAAAATGATCATCTTCTCTAGTGTGTGTTCTTAAGTGTGTGTTTTTAATCAGTGTGTTTAATTATTAGAAGATATATTAGTAAGCCCAAACCCGATTGGTGGGCTTAGGGTTCATTAGTGTTTTAGGTCATTTACATTATAAATAGTTGATCAATAAAACATAATACCTACGTAACTAATATTAATGTGTTTGACTAAATTGCATGGTACAAAATATATATGAAAAATATTGATTGCAAATTTCGTCCCTATAAATAAGGGTTTCTTGGGACTACAAATTGCAAGTGGTTAGTGCGGGAACACTGTAATGACATAAATACTCTCACGTAAAACGCACGTTCAGGCAACTAACGGGAAAATTTAACGGGCGCGAGCCAAAAGGATGAGGAGTGTAACAAAAAGTGAATAACAATAGCTTGATTTGCAACAATTTCTTGAGAGTGGCTGGGATTGCAAATTTTGAAAACCACAAGAACGAAATTTGCACTTTAGCATAAAAAATAAATATGCAAAAAGCTAGACACAAATGAAGCAGTAGTTATAATAACGGGGTTTCGATTATTGAGAAGAAAAAAAAAAAAAAAAAAAAAAAAAAAAAAAAAAAAAAAAAAAACTATATATAGCCCCTCGCTTTCTAGCTAAAAAAAACTAGAGTAAATTGCACCGTTCGTCCCTGTGGTTTATATATGTAGCACCGTTCGTCCCTATCTCAAAGATTTGGCCTGAAACTATGTAAACAGTGAATTGCACCGTTCATCCCTATCTCTAGAGATAAGGACGAACGGTGCTACATACATAAACCACAGGGACGAACGGTGCAAAAAAAAAAAAAAAAGATCAGGGACGAACGGTTGGATTTGGCCTAAACCACAGGGACGAACGGTGCAATTTACTCAGAAAACTAAGTTCTTACTTCTTAATATAAATTAGAGTAAAATGCAAAAATCGACCTTGTGGTTTGGCCAAATTCCACGTTTCGTCCTTGTGGTTCATTAAGTGCAAAAATCGTTCTTATTTTGCACTGTTACGTGCACTTTTGGTCCTCCATCATTGCAAAAATTGTCCTTGTGGTTTGCTAAATTTCACTGCTGAAGGACCAAAAGTGCACGTAACAGTGCAAAATAAGGACGATCTTTGCACTTATTAAAGCACAAGGACGAAACGTGCAATTTGGCCTAACCACAAGGACGATTTTTGCAATTTACACTATAAATTAGTTCGACTGACCGATTGTGTGACTCCATTAATATTGTGACACATGTTCCTTTTTTAATTTGAAAAGTACTAGTGATTAGTGAGATGTTATATTGTGCGACTGATAGTTAATGTATTTTCGTGCGATCAAATATTGTCATTTTCTAAAAAAAAAAGAAAAAAAAAACATTTTTTAATTCGTCAATTTTTGGAAAAGGACAAAATTTGGTCGCACAAAAATATAATAGCTGTCAGTCGCAAAAAAAAAACCCGACTAACCAATAGTAATTTGCAAAGTAAAAAGGGACACCTGTCAAAATATTGATTGAATCGCATAATCGATCATTCGCACTAGGTTCTTTTTTTCTATTTTAAAAAAGTGGACACCTTTTCAATTTTAGGCTATTTAAAAAAAATTATTTTAGAATAAATAATTATGTTTAGGTTGTTCTTTTAGAAACTTCACAAAGTCTCTTCCTACAACTGTATTGTGTCATGTGATTAACCATTATTATGTGCTCGTAAGTAATAACTGATGATGTAACTTGAGTATTGGTGAAGCCTAGCCTTTGTTTCGAGTATTACTGTATGAGTGGTGATTGTGAGACATAATTTTAGGCCTAATTATATGCCTAAAGTTATATGTGAATAATTCATTGGTTGTAACAATAGAGCTCACTGCTTAACAATCTAATAAGGTAATTCTACATATGTTAGGCACACAATTAGGTTAGGCACACAATTAGGCACATATCCTACAACTTGGGGTCGAATGGTATATGCACATATGCTACCCTAATAAGAATGTGCTTTCCTCGAACCAATCTAACTAAGACACGTGTTATGTCTAACTTAGCGTGTTACTTTGTCTTATGTTTAGGTTGTTTAGCATTCAAAGAAGTGTTTAATCTACATCTTATGAAAAGGTGCATTCACCAACATGAAGATACATAAAAAATTAGATTCACATGAAGTTAAGATTAAAGATGAATACATGGCTTACATAATCCATAAACTTCTTGTGTACAAGAAACCAAACATATAACAAAACTCAACAAATCAATTGTCATTTGTCACCATCCCTATCCTTGTAATAAGCTTGTTGACGAGACTTCCGAAAAATCGTTCCAACCAAACTCGCTCCCCACGAATTGTTGCACACTGTCACTATCAATCATCATTGGTGACGAGTCTCGTTTGTATAAAGCAATCCAACTCGGTGCTGAATGATCACGACTATAAGAATGCGTACCTCCCGAAGACATATTACCCCTCGCCATATCACTAATAGATGGTGGTTGACCACTAACCATGTCTCCTACCTCATGGCTTGAGTTACCTTCGTAAATGGAATTTTGTGATCCAGTCTCCATAGCCATATCACCATTAGATGGTGCTTGATCACTAACGCCTCCTAACGCAAGGCTTAAAGTCAAAGACGGAGGTTGTATGAAGATATTGTGATCACTCTGTATTTTGGCAACACAAAAAGGGACGGAAAAAAGAATATTAACAAAAACAATAATAAGAATAGGAGGTCTCAGGGGTGGACCTAAGGGGGTTCCCATGGGTTCATGGGAACCCGATGGATGTTCGTTGCCTAGTGTAAATTTTCATTAAAAATCACGATTTTTCTGAAATGAACCTGGTCTGAAAATTTTGTATCACATAAATACATGTCTTGTTTAATTAGTTACCTAATATGTCAAAAAAGTACATATTTTAATTTGTTTAATTAGTTTTAATGAAAATTGTATATTTTATCATTCATCCAAACTTCCAGTATTACCGTAGTTACGTTCATAAGGTCATTGAACTGCTTTTCCCCTTCAAAGTCGAACTCCAATGGTTCAGAATCACGTCATTGAACTGCTTATCCCTATAATACGCTTTTTGCAATGGAGCAAGTAATATAGTGGCTAGAATCACGTCATTGAACTGCTTCTCCATATCATCAATAGATGGTGCTTGATCACTAACGCCTCCTTGCGCAAGGCTTAAGTTCAAATCGTGAATATAAGAGTTCCTTTGCCCACGATTAATATCACTGACATAAGGAGGTTGTATGAAGACATTGTGATCACTCTGTATTTTGGCAAAAAAAAAGGGGGGATGAAAAAAAAAAAAAAGGGGGGATGAAAAACACGAATATTAACAAAAATAAATAAAAATAGGTGGCCGACCTAGGGGAATTTCCATGGGTTTATGAGAGCCCAATAGATGTTCGTCACCTAATGTAAATTTTCATTAAAAATCACGATTTTTCTGAAATTAACATGAAAATTTGTGTCACATAAATACATATCTTGTTTAGTTACTTCATTAATATGTCAAAGAAACACATGTCTTCTCAATTTGTTTACTAGTTTTAATGAAAATTGCAGCTTTTATCATTCATCCAACGTCCGGTATTAGTTACGTTCATAAGACTTACTATGGTTGTATCTTCATTAGTAAATAATGGCCTATGAAAAAATACCCACCTTAACTCACATATGTTAGCCGATCTACCCGGTATAAACTTAGTAATTAGTGACCAATTGCAGCCGTGTTTCTCAACGAGATTTTGCAACATCTCGTCCTCTTCAGGCGTAAATGACCATTGAAGTGATAACCACCTTAATTGACATGTCTTAGCCGATTTACCCGGTATAGACTTACTAATTAGTGACCAATTGAGGCCGTGTTTCCAGAAGAGATTTACCAACATCTTGTCCTCTTCAGGACTCCATAGTCCTTCTATCTGATCCATGTCCTTTTTTTGACGTTTATTCACTATAAATAGAAAGAAGAAGCTGAGATGGTATTCATGATATAATAAAATGTAGCGGTAGGTATAATCATGAACGGCTATAAATATATATAATTGAAGAGAATTAAACCTGATGACACTTAATGGAATACTATAAATCAAGCTCTGCAACACTTAACGAAAGAAGATCGAAGATGGGTAGTTTAAATAGGCAAAAACATACGTACCGTGTGCTTCTGAGAAACGTTCACGAATTTTCTACTCTTCCTTTGTATACTTGGTCAACTAGCAATTAATTTTCTCAATTCTGTGTTATTGCTGCTCGGGTGAAATCTCACTTTTTATTACTATATATATTAATATACTAGACGAGTACCCGTGCATAGCAACGAAAATTCCTAGCGGCAGAAAATTAAGAATATGCAATATTATAGTAAGTGTTTCGTGTAATGTTCAAAATAGAACGCGAAAAGATCCAAATGTAATTGCAAACGGTTGTAACATGCAATAATTCAACTCAAGTAAAAATTCTTAACATGTATCAAAAAAACATATAAAAATATTTAGTGAAGCTGAAAATAAAACATTACATCAATTATGAATTTTGATAAATTAGAAAACACAAAAAACTACCTCATGAACTTTTCAACTTATTGTTGTTGCCATACAGTAATTTGACCTCCAAGAGGGTATTAAGATATTGAGTATTACATAAATGAGATTTTACTACTAAAGAAGCAACAATAGTAATTCCCTCAAAGTTCACATGTGGCTTGTTTAGAGCTACAAAACTCCCATCCTTTTGCAATGCACACTGCTGCAGAATAATTTTTTTCATATGTGATTTCTTCAGGAGAAAGATCTGGCAAGAATTGCATATATGATTTCTTTAGGGAAACATCAATAATAACTTAATTTACACATGATATTACTTTGGTGCAAGACATGTGGACAAAAATAAGGCGAACTTGACAGCTAAATTGGTACTTCACAAATATCACTAAAATCCGAATAAAAGCAAAAACTTGAAATGTTTCAAGCACACGATACATAATCCAAACTTGAGTACATATATATACTAACTTTCTAACTACAAATATAAAGAGACCAAGATAATAGAATCTGTATGAGTTATATATTGCAATGACTTTAAAAATACAATAGTAGCCAATATAATCCTCAGATAAACACTAACTAATACACTAAAAGAACTATCAAGTAAAAATTATCACTTTTATATAGTAACTATAAGATATAAGCCGGCTCCTAATGAGATTTCATTTAAAATACAATATTTATAAGTAAACATTTATGAGGTTTGATATCAAAGTGACTATCACATACCTGTATCGTTGAACAAGGAAAGAAATTAGAATTAAGCGTAAATGTTTCTATGATAGGTATATTAAGAGCATAAACCAAATGCTTTAAATCTAAATATGGAAGTTTGGGAAGCATTGTAAGTGATGTGATTTGATTCCCAGCAAGGTAAAGTTGCTACAAGAGTTGAGAAGGGGAAATATCTATATTAGTTGTTAAAATGGTTGAGTACTTGCACCCATTTAAGAGATGAGTAAAATGTGAGAAAGTAACCTGCAAGGCTTTACAGGCTTGAAGTGGTCCAAACCCAGGCCCTTTAAAATCATTAAAGCTCAAATCGAGAACCTACAAATAGGCACAACATGACAGCAGTTATTTACAAATAAGTCAACCATCCTTCTTGTGAAGGAGAGGAGACAAAAGGAAACTCGTAAACTAACCTTCACCAGCTTTAGTATTTCAATGCCTTCTAATGACGATAACAAGTTGTCTCTAAGATATACAAACTGCCACACACACACACAAAATCAGTGAATAAGCTTTTTCTAATAAGTGCACATAGCAGCAGTACATATTGACGGTAAATCTAAAACTCATTAATGAACTTTCAAAGGGCAAGTGTTTCAAAATAGTTTTCGATATAAAAGTGACGAAACGGCTTAATTTACAGTGCCACAGAAGTATGTAAATTTATTGAAAAGAACACAATTCATATATACAGATCAACTTACCTCCAAATTAGGAGACAAGTTCAGCCCATTAGATATCAGACTACGAATTCATAATCCACAAGGGGCATATTTTTGGATAAATGGCGCATAGTCAGTTTTCTACATTAATCAAAACATGCCAATTTCATCATCCATTGCCCTTGCATAATCCTTGCATAGTCAGTTTTCTACATTAATCAAAAGTTGTGAGTTAATGATCACCTTGAGATATATAGCGACGACGCGGTACATTCCGTCATCCATTGCCCTTGCATAATCGGGGACAATATATAGCAGCCATAAACTGTAACTTCTCAAGCTTTATGGTGTAATGGTGGTATATATCGACAATATAATCATGTCTTCATGTGCATTGGTGATTATTTATCTGTAATAACAAATATCTTGGCATACTTTACCTAATGTGTCATTTACATCAGAAAAGTAACCAAAGGAGTTACATTAAACGTAATTGAACAAGTTACCTTCGTTTCGACCCATTATCAACTTCATCTTATGGACTTATGTACTTATGTACGTCCATTAGTCCATAAGCTCACCTTCACAAGCTCATAAGCCTAAAAAATAAGCTTATGTTCATTTCCAATTTCAAATAAGCCCATAAGCCCAGAAAACATGCTGATCCAAACACCAACATCAAAAAATTCCCTAAAACATTTCATCAAACACTGGTGTGCATAATATCTAAAACCCTAAAAAAGATCCAATTTTTAACACCAAAACCCCAAACCAATAATCATTCCCATATCTAAATACAAAAACCTAGATCAGAAAACATAAAATCTTTAAGGGAAAAAAAAACACTTACAAAGCAATCATCATCAATGGTAAAGATATACTTCTTCTTGTGATATAGATCCGGCGGCTACACAAATTCCGGCGAGATCTACAAAAATAGAAATAAATCTATTAAAAACCTTCAATACTAAAAACAAAAAACCTGTTTGTGATATAGATCCGGCGGCGGGGTTTGGTGGTTGTTGGTCTCGGCCGTGGTGGGTCTCGGTGGAGAGGGGAGTTTCGATGGTGGTGCGAGTGATGGTGGCAAACATCAGATGAATTGATTTTGTGTTGTGGTTTTATTGTGGGTTTGATTTAGGGTTTGTATAGTGGTTTTTATTAGGGTGATTTATTTTTGGAGATGATTGGTTGTCAAACATTAATTTACTGTAACCGAACTTTGCAAAGAGATAGTGTATGAAGGAAGAATGTATTGAAGAAGCAAGGGTAAAATGGGGATTGACCAAAATTTCAACATTTCACTTTTCCACTTTGACTATTCCTCCTTTATAGATAGTTAAGATATGTGATTTAAAACGACGCCGTTGAATCTACAGTTGCCAGGCCCGGCCCACTGCTACAGTAACCGGCCCATTTTTATTTTTATTTATTTATTTTTTTAAATCAGTTTTCGAAAATTAGCAAAAAATACCCCTGAAATTGACGACTCTTTGCAAAAAAAGTCCTTTTTCCAAAAAAATGTTTCGAAAATTGGCAAAAATTACCCCTGACACTGGCGACTCTTTGCAAAAATAGTCCTTTTTCGAAAAAAAAATGTTTCGACAATTGGCAAAAAATACCCCTGCCATCGGCGACTCTTTGCAAAAGGAGTCCTTTTTCGGGGAAAATTTTTTTTTTTTTTAAATATCGTGCAATAATCAACGAAATAAAATAACGGCCCGCCGCAACGCGGCGGATCGTCGCCGAACTCGTTTGAATTAAAAATGAAGCCGGTTGAGTATATGGGCTCAATGAGAAAGCCATGTACGGACGTACCAAACTCGTAATGGACTACACAATTCAAGTGGGCCAAACAAAAATGTTAATTACAGATAGACATTAGACAAAAGAGAAAAAAATCAATATTAATGAAGTTTATTAGTCTTTCAAGTTACTCACCCGAGCAGCAACAACAGAGAAGTGAAAGTTTCTCAGAAGCACGAGGCATAATTATTATTACTCCGTGTTTCACCTATCTTCCTACACGGCTCATAGTCTACTCAAAGTCAACACACGGTAGGTTTTTTTTTTTTTTTTTTTTTTTTTTTTTTTTTTTTCGGCCAATTTAGCATTTATTTAGTAGTACTTGATTAAAACTAGAGTTTAGTAGTCCCTATAATAAAAATGAACTTTTCATAGCCAATTTTATTAATAAGTTAGATAATAAAACATGTTTTTTTTTAAGGTTTAGCTAACATATGCCTATCGGGCACGTATTAACATGTTAATAAAAGAAATATTTTGGTTCATTCAAGTGGAAATTATATTCAAATATAACAATTTATCACTGTATTTAATGTGTCTAATGTTTAATTCATATATTCGATTCCACAACCCTTTCATTATATATTTGTATGATCTATTAGAAATCCATTATTCAGTACTGATGATAGTGTACAGATCATGAATTCTAATTTTTAAATGGTATGCATATTAGCACACGTTAGAAAATATGGTTTAAATATAACTACTAGCTTTAACTAATGTTAGGCTATGTGTAGTGGTAAAGGTTGTATATGGGGGCAAAATCTGACACGTGTCAGCCCAGTCAGCAAAGGGCTTGAATTGTTTAGGTGTGTAATGGTGGGTGGGGCAAATTTTGACACGTGTCACCAATTTTTTTATTTTTATTTTTTTTTTTTATTTTTATTTTTTTTTAATTCAACAAATTAATACATTCTAAATTAAAACATCATTTTATTAATTAAAAAAAAAAATACAACATTTTATTAATCAAACAAACACTAAAATTAAAAACTACTCGTCATCGTTGTTGTTTATCACATTCCGGTTGGTCCACGCTTCCTCGA
The DNA here is from genome assembly GCA_021014915.2 of Artemisia tridentata subsp. tridentata. NCBI lineage: Eukaryota > Viridiplantae > Streptophyta > Magnoliopsida > Asterales > Asteraceae > Artemisia > Artemisia tridentata. The sequence goes on along the minus strand of CP139506.1, from coordinate 8,376,547 downwards.
TCAAATCTTGCATGAGCGTGTAATGGTTCACGTGACTTCGCATTTGAATGGAGTTTTCAATAGCTTCATCTTGGGATAATGCCGGCATTGGTAAACCAATTTCTTTCGGCTGATAATCTTGACAATACGCGTTCTCGTCATCCTCCAAAATCATGTTGTGTAAAATAAGACAACATCGCATCGTATCTTTAATCTTATCCTTTATCCACAGACGACAAGGATTTCTCACAAAATGAAACCTTTTCTTAAGAACCCCGAACGTCCTCTCGATATCCTTTCTTGCCGATTCTTGAACTTGTTTAAAGTTGATTCTTTTTTGGTCCGATGGGTCTGTAAACGTCTTAACCAGAAACTAATACTCAGGATAAATCCCATCGCCCAAATAATATCCATGTGGATGGTAGTTATCGTTAGCATAAAACCCGAGAGTTGGATTTTTTGCAGCGATAAAGTCTTCAATAACGGGTGACTGTTCTAAAACGTTGATATCGTTGTTGGACCCGGGTATACCAAAATAAGCATTCCATATCCATAGGTCGTACGATGCAACGGCTTGAAGAATTAATGTTGGATTTTTTTGGTCACCCCGATGGTATTGACCTCGCCACGCGGTTGGACAGTTCTCCTACTCCCAATGCATGCAATCGATACTACCCAACATACCCGGTAATCCATGAACTTCTTGATGAACACCATACAAACGCATCAAGTCACTAGTCGTCGGTTTCCTTAAATACCTTTCCTCGTACAAATCTTTTATTCCTACAAAAAAAAAAAAAAAAAAAAAAAAAAAAAAAAAAAAAAAAAAAAAATCTGATTATAAAAAAAATATGTATATACGAATTAAAAAAAAAATTACTTTTAAATAAATAAATAAAAAAAGAAAATATATATATATATATATATATATATATATATATATATATATATATATATATATATATATATATATATATATATATATATATATATATACGATTATATATTAAAAAAAAACGATTAGAAAAATGTTGTACCTATTGTGAAATTTTCGAGTGTGTCCCGAGAAGTTTTTTCTGCCATTTTCAAATACTCGTCATTGATGTCGGTAGTAAACCCATAAGCAAGCACACGCAAAGCCGAAGTACACTTTTGAATTGACGTGAACCCCAATGTTTGAAGGGCGTTGTTTCTTTGTTGGAAATATGGAAACCGCTCTTCCAAATCGTGTGCAATACGCAAAAACAACCGTTTGCTCATTCTAAAACGTCGCCTAAAAATTTCCTCGGGATACCTTGGGTTCGGGTCAAAGTAATCTCTCATCAACCGTTTGTTGGCTTCGAAACAGTCACGTTCAACTATAGCTCTTCATTGGATCGGTGTTTCCCTTCTTTTAGCTCTCAATTTAGTCAACGCGATCGACGCAATAGAAACCGCTTCTTGTTCCATGTCTGAAATCTCGTCGTCGGAACTAGACTCAAGAAGAAATGAAGAGCTTGGAGAATCCATAATTTTTATAAAAATGTGTTTGTGTTGTTTAAAGGTGTGTTTGAGTTATGAAAAATGAAGAAAAAAGGTTGATATTTATAAATAAAAAAAAAGGGAGCGTTTGCAATTTATTTTGAAAAGTATCCGTTTGGTATTAAACGTTCGAATTATTTTGGAAAGTACAAGGGGCAAGGCGCGGTTTCATTCACGCCCTTTGGGTTTTTTTCGAATTTCGCGCCCCTATGTAATGGGGGGGGAGGGGCGCTAATTGGGCGCGAATTGAAAAGATTTTGGGCAATTTTGCGCCCACTACACATGGCCTTACACGTAACTCATAATGGGCTACGGAATTAAAGTAGGCTCAACAATAAAATGTTACAGTAAATAGACATTAGACAACAAAAAAAGTGTCACCTTCAAACTTCAAGACAAATACATCATAATCCGAATTCTGTACATCAATTACATAATGGTCTACAGAATATATGTAGGCCCAACAATAAATAGACACTAGACAAATCAATGTAATTTATAGGTCTTCATGGTTCGGTTATCGTATTATTCAATTTATTCAGTTTAGTAAAAAAGAAATGGGTAAAATCGAAAACCGAACCGAATCGATTCAGTTGGATTAAACCGAACCGAATAACCAAAAACTGACCCCAAATAACCACGAATTACATTATTTTACTTATTTATTTATTTAATTACATAGATATTTTGCACCAAAAAAATTTTCAAAGCTTAAAAAATAGTATATTTATACTATGAAAGAGTTTTAATGTTTTTTTAAAATAAATATATATATTTATGTGAATTCGGTTTTCGGTTCAGTTTTCATTTTGCCTTGAATATTTAATTCAATTCGGTTCGGTGTTGGCAAATTCGGTTCGGTTATAAATTTGATTTGTTTTTTGAGTTCAGTTCGGTTTCGGTTTTTGATTTTTGTGGGTGAAACCCGAATTCTACGCACCCTTTTAAAGCGTCAGAGCATATGTCTCACCTGACAAAGTTTTGTCAATCTTCTTCTGGTTAACTTTAAAAGTAAGATCCTAAGGAGCTTCTACTTACACATAGTCCTATCTCTATTACGCTTAATAAATTAACCTCGGAGGCTAATAGAGTCTATATCAATGTCCACAACTCAACAAATAATAGCATTAATATAAAGCGCCTTCCTCAACAGAGTTCAGCGGGTCATGCATTCTAATGTGATGTCTCCTAGATCTATGAATGTAGTTTTTCAGCGGATTAGCTTTGCAATCCAAAAAGGGCTGGTGGCGCAGCTTGTTGCCCGTTTGCCTTCAATTGCTTTATGTTAGACTTTCAATATATATCGAATGAAAAAGTATCCAAAAAAAAAAAAAAAAAAAAAAAAAAAATCAATAATTGGCTACTGAAAGTATGCAAAATAATCATGAGCTCTTTTCTACATCAATTCCTAATGAATAATATTTATAGTTTGGCTTAGCTTTATGTTCTGTACTGTAATGTCGACAAACAATATATAAAATTTCGTTTTAACTTTTATCTATTTTATATTGCGATAGTTAACGTTTACATCAGTGACGGACCGAAGATCAAAAGTCGTCAGCTTCTTTATAAGAAGTACCAAAAATCGTAACCCAACAATTAAGAACCATGTTCATTTTAGAAAAATCGGTGTATTTGACATTATTTTACACTAAGCAAGAAAAATCCATGTAGTTCCCGTGCATCCCCAGGGACCTCCTCGGTCCGCCCCTGGTTTACATGTCATCTTCGGTTTGCGTTCGTCCATCGATCACTTCTATTTAATTAAGTCAAGTTGTAACAAATATGATGATCAAAAGAATCTGTTGGTTATCTACCAACAACCCAAGATGCTAGAATGCGGAATCCTGACTTTTGTGAATATATTGACACACTTCGATTACCTCTACTCGACTGAAAGGTAACACACACGAGAGACCTAGACGTTTACGTTTATTTATCAAAAGAAAAGAATGAACGGTACAATGACCCCTCCCCCCTCACCTCTTTATTGTAGAGATGAGGGGGGAGAAAAACCAACTCTAAAAGAGTTAAACTTGGCTGCTAACACAAAGGAGAAAACCTAGACTTCGATTCTTGAATTCTATGAACTAAGCAAACCTTTATCACCCTATATATAGGTGTTATAGTCGGCTATGCATTGTCTAATGCATGAACCGACATACACATACATACATTCCTATTTGACTAAATACAATAGCTAATTAACACTAAGACCCCCTATACTTAGTAATACTTGCTAATATGGATACTAAAATATTAACAATTTCCACCTTAGTACCATATTAGCCTACTCCGATATAGGGGTGTGCCCTTCATCCACATGGTAGTAGCGATAACTGCTACTAACATTAGTTTAGCTCCTGACTCTATCGAGAGTCTCTTTAGCCAAATAGCCCCCTTTGCAGCCTCCGTAAGTGTCATATACGCCGCTTCAGTTGTTGACAAAGCCTCCATGTGCAGCATCATAGCTTCCGAGCTTCCTGCACATCCTTGTATCATAAACCCGTACCTTGTGATTGATCTACCCATGACAGTGATCGATCTACCCATAGCGTAGTCAAAATCCACAAAAACCTGTACGTATGTCTGTAATCCACGATCAGACCTATCCAATATACCCACATCTACAGATGCTATGTCAGGTCTCGTGCAGACCATCTGATATTCCCGGCTTCCAACCGCATATGTATATGATCACTTACCATTCTTTTCCACATCACAGTCCCCTGATAGACTACCCTCCAATGACAGTATGGAGTGTCCCTCCAACAAAGTCTGTACCAACTAACCGTTGTGAAACCTGGACTGTGACCCCCTCAGAGTATTACCACTCTGATCCCTGATGATCTCCATTCCAAGTATATTTCCTTTTGCTTCAACCAGCAAACCCTTGGTAACCAAGATCTCAGCCTTGCATCCGCAAGAAAATACCATACTATCCATATAGAGAAATAGATGTATGAACATACCTGGTGTATACTCCCAGTAATAGTTGTGTCTGTCGTCACTGCTTTTCCTGCAACCGTTGCTGAGCACACACACATCTGACCGAGTATCCATTTCTTCTTTCAATCCAGTCTTCCACTTGGAAATCACCTCACAAGTAACTGTATTATTGAAAGTCAATGACTCGTGTGCGTATATCTTCTCCACTGCAGCAACTGCAAAAGCAGCCTCATTACTGTTTTCTCTATACCTGTATAGTTCCCGTGCTGAGTGTTGCTCCCTATCACGTGCTGAATGATAGTCTATTAAATCCTGAGTTTGTACTTCATGTGAACCAGCTAGCTGACAGACATTCCCTTGAGATTCCACCTCAAATGTATGATCCCCAAGCGGTTCCACCTCAAACTCAACTCCCTGCAACACCTGCACTGAACCCGTACCTACACCAGAACCAATGAGAGTTTTCTTGTATTCCTTACTCTCATTGAAATCCATATTCCTGTAAAGCACTACCTTTGAAGTAACGTCATCAAACCTCCAAAGCTTATTACCCACTATACCTTTATGGTATCCCAGGAATATGCACTTGACCTTAACCGGTTCAAGCATCCCTTGCTTATTACTAGCAAGCCAACCAAAAAACCCTAACATATCTATAGGCGTCTTGAATCCAATCGCTGATGATGGTGACCTATTCATGAGATATGTAGACATGGTTGTATCCTCTGCCCAAAAAACCTTGGACAGACCAGACTGAATCAGAAAACAATGTACCTTAGCCAAGAGTGCTGCTGTATCCCTGCAACACCCAAATGTTTGGCGACCCCACTCTTCATACATTGTTGTGTAGACCTCTGATTACAAGACACAAGAAAATTACCTTCCTGATCTTCCTTCCAGTCTGAGATTCTCCTAACTGCTTCCACTCTTTGAACTTTCCAAATGCTTCGTGTTTGAACCTGAGAATATAAACCCATACCCTCCTGGAATAATCATCAACAATAGATAAGAAATACCTCTTACCTCCCAATGATTCCACCTGAGACGGACCCCATAAGTCTGAATGAACATAGTCTATCACTCCCTGAGTAGTGTGCCTTCCTACACCAAAACTGACTCGATGTGACTTTCCCAGAACACAATTCTCACAAAAATCGAGCTTACCTAGACTCTTCTTTCCAAACAGCTCCTGCTTTTCTAGCACCTGAAGTCCCGCCTCACTCGCCACTGCATGGCCATCCAAAGAGTATACGCAATTATCCCTTCGTTGTTCCTGATAAAACCACCAGTGAACCCTTTATAACCTTGATCTTGCCCGACTGCATCTTCACGGTAAAACCCTCTTTTTCAAGAGTACCCAGCGATATCAAGTTTCGCCTTAATTCCGGAACATACCTGACGTTGTCCAAAACGAAACTCGACCCATCCCTCATCTGTACTTGAACCTTACCTGTCCCATGTACACGGCATTCCCTGCCATCATCCAGCAGTACATTGCCACCGTCATACTCCGTATAATTAAACAAGTAATCTCTCCTGTATGTCATATGGTATGAGCCCCCTGAACCCATGATCCAGTCTAATAACTTTTCAACACTCACAACAATCATAACATCAGCATTGTCATACCCATCAACTACAAAACCTTGAGATTTCTTGTGATTATACCTGGGACAATCCTTCTTTAAATGCTCCTCGGACTGACATATATAACACATGAGTTTGCTGCTTCTTCCTTGTGACTTTGACCACGTACTACCTTTACCCTGCTGCATATCACTTTGATCAGACTTCCCCCTCACAAACAACCCTTCACCACCATCAACCTTTGCTTCCGTCATCTTCTGAAGTTCCCTAGAATGAAGTGTCGCGACCACGTCCTCTAGCTTCAAAGAATTCCGACCATATAGCAAAGTATCCACGAAACTACCGTAAGACGATGGTAAAGATGTGAGTAATAATAATGCCTGATCCTCATCCGATATAGCAGCATCTATAGCCGCTAAGTCACCTACCAGCTTATGAAACTCATTAATATGTTCAGACCGACTCTTACCCGGATGCATGTGAAAAGTATATAACTTCTTTTTCAAGTACAAACGATTAGCTAAAGACTTTGTCTTATATAAAGTCTCTAACTTTTTTCAAATCCCCGCTGCAGTCGTCTCCTTGGTGGTCTCCCGTAGGACCCGATCACCCAAGCACAAGATCAATGCGCTGTAAGCTTTTTCTGAATGACATTATCGTATGCCACTATTGTAGCTGCAGGTAACTCCTCCAATGCTGCAGCTAATCCTTGCTGTTCCAGCAAAGCCTTCATCCTTACCTGCCATAACCCGAAGTCATTCTTCCCATCGAATTTCTCGATGTTAAACTTGGTCCCCGTCATCTTTATCAAATCCCTTTGTTTATTCTGATAACCTTGTGATATAAACCTCACAACACCGAACTAAACAAAGTACCCCGTGTGCCTTTGAAACATACTTGTCGACTTTATATGCTAAACCGTAACTTTTAATCCAAGCTACCAAGCAACACGACAAGAAATCGTTGAAACTTACAACCTTTGTCGAATATATAACCTTCAACAAATTAAAGTTTCAACTAAAACAAAACTTCTTTTATTCAATATTTTCATTACGTGCATGTAACAATTAAGTACACACCTTAATACTACCTTACATGCATGTTCCAAGAAAAACAATCACGTACTTATCAGCTTATGCATGTAACAAGCAAAGAAGAAAAACTTTTGACACCTACTGTTGTCGTATTTTGTTTTTGAAAACAACCGCCAAAAAACAAAAAATACCTTCTTCTTGCTTGAAACTCACCTTGTTGTCTTTGTCGATATATATGAAACCTTGCAAACCGATTCTTGTAAACCCAAAAACCTTGCAAAAAACTCGACAACCTTGAATCTTCGAAAACCCGAAAACTCAAGAACCCTTGATGCCGAACGATCGACTAACAAGAAAACCCTTTACAGTCGATACCCTCGAAACCCAGAACCGAAGTGCAAGAAACAAACGAAACACCCCAACACCTTTTGAAGACCTCTAACCCGGGACCTCAAAGAACCTTGTGTTGTAAAATTGGTTTAGATAAAACCTCCAAAACCAACTACCTGATGCTTGTTTCTTTATCCCTTGCTTGTTCGATACCTGGAACGCAATACACCTTGCTGCTCCAAAACTGTATCGTAAGAACCTTCACAAAGTCGACCTAGCTTCTCGTTGAGTCTTTAAACCTGGCTCTCTGATACCACTTGTTGGTTATCTACCAACAACCCAAGATGCTAGAATGCGGAATCCTGACTTTTGTGAATATATTGACACACTTCGATTACCTCTACTCGACTGAAAGGTAACACACACGAGAGACCTAGACGTTTACGTTTATTTATCAAAAGAAAAGAATGAACGGTACAATGACCCCTCCCCCCTCACCTCTTTATTGTAGAGATGAGGGGGGAGAAAAACCAACTCTAAAAGAGTTAAACTTGGCTGCTAACACAAAGGAGAAAACCTAGACTTCGATTCTTGAATTCTATGAACTAAGCAAACCTTTATCACCCTATATATAGGTGTTATAGTCGGCTATGCATTGTCTAATGCATGAACCGACATACACATACATACATTCCTATTTGACTAAATACAATAGCTAATTAACACTAAGACCCCCTATACTTAGTAATACTTGCTAATATGGATACTAAAATATTAACAGAATCCATATCAGATCGATCTTATTCGTGTGATTACTTCATATTCACATGAATCTCATAACCTCGGACAACACTCAAGGATTTTACGTTTTTAATGACACTATTTCGTTAAGAGCTTGCATGGAATTATAATTATATATTACTTATACGCTCATTTAATATCATAACGGTTTTTATGTACTTATTAACTCATTCATTAATGCGTTTTAGGGTTTAACATGTGGAATAGTAAGTATTCATAACATAGGTTTAAAGTATCTCGGATTGGTTTTCAAACGAATTAGGAGCAAAACATGTTAGCTTAAACCAAACCCTTAGCTTATGTTATAATTCAGGTTTCATAACGTTCAGGTCCCTTTGTTTCTGAATTTAAAAACATACTTATGTACTTACTAAGGTTCTCTAATAATCATCATAGATACTTATACATGTTAGGTAATTACTGTAATTTTTTGAGATTTTATTTCAAAAGGAAAGAATCCAAAAACAAATCATTTTCCCAGACCTGTCCAGAAAGTGCACTGCAGGTATACCCCGAAAGTTTGTATTTGATTAACCCATTTTAACCTTTCATAAAAATGCACAAACATTCCAGTAACTCACACATAACCTAAATATAATACCTGTAAAAGGAGAGCTCGTAACTCCTTGTGGTTTGAAAACTAAAAATCAAAGACAGCGACTGAAATTGAGACATCCAAAACACAATTTTGACCCTTAATCTTGTAAAAATCAAAAGACCTTCTATCCGACCTCCAATGGCTATAAAACTTAATATCCAGAGAGTACACATCCTAAAATAAGTTTTAGACTCAAGATTTACACAAAAATACGTTAGCATCTTTAGTTTAGACCCCGTTCAATATGACCCAAAATTTGGACAGCATAGAAAGCGAGAGAGAAAATTACCTAAGTTTATCCAAACCAATACCACGACCCTTAGACCCTATTCAGTTCAGGTTTTAGCAAGTTTTAATAAATCATTTAACACATACTAAATCACATATGCAATCACACACTCAACCTAAAAGTTAACGAGCCACATGGGACTTAACGAGACCAAAGTAAGTACCTATGTCTAATTCTTTTTCAGATCTGAACTTTACACAAGTTTCATAGGTTTAATTAATCAAGATTTCCCACCATCACAGCCCTATATGTCGACATACAACCCCATTCATGATGAGCTCACGAATCATGCTATGCCTGACACCTAAGTGTCTAGGCTTCCCATTGTACATCTGGCTATAAGCCTTTGCCAGTGTAGCTGTACTATCACAACGGATAGAAATAGGTGCTATAGGTTTAGGCCACAATGGAATCTCAAGAAGCAAGTTTTTCAACCATTCAGCCTCTTTACCAGCAGCTTTAAAAGCCACAATTTCAGATTCCATTGTTGAACTGGTGATGCAAGTTTGCTTCTTGGATGCCCAAAAGATTGCACCTCCACCAAGTAAGAATACCCAGCCACTGGTAGACGAATTGTATTCAGTGTTACTGATCCAACTTGCATCAGTGTACTCTTCTAATGCTGAAGGATAACCAATATATGAAACACTATAATCCATAGTTTTCTTCAAATACTTCAGTACCATTTGAATTGCTTGCCAGTGCTGAGCACTAGGATTACTAGTATACCTGCTCAGTTTTCCCATTGCAAATGCAATATCAGGTCTTGTATAAGTCATGGCATACATTAGGCAGCCAAGCACCCTAGAATACTCAAGTTGAGATACAGCTTTGACAGTATTAGGCATCAGCTTCTTAGTATTAGGCATCAGCTTCTCAGTTGTATCTATATGTGTACTCACTGGAGTATAATAAGAGTGGTTAAGTTTCCTCAATACCTTCTCAATATAATGAGATTGAGTGATAGAAATTCCCTTACTCTCATGTTTGATCCTAATACCAATGATAACATCAGCCTCCCCTATGTCTTTCATAGAGAACCTTGATTACAAAAATTCCTTTGTCAGGTCAACCTGATTTTGGCCAGTGCCAAAGTTCAGCATGTCATCAACATATAGACAAATGGTGACTCCTTTACCAGATTCATCAAATTTTCTATACACACATTTGTCAGACTGGTTAAATAAATAACCACTAGACAAAACCACTTCATCAAATTTTTGATGCCATTGCTTAGGTGCCTACTTCAGTCCATATAAGGACTTGATCAGTTTACACACCTTATTTTCATTTCCAGGCATGATGAAGCCCTAAGGTTGGTTCATATAAACCTCCGCATCCAATTCACCATTCAAGAAAGCTGTCTTCACATCCATCTAATGAATAATCAGATTGTAAATTGATGTCAAAGCAATCAGCAATCTTATGGTACTGATACGTGCCACAGGGGCATAAGTATCAAAATAATCTATCACTGAATTTTATTTAAAGCCCTGAATGACTAGTCTAGCCTTGAACTTTTCAATAGTTCCATCTACCTTCATTTTCTTTTTGAAAATCCATTTGCAACCCAAAGGTTTGCAACCAGGTGGTAGATCAGCCAACACCCAAGTGTTGTTGCCCATGATGGAGTCCATCTCATCATTTATTGCTTCTTTCCAGAAAGCAACATCCTGGGACTTCATTGCTTCATCAAATGTTTTGGGGTCATCCTCAACATTAAAGCAATAGGAGTGTTGGTCAGAGACCTCATCCCTTGTACCTTCAATTAAGTATAATTGAAACTCAGGTCCAAATGACTTTGGAGTCCTGATCCTTTTGCTCTTTCTGAGCTCATGTTCAGGGACCTCATCAGAGACCTCTGATACATCAATGTCATCAGTTCCATTTGGAATCCTCTGACTTGGTCTAGGGACTGATGAGAATCTATTCTCATCAAAGAGTGCATCACTTGATTCAATTATTGAGTTAATTGAAACATATTCATTAGGTTCAATAACATAGAACCTATATGCCTTGGAATGCTCAGCATATCCAACAAAGATGCATTCAATGCCTCTTTCACCCAAAGTTTTCAGCTTTGGATCAGGGAGTCTTACAACTGCCCTACAACCCCAGACCCTGAGATAGTTCAGGTTGGGTTTCTTTTTAGTCCAGAGTTCATACGGGGTAATCTTGTTCCTTTTGTTGGGAACCATATTTAATAAATAGCAAGCTGTTAACATAGCTTCACCCCAGAACCCTTGACTCAGCCCTGAATAGGATAACATAGAATTAACCATCTCCTTCAGCACTTTGTTTTTCCTTTCAGATATACCATTTTGCTTAGGAGTATAAGGAGCAGTCATTTCATGGATTATACCAACAGACTGAAAATACAGAGTATCCATTTACTCACCACCCCTATCAGTCCTTAATCTTTTGATCAGGGACCCAAGTTGCAATTCAACTTCAGTTTTAAATACTTTGAATTTATCTAATGATTCATCCTTGGTATGTAACAGATAGACATAACAAAACCTTTTAGCATCATCAAGAAATGTCACGAAGTACTTCTTATTCCCTAAAGAGGGATGTAGGACCCTTAAAATCATATCATTTCACACATAAAAGATTAAAGAAAAGATTGAGATGAGAAGTAGAAGAGAAAAGATGATATTAGATTAAGATGAATAAGAAGAAGAGATACAAGAGAGTCGAGGAAAACTATAATCTTACCCCTAGTCTTCCACACATCAAATGGGAGGTCATGGGTTCCTTTTATAGATAAGGAACCCTTACAAGGTTTACATGTTGGGGCGATGTGGGATAGGTTAGTATTTTAGACAAAATAGAATGACTTACGTTTTTTACAACTTACATAAACGTTTACAATCGTTAAGAGATAAATGCAATTCACGAGTCACTAATCTAAGAATGACAATCACTTTCATTAAGTCTAACAAAGGAGTGGCATGCAAATCACACAGGTCACTGTGTATTAGCTCCAAGAGCTCAGTTTCATGTTTTACATCCTGAAAAGATTTCTTAGTTATTTTGGTCAACATGCAAGTCTTATACTTTTCAGTGTCCATGTCAAATGCTGGGATTAACCCATCCTTAGACATTTCTTGCATCCTTTTATTGTGTACATGGCCAAGTCTAGCATGCCACAGGGTAGAGTCATTCACTTTAGAGGTTGACATAAATGCTTCATCCTTAGTATGTAGCAAATAAACATAACAAAACTTAGAAGCATCATCAATAAATGTCACAAAGTATTTCTTATTCATCAAAGAGGGAGTAGTATGTAAATCACATAGGTCAGTATGAATCAGCTCCAAAACTTTAGTTTCACGTTTTACACTTTGAAATGGTTTTTTTAGTTATTTTGGTCATCATGCAAGTTTTACACTTTCCATTGTCCATATCAAAGGCTGAGATTAACCCATCCTTAGACATATCTCGCATTCTCTTAAAGTGTACATGGCCAAGTCTAGCATGCCATAGGGTTGAATCATTTAGTTTAGGGGTTGACATAAAGGCTGAATTAGCAATATCATTAGCAATATTAAGCCTGAATATTTGATTACACAAATAGCCAAAACCAATAAACATACCATGTTTAGATAATATATATTTATCAGATTCAATAACTTGTTTATATCCATGACTATTCAAAACACTACTTGAAACCAAGTTCTTCCTTATATCAGGAACATGAATAACATTAAACAAAGTTACAATCTTTCTAGAACTAAAACTAAGATCTACACAACCACGACCATGCACCAGGGCTGTTGACTCATTTCCCATGTGAAGAATAGAACCATCATTCAGTGAGTCATAAGTCTTGAACCAGCGTCTATCTTTGCACACATGAACAGTTGTTCCAGAATCAGTCCGCCACGCAACATCATCATCCTGCACATAGTTAGATTCAGATACATATGTAACATAATTGATTGCGTGGTTTTGTAACCTTACAACAGGTTTTACCTCTCGAGGGATCTCAAGAGGCTTACAACCCCACCAGGCAGTGTACCTGACCGATGTAGTATAGTGTAGTGGTAAGTACGGGGGATTGATCGTTCTCCACAGGGAATAGTGTTCGTTAGGTATGAAAGGCTACTCTAATTAGGTCTAAGGGTTGAGGAAGATTCTTTTTTATGTTTTTATATTTTTATGAAAGCAAGTAAAATCTCGGGTTTTGAAGGAGTGGGCGGAATTAGTTGCTAGTCAACTAACCCAATTTACTACGAATGCAAATAAAATAAAATAACAAAAATGAAATGTGGTGAGAAACTTATGTGTAGAGAAATGTGTTTACTTAGATTTCCTTACTCCCTAACTATCTTTTACCGGTTAATTAGTGTGTATTAATCGCGTGGATGACGGGTGTATTCCTTAATACCATTCGTGGGGTGGCGTACTTACTTCCCCAACTCTACAAGCTCCTACTTCACTCCTATGTCGAGCCGGCTAGGAAGCTCCTAACATGGGATCACTAGAATTCGCTTGTGCATTAAATACAACCATAAAAACCTTTAGTACGCGTTTGGTTCATGTTTCTTAAGACGTTCAAGCAAGTTACCGAATAGGAAGTTAGCCAGTTTTCTTAAGCCTAACATAGATAAACAATCATCCAATACAACTAATAACACACTAACAACCAATAATCAATAGCTAGGTTTCATTAGATCTAAGCAAACACAAGATAAAATTAGCCTAACATGTTAAACAAAAGACAAGCATAAGATAGAATCAAACAACACATAGACATATTGAATGATTAATTGATAACTTGTCTTTCAATGAAACATGGAAGATCTCAAGGCAAGAAGCCCTGAAAAAGTAGCTAAAATCGTCTTAGGGTTTTATCCCAAAATTCCACACACTAAGCTCTCCTTAATGACAAAAGATTAGAAAACTATATATAGATTTTTGGATCTGACGGCGTCACCTTATGCATTGTGACGCCGTCACCTCGCCGCTTTTAGGGTTCCCGGATGACCTTCTTGACGCCGTCCCTCTTTAGCTCTTCAAAAATCCATTCTGGCTTATCAAGGCTTGACGCCGTCTAACCCTGAACGTGACGCCGTCCCCTTATGATTTAAGCCGTGACGCCCTTGATTTAGTTAAAGCGTGACGCCGTCAGAATTCTCATGCTAACTCACTGGCCCGTCATGAGTAAATTTCACATCCAACTTTTCTTGCCAAGGCATGACGCCGTCAAGAGATGATTCTGACGCCGTCAAAGGTAAATTTCAGCCGATTTTGAGACTTTGCCGTTTTCTTCACTTTAATGCTCCAAAAACGTCCAAAATGCCTCCTTTTCCAGATTTCTCCTCAAAAGTACCTAAAATGACAAAAGGAACGATTTAGGGCAATATTTGATCAAATAAATACGATTTCGGGCTTAAATGACCCCTTAAAAGCGGTACACTTTTCGCCTCATCAAATACCCTTACACTTGAGATTTGCTTGTCCTCAAGCAAATGCGCTTTTATTCTAATCAAAATACAAGTTAGGGGTCATTTAATGCAAACATAAAAGTAATTACAACAAATATTCGTTCCACTTCAATCATAATAAGCACGGAGATTACATACTAGCACCTCACAAGTAGTGTTTAGATACTCACATCTCTCAAGTGTCATCAAAATAAATCTCATAAATGAAAACGGAAAATATCTCTCACTACCTGTCATAGCAAATAGATTACCATAGGCTTGAGAAAGGATCGAAAACCTCCTCCACTAGGCGTAAGCACCTAAGATAAACTATCAAAGAGGGCTTTTAAATGGGTTATAACGTTAGGTGTAGGGAAAAGGAAAACACGGTTTTGTTGGATACGGGATATTTTACTGGTGGCGAGTTAAAGATCTTGATCAATTACATGTACTATACAATGTTGCTAAGCCAAGACTAGACTCGATCTTAAGCTAAAAACGAAATAACAAAATAACAAAAACATAAAGATAAACATAAAATGAAACGGGATGGTAGTCCGTATGTTTTTTCTATTTTTCATTTTCTCATTTTTTTTGTGTTTTTCTTGATTTTTTTTTTTTTTTTTTTTTTTTTTTTTTTTTTTTTTTTTTTTTTTTTTTTTTTTGCATACACTTTTGCCCTACCATCCAAAATAATACATCATAGAGGCGTTGCATCCCCTTTACACTTGAATTTTTACATAACTTTACAAATACTAATCTAATGACTCGAATTAAGATAATTGAAAAACTTGGTGTACTTTTAAAACATTTAGCACATATGGGGGTAATAAATGATGTTCTTCCCCATTACTCCATTATACTAGTACTTTACCCATGAGTCCCAATCGTCCCAAAACAATATGTACAAGGATATGACTCGACTTAGCAACCATGTAATCAACTAGATAATTAACTTGGGTTTAAACAAATGTTGTAACAATAATGCACTAAAGATGAGTGCATACAAGGTAGGCTAAGGCGATTTGGGTGTACATTTTAGTGGGGTGTAACAAATTCTTCCTTTAAGTAAAATGCTTAAAGGTCGAAACGAAAAGATAGGCTCTGAGGGGTGTACTAGGGGTATCGTGTACTAAAAATGAGTACAACGCAAAGGGTGTGGGAGAATTACTTGACCAATGTAGCCAAAGTAATTATAACAAAAACACAGGTGTAAAACAATGGGTTAATCCTAATGCCTCTTATCATGTAGTAAATCTAACTACACGAATGTAGTCTCACTTGTGGCCTCGGAATGGTCCTAACGCAAGTTCTAGAATCTAAGTGCTACCGGTACACACATCATAGCATAAATGCTTTTCCTACCAATTCTAGGGGCGAACCTCACATATTTGGGGGTGGAAATTTTTTTAGTGGTACGGTTTTTGTGCTAGTTATATAACTCCTATCCGTGAGACGCTCATTAAGAATTAAAGTTTCACTCCTATATGTTGTAAAAAATTTTAAATTTGGCACTAAAATTACCTTAACAAATATTTCTCTCAGTTTTATTACACATCTACTATTAAACAAACAAAAATCAAGCGCAATTGTATTTTCTAAAATCGTACTTTTACCCTCCCCTTACACTTAAGATGAACATTGTCCCCAATGTTCAAATAACAAGATGTAAAAGCAAAAAGTAAAAGAATGAAATCAAATACTCCCCTGATTCGCTCGGTGGATAATGAAATTACACGGTTAAATCTTCCTCCAAAGAGAATGTTGAAGCTCCATGACTAATGCATCGCCATAAGCTTGATTCCAAAAACATCTCCTTGTTCAAAATAACCTGTTAAACCTGAGAAAACAGACACGAGAACCTGCATAACATCGGCGGGATAAAATCTATATATAAGGATATAATGCTTGTGGAATGATAATTTTGCAGATTCCTGGAGATTATAAGTTGGAGATTTAATAAAAACTTTTCTAAAAACAAAACTTTCAAAAATTTCTGGAAATTAAATCTGACGCCGTCAGGTTATAAACCCTGACGCCGTCAGAAATGACCTGACAAAAATTTTCATTTTAAGTTTCCGGAAAATTTCTGGAAAAACCTTTACCTTACTTCCTGGAAATCCTGCAAAACATCATTATGACTCGATACAAGCATTTGACTCAAACAAATACTAATATGTATGCTAATTTATTATTATTACGATTCATGTTAATTTGTGTTCTAATAAACCGATTTAGATTTCCCTTACACTTATCTTTTGCAAAATACCTTTATATGTAGTTAAGACGAAGTTAAAAACAATATAAAACATTTTCACAAATTAGTTTTTAACATGAATCAATACTAATAAAAATTAAACACACATACGGAAACAAATAAAATCAAACAAACAAATAAATAAACACACAAAGCAAATAAAACAAATAAAGCTTGGGTTGCCTCCCAAGAAGCGCTTTTCTTTATTAACGAGTCTTGTAGCTAGACTCAAAGTCACGTACATTACGTGATTCCATCATTCATAATGACGTATCCCTGATAGATATGATCCTTGTTATCATGGTGGTGGTGTCTCAATCGCTCGACATTTGCGGTCACTTCACCTCCTCCTTTGCTGGTCAAGCTTACTATCCCATCTTGTTGTAAACCTTTAATTGTGAATGGTCCGTACCACCAGGGACTTAGTTCATTAGTAGGTGCTTCTGTTTCTGAATGCCTTAGGAGCACTGAGTCTCCTTTTGTAAATTCAACGGGGTCATTGATTTGCTCATCAGCCTCAATATAATTGTTATTTCTACCCTTACATTCTCTAATCTCATTTTCCATATAACTCTTAATCCTTGCCTCCCATGCAAGAATTTTCTCTCGAACATTACCACGGACTACATTAGTGTTAGCCTCCATCTTCTTCTGCAGAGCAATATCTCGTATATGTCGTGGGATCGTTGGGAAGTTTATTGTTTTCTTCCCCTTCTTCATTTGGATGGTGCTATTTTCGTAATTGATTTGTGCTCTAGTGGTAGCGAGAAAGGGTGCCCCAAGGATTATTGGCATATTCATATCATTTCTCTCAATGATCATGAAGTCGACCGGATACAGGAATCCGGCAACGTTGACCAACACATCTTCTGCAATTCCTAGCGGATACTCATAAGAATGCTTTGCAAAGGAGAGTTTAGTATGGGTGATGGATGGCAACTCATCGGTTAACTGAACATAAACGGATAAGGGCATCAAATTTACGTCGGAACCTTGGTCAGCTATCGCATCCAGATACTTGTGTTTTCCAATGCTGCATGGTATTTCAAAGACCCCGTAGAATTTCTGCTTTTCCACTAACTTTTGTCCTATGAGGCATTCATACAATTGCCCACCGGGTAATGTGTCAGATTTATCATCCGGTTCCACCTTCTCGGACTTCTTGTTGGGTAGATGAATACGTCGATAGTTTCTCACCCAATCGTTTATGGTCTCCTTGTTTATTTCGTGCTTCAAGTAATGCTTCACTTGTTGTGACACTGGCGGTTCAATCAATTGGCGCTCCTCAGAGGGCGCCTCCTCTCCTTTGTCGGAATCGCATTTGTACGCATTGGTGTTTCCATTATTAAGTGGGATGAGGTCAATTTTGTTAACTTCCATAGTTATGGATTTCCCTCTTCCATCATTTCCGCCCTCTTGGACGACGGAGGTGGCCTTGACAAATTTAGTGTTAGGAACATCAACGTCATTCCTCACCAACACTTTTGCAGGGGCTTTTGTATTTGTGTATTCTTTCAAAAGATTCATCATCTCCGCCATCTTCTCCTCCTTTCCTCCTTCTACTTGTAGACGGCTTCCTCAAATTTTGCCAACCGTTCGGAGTGTTTTGACATGTACTCTCTCATTCGAGCTTCGAATGTTGGACTAAGTTCCTGAGGTGGTGAGTTGGGTGGGGCGTGCTTATGGAAGGGTTTAGTATTTTCCCTACGGGGTGATTCGGACAATGGTATTTGCTTAACGCTTGAGACTGAGTTAATTGTTGCTTTTTGTGGACTTAAGGGTCTCTTTTGCTTTTCCATAAGATATGCAACCCTTTTCTCAAGTTCACTAACGCTTTCCTCAGTGATTTGATTGGCGGTATCGGTCGATGAATATGTCTTGACTGCCGAGCGCACGTCGTGGGAGACTTGCCACAATTCGTCATCGTCGGATGCAAGCTCATCAATGATCTCCCATGATTCCTCGGCGCTTTTGTCGCGCAATCTGCCCCCGGCGGCTCGATCGATGGCACGCTTGGTGTGGTAATCAACATGGTCATAGAAGATTTGGATTTGAAGCCATAGATTTATGCCATGGTGAGGGACTTTTTGAAGTAAGTCCTTGAATCGAATCCATGCCCCGTAGAGGGTTTCGCCTCGACGTTGTTCAAACATCAAGATATCCTTCCTTAGCTTGGTAGTTCTCCCCGGTGGGAAAAACTGAGCAAGGAAACGAGTAGTGAGATCATCCCAAGAGGTGATGGATCCTGCGGGTTGACGTTCTAGCCACTGACTAGCTTGGTCCCGCAAAGAGAATTGGAAGAGACGCAATCGGGTCGTCTCTCGAGTGGCAACATCAAGGTCTATAGAATCAACGATTTTAAGAAAGTCCTTGAGATGTTGATTAGGATCTTCAGAACGAAGTCCATGGAATGCGCATCCGCTTTGCACCAACCGGATGGTGTCGGATCGCAAGGGTGTGATATTGGCTCCTTGAGTGAGCTCAATGGTGTTTCGATAGCCATGGTGGCTAGGACGGGAATACTCTCCTAAAGTACGGGCTCTAGGAGGTGGTGGTGGTTGTTGTGGTGGTGGGTTGTGTGGGTTAAGGATATTACCATCTTCCATGATGTCGGATGGTATGGTTACGAACAAAGACACGAAGAAAATGGATAGACTAAAGAAATCCTAGAAAAATAAAATAAAAATCTCACTAGAAAGGAATCTAGTGAGTAGACCTAATAGAAATAAAAATTCAACCTAAACAATAACTATTCCCCGGCAACGGCGCCAAAAACTTGATTGCGTGGTTTTGTAACCTTACAACAGGTTTTACCTCTCGAGGGATCTCAAGAGGCTTACAACCCCACCAGGCAGTGTACCTGACCGATGTAGTATAGTGTAGTGGTAAGTACGGGGGATTGATCGTTCTCCACAGGGAATAGTGTTCGTTAGGTATGAAAGGCTACTCTAATTAGGTCTAAGGGTTGAGGAAGATTCTTTTTTATGTTTTTATATTTTTATGAAAGCAAGTAAAATCTCGGGTTTTGAAGGAGTGGGCGGAATTAGTTGCTAGTCAACTAACCCAATTTACTACGAATGCAAATAAAATAAAATAACAAAAATGAAATGTGGTGAGAAACTTATGTGTAGAGAAATGTGTTTACTTAGATTTCCTTACTCCCTAACTATCTTTTACCGGTTAATTAGTGTGTATTAATCGCGTGGATGACGGGTGTATTCCTTAATACCATTCGTGGGGTGGCGTACTTACTTCCCCAACTCTACAAGCTCCTACTTCACTCCTATGTCGAGCCGGCTAGGAAGCTCCTAACATGGGATCACTAGAATTCGCTTGTGCATTAAATACAACCATAAAAACCTTTAGTACGCGTTTGGTTCATGTTTCTTAAGACGTTCAAGCAAGTTACCGAATAGGAAGTTAGCCAGTTTTCTTAAGCCTAACATAGATAAACAATCATCCAATACAACTAATAACACACTAACAACCAATAATCAATAGCTAGGTTTCATTAGATCTAAGCAAACACAAGATAAAATTAGCCTAACATGTTAAACAAAAGACAAGCATAAGATAGAATCAAACAACACATAGACATATTGAATGATTAATTGATAACTTATCTTTCAATGAAACATGGAAGATCTCAAGGCAAGAAGCCCTGAAAAAGTAGCTAAAATCGTCTTAGGGTTTTATCCCAAAATTCCACACACTAAGCTCTCCTTAATGACAAAAGATTAGAAAACTATATATAGATTTTTGGATCTGACGGCGTCACCTTATGCATTGTGACGCCGTCACCTCGCCGCTTTTAGGGTTCCCGGATGACCTTCTTGACGCCGTCCCTCTTTAGCTCTTCAAAAATCCATTCTGGCTTATCAAGGCTTGACGCCGTCTAACCCTGAACGTGACGCCGTCCCCTTATGATTTAAGCCGTGACGCCCTTGATTTAGTTAAAGCGTGACGCCGTCAGAATTCTCATGCTAACTCACTGGCCCGTCATGAGTAAATTTCACATCCAACTTTTCTTGCCAAGGCATGACGCCGTCAAGAGATGATTCTGACGCCGTCAAAGGTAAATTTCAGCCGATTTTGAGACTTTGCCGTTTTCTTCACTTTAATGCTCCAAAAACGTCCAAAATGCCTCCTTTTCCAGATTTCTCCTCAAAAGTACCTAAAATGACAAAAGGAACGATTTAGGGCAATATTTGATCAAATAAATACGATTTCGGGCTTAAATAACCCCTTAAAAGCGGTACACTTTTCGCCTCATCAATAATAAATCTGAAAGGATTTATTAAACATATTATGGCCTTTAAGTGAGTTGGCAGAACCACCACTCCCTGAACCACTAGTGCTTGAACCACTATTGCCTGAACCATTGGCTTTACCACCAACCTTAACACCTTTGCAATCCCTTTTAATGTGACCAGTTTTGCCACATTTCCAACAAGTAGGTGTTGCCTTCTTGTTAGGGTCAGCTTGTGTGTTATCATGATGTTTACGTTTGCCATTGTTGTCATTGTGCCTGGTGGAATTGTTATGTTCCACCATATTGACAACAGATGCACCAGTAGCATTGCTACTCTTTGGTTTGTCACTGTCCTGCGCCCTGAGGGATTCCTCAATAAGCAGATGACTGCCCAACTGAACAGGAGTCAGTTCTTCCTTCTTATGTTTCAAGGTATGCTTGAAATCTTTTCAAGAAGGAGGTAGTTTGTCAATGATACAAGAGAGTGAAATAGCCTCATCCATGTTTATTTTATGTTGTGTAAACCTTTCAAGTATACCAAGAAGTTTATTTTATTGTTCCATAACTGGTCTTGAATCAGTCAATTTGTAATTTGTGAAATTACTTACAAGAAACTTCTTACTTGATGCATCCTCAGCAATATATTTGGCATCCAAGGAATCCCATATTTCTTTGGAAGATTCAACATTCTGATAAATATCAAAGAGAGAATCAGGCATACCATTAAGGATTAAACCTCTGCAAATGTAATCATCATTCTCCCATTTGCTCCTCTTCCTCATCTGTTCCACAGTAGCATCATCACGATCATCAGGAATAGGAGTGCTCAGAACATACACCACATTCATGCTTGAAAGCAAGAAGTGAATCTTCTTCTTCCCTCTCCTGACGTCAACCCCTTCAAACTTATCAAGCTTGGCAAAGTTTGAAGCCATGTATTTCATAGCAGTAGCAGCCATTGATTATCACAATATAGTTTACTTTGATTGTTGGTAGGGGTTGGCCCAGAACAGGGTGAAGATAATCAATGACCTAACTATTCGACCCTAATGCCTGGGTATCACGAATATTTACTTGGGATAAGACCAAATTTTTGTTATTGAATAAGGCACAAATCAATAACCCTTGCACATCCAAGTGTTTATGTTTTCTGTTATGTATCTATCATGCATGATTTGATTTTCCTATTTATAGGAAAGTACTCATAGCTAGTCAAATGAAATTATGATGATTAATCGGCCTATTAATCGCCTCACAATTATCTCCATTATAGCAAAAATATTGGTTACATGACCAATTAAACGTGGTCAAAAGTGCAGTTTTAACTGCCACTTGAATAGGTCAAAGCAGTTACATACTTATACTAGCAGTACTAACTCAGCAGTACTAACTTAGCACTAACAGTATTAACCCTACTCCAGCAGTACTAGCAATAGTAACTCAGTGAAGGATTAAACCTTCTGATGAGTTACTCCTAACCACTATTTGAGTCAGGGTAGTCAGGGACCTGATGGGTGTACACGCCATACCTCCTGACCCATTACCAGGTGTGAACGGATCCTTCAAGTGCACTAAATTTTCCAACATGGCTTAGCTTTATGTTCGGTATTGTAATGTCGACAAACAATATATAAAATTTCGTTTTAACTTTTATCTATTTTATATTGCGATAGTTAAAGTTTACATCAGTGACAGACGAAGATCAAAAGTCGTCAACTTCTTTTATGAGAAGTACCAAAAATCGTAACCCAACAATTAAGAACCAGGTTCATTTTAGAAAAATCGGTGTATTTGACATAATTTTACACTAAGCAAGAAAAATCCATGTAGTTCCCGTGCATCCCCGGGGACCTCCTCGGTCCGCCCCTGGTTTACATGTCATCTTCGTTTTGCGTTCGTCCGTCGATCGCTTCTATTTAATTAAGTCAAGTTGTATCAAATATGATGATCAAAAGAATCCATATCAGATCGATCTTATTCGTGTGATTACTTCATATATATTCACATGAATCTCACAAACTCGGACAACACTCGAGGATTTTACGTTTTTAATGACACGATTATTTCGTTAAGAGCTTGCATGGAATAACTTAAGAAACAGAAAACATTAATATTTTATTTTGCAGTGACCAAATTAATATTTCATTTAGTGTTATTTTTTTTGAAGAACATTTAGTGTTATTAACTTATTAAAGTGTGACATAAGGTGCATTCATCAACACGAAATTAATAACATAAAAAAAATTGGATTTATACAAAGTTAGAGGATAAAAGATGATACATGGCTTATTAAATCCATAAATTGCAAGTTTACAACAAACCAAACATATAACATTTTTTTTTTTTTTTTATTCAATGCTATATAATCATAATTTTCCCGCATGTTACCCACTACTAGAGAGTCTAAGAGCCAATCACATTTAGTCACGAATTTCTCACGAACATACCCACAAAATTACACACAAAGTTAGTCACGATTCCTTGTTGTGTCCCTTTTCTTGCACATCGTCATGACCTTTAATCATCATCAGTGACGATTCTCGTTTGTTTAAAGCATTCCAACTCGGTGACGATTCTCGTTTATATAAAGCATCCCAACTCGGTGCTGATTGATAACTACTATAAGAATGCATACCTCCCGAAAACATATTATCCCTCAAAAAATCACTAATAGATGGTGGTTGACGACTAACGCCTCCTAACTCATGGCTTAAGTTCCAATGGTGAATATAAGAGCTCCCTTGTCCACCCTGTATTTTGGTGAAAAACAAGAAGAAGAAAAAAAAAATGAATACAGAAAGAAAAAAAAAAAAAAAAAAGGTGGCCTAGTAGTATCACGAATTCTCAGTTTCATATTTAACTATAGTGATATACTAAAACTTGAATGATTGTAAGTCGAATGGTATATGTGTTAGAGTTTTAATGGAAAAATATTATTGTGTATGACTAGATTCGAACTCAGGAGCGAGGGATTGCACACTTTACGTATGAATGACTAACGTAAATAATTAATATATATAATAGTTATGTATTTTAATTATTTGGACACGAAATGAGACATAACGGACGTTAAGTAATTAACCAAATTGACTAACGGTCGTTTGGAATAAAGGAGGGACTGTAGGTGCAATTAGGAGGCAAGAAGGATCTAGAATCCTTGTGGATATAGCTTGGCCGATCGGATTAGGGAATGGGTTTCCTAATTCGAT
Organism: Artemisia tridentata subsp. tridentata; assembly: GCA_021014915.2. Taxonomy (NCBI): domain Eukaryota; kingdom Viridiplantae; phylum Streptophyta; class Magnoliopsida; order Asterales; family Asteraceae; genus Artemisia; species Artemisia tridentata. Next base: position 8,352,309 of record CP139506.1, on the reverse strand, counting down.
TACAACTTGTCCTCCAAGATTTGTAGCCTATAAATACAAAGGCATAAGGCTTAGGGTTTTTACCTAGTGCATTGTTATTAACCCTAAAATATTCTCTCCTCCTCTCTTGCTATATTCCGATCGTACAATCCCTTTGGGAAGTTCGATCCTGATTTTTCTTGTTAACAAAATATTGTTTTGGTTAACCGTGTCTAATCACTAGAATCATTCGTTAGTCGAGTAATAGTACGTGTGTTCGAGAACTCGTTAATATCTTAATTTAGATATTAATCTTGGATTGTGGAACAAAAAGGTAAGGGGTTCCACGTTAATCCGTTTGATTGTTCAAGTGAAGAAAAGAGGAGATTTGATCTTTGTTTTGCTAAGATAAAAAAGGTACGTTTCTTTTATTATTCGGATATTACTTTGTACATGTTAATATGATCCTTGCTTCCGCTTATACGTGCTTTGATGTTTATTTATTTATTTGAATGTCAAGATATCTAAAACCAACAGTTGCATCACGAGCCGTTTAACATGTAATTGTAATTATCGAAACACATAATAAAAATCAAATCTTGATTTGGATTTACATGTTTTATTAGTCGATTTTTTTAGGGCTTTAATTCTAGATCTTGAAAAATAATTTGAACTATACAATTAGGGAGGGGGTTCGACCCTCTTTTATTAAAAAGTTAGTTTTGTAACCCTAATTAGGACATGTTTATGTGTTTATTTGAATAAAGGGTTACGTTCCTGTTTAATTCACAATTCTTCATGTAAGGAATTATGAATTAGGGTTTGTATTTATTTGTTACATGTTTAGATAAATCTAAAATTGGGGAAGACCTAATATAATAAAATTAATGAATCGGTTATGTGCAACGTGGTATATTATTATTAAAACTTACGCGGCCAATTGTTGGCGACTGTGGTCCATTGGGTACAGTGCGCTCGAAAACCAATGGGAGTTTTATTAATTATTTACATAATAAATTCGTATATAGATTATTAATAGAATTTATCAAAAGGTTTGCATGTGGCTATATGATTTAATAGTTAAGATTAAATGCGTTATTAATTGTTTATTTATTTGTTTAAATTACTTGTTACTTTTTTTGTTTAAATTATCTATTGAATTGTAAGCAAAAGAGAGTAATTTTTATATACAAATAAATGGACTTAATAACTATGAAACCTTAATGTGGAAAATTATTTATTGCCAAGTCTTATGTGCCGATAGTGGTTCGCTTCGCACGGTAATTTGCTCCCAGGCGAGACTAGCAATTTAATAATTTACTACATGTTTTTTAGCTTTAAATCTTAAATTGTGTGGCGGACCTAATTTTGACAAACTATAAAGTGGGTATAAGGAGGCTTGACATTAAATTGTCATCCGAAAGGGGCGCGTTTTTTATTAGCTTCAGCGGACGTTTGCCCCTCCGCTCGCCTGTGCGTCAAATTAGACTTACCAAGTACACCATTATATATGTACGAAGCATCTTAAGGCAATGTTGTAAGTTTCTCAACGCCATCGATTAAAATTTTGTCGATTTAAGCTTATGAATTGGTAATTAAAATTGTTTTGAAAACTTATGATACAAAGATGAGTGCATGCTTCTTTGTACATATTTTGATTGTCACATCAAAATAAATACCCTAAAATTTAAGTCACATGCTATCTAATTATAAGAGACACTTGGAATTAATATCTGGCGTAAGTGAGACCTTGAAACATATATTAATGACAAGGTAAATTGCATATTTTTATTGCTAGCAGATCAATTGATGTGATAAAATTATGTGAATTTACATGTTTCTAAATTAGACGACTTAATTAAGTTATAAGTGAGACCTTGAGACTTAAAGCATGAGATGGGAAGAAACATGCTTACATTGCAAATTGTTTGGCAAATGTAATTCCCATAAATTTAGGAGACGGGAAAATTGTTTCGCGATTATTGTACGACAAGTTACCATCTTTTGTACTTCCACTGCTAGCAGATCGACTGATGTGGTGGAACTATGAAAAGTTGGATCCTAGTTTTCAATAAAATTAAATGGTTATTTTATAATTTCCTGGGTAGTTTTATTTTCTTGAAAAGTGTATTATTGAAAATACTAATATTTGAACTTTTTCTGTAGAAATGGCTCAACCCGACAACACTTCTGCTAGTTCCGCTTTCAAAGCTCACTTTGAGAGGGAAAAACTGACTGGCCCCAATTTCAATGATTGGCATCGGTCCTTGAGGATTGTCCTGCGAGTGACTAAGAAGCTAGATTATTTGACTAAGCCTTGCCCCAACCAGCCAGCTGATGATGCATCTGATGAGATCAAAGCTGATTGGCAAAAGGAGTTCGATATGCATAATGAGGTAGCATGCTTAATGCTTAATAGCATGGTGCCCAAGTTGCAAAAATAGTTTGAGCATTACTTTCCCAAAGATATGCTTGATGAACTTTAGAAAACCTATGAGGTACCTCCAGCTGTCGAACTTTATGATTTGATCGATAAATTTCATAGCTGTAGGCAAGAGGAAGGTAAACCCGTGCGAGATCATGTGCTGCTGATGAAAGATTATATCGATCGTCTCTATGCAATGAACTATATCTTAGCCGACAATGTTTATGTGAACTTGATCAATAGGTCCCTTAACAAGGACTTTAAGGGTTTTGTTCAGAATTACAATATGCAATGCTCGGGGAAGACTATAACTGAGTTACTCGCAATGCTCATTGATTATGAGAAGGGTCTACCTGGCAAGGATAAGGCTCCTACTCCACAAGTACTAGCAATACAAAGGGGTAGGGTTCAGAAACCAAAACCGCAGAATATGGGGAAAGGTAAGGCTGTTGATAAGGGTAAACAAGTTATGTCTTATCAGCCTGAACCTAAGAAGGTCCCTAAGAAGAACAAGCCAAAACCCAATAAGAAGGATCATGGTTGTCATCACTGCCACGAGACTGGACACTGGAAGAGGAACTGTCCTCTTTATCTCGAGGAGTTGCGATCGAAAAAGCTGAAGGGTGAGACTGGGCAAGCCAGTACTTCAAGTAATTTCTTCATGATTGAATTATTTACACTAACTCGTAAATTAAATTCCTGGGTATATGATATTGGATGCGGTATTCACATTTGTAATACGCTACAGGGATTTAGAGTGCAAAGGAGACTCGCCTATGGGGAGCAATTTCTGCAAGTGGGCAATGGAGCTCAAGCAGCAGTTGAAGCCGTAGGAACTTTTGAATTAGTTTTGCCTTCGGGATTGATACTGAATTTAAATAATTGTCATTATACACCATCTATTGTTAGAGGTATTATTTCCTTTGCTTGTTTGTTGAATTTGGGATTTCATCATACTATTTCTGGCAATACTATTTCTGTTTCATTAAATAATGTTTTTTATTTCAATGCTGTTGCTGTGAATGGTGTGTTTGAGATTGATATGAATGAACATAGTGATTATAATTCGATGTATAGCATCAACAATAAGAGAGTCAAGAATGTCTTGGATTCTTCTTATCTTTGGCATTATCGACTTGCCCATATAGGCAAGACTCGCATAAAAAAGCTGCAACGTGATGGGCTTTTGGAGAATATCAATGATGAGTCATTTGATAAGTGCGAATCTTGTATATCTGGAAAGATGACTAAAAAACCTTTTTAATAACCGTATTGAAAAGGCTGATGATCTACTTGGTCTAATACATACTGATGTGTGCGGACCACTTAGACACACGTCAAAGAGGGGTGCTAGCTACTTCCTAACCTTCACAGATAATTTAAGCCGTTATGGTTATGTTTATATTATTAAACATAAACATGAAGTTTTTGAAACATTCAAGGTTTTTAAAGCTGAAGTAGAACTGCAACTAGGAAAGAAGATTAAAGCTCTTCGATCCGATAGAGGTGGTGAATACCTTAGTCAGGAGTTTAAAGATTATCTAAGTGAGAATGGAATTGTTCAGCATCTCACATCTCCATATACTCCACAACAAAATGGAGTATCTGAGAGAAGGAATCGTACATTATTGGATATGGTGTGATCTATGTTTAATCTTACTACTCTGCCGTTGTCCTTTTGAGATTATGCATTGGAATCTGCGATTCGCATATTAAACATGGTTCCAACTAAGAAGGTAGATAGGACACCTTATGAGTTATGGTTTAAGAAAACGCCTAACTTGTCTTATCTTAAGGTCTGGGGTTGCGATGCGTTTGTTTAACGTGACTCGGCTGATAAACTCCAACAAAGATCTGTGAAATGTATCTTCGTAGGATACCTAAAGGAAACGATGGGTTACTACTTTTACTTCCCACCTGAACAAAAGGTAATTGTTGCTAGGTATGCAGACTTTCTTGAAAAGGATCTGATATCTCAAGAATTCAGTGGGAGGCTCTATGATCTAGAAGATGATCAAGAGGATACATTACCTTTTGAAAACACTGGTGAACTTCCTGTGGAACCGAATAGTCTGGGTCCTCCACCTGAAGTTGAAGTGATTCCCATTCGCAGATCCGTAAGGACTGTGAAATCACCTGAGTGTCTATGTCTTAACATGGAGGCTGAGGAAACTATATTAGGGGAGCTTGGAGAGCCTGCTAATTATATAGCTGCCATGGATGATCCTGAAAAGGAAAAATGGCAGATTGCTATGAATGGGGAAATGCAATCCATGAAAGACAAAAAAGTCTGGATTGAAGTAGACCTTCCTCCCAATGCCAAGGTAGTTGGGAGTAAGTGGCTCTTCAAGAAGAAGACTGACATGGATGGCAATGTACACACCTACAAAGCCCGTTTGGTAGCTAAAGGATTTACCCAAACCTATGGCGTAGACTACGAGGAGACCTTTTCTCCTGTAGCTGACATTAGGGCTATTAGGATTCTCATAGCCATAGCAGCATACTATGACTACGAGATTTGGCAAATGGATGTAAAAACCGATTTCTTGAACGGTCGTCTAGATGAAGACATCTATATGTCACAGCCTGAAGGGTTTGTGAATCCGAAGTTTCCAAACCGTATATGCAAACTTCAAAGATCCATTTATGGATTGAAGCAAGCATCACGTCAGTGGAATAAGCGACTTGACGAGGAACTCAAAAGGTTTGGATTTGCTCAAAATCACGATGAGCCATGTGTATATCACAAAGCCCGTGGGAGTGGTGTTATTTTCATAGTTCTGTATGTTGATGACATATTGATCATGGGTAAAGACATTCCAAGCTTGAATAAGGTGAAAGCCTATTTTGGGAAATGTTTTTCTATGAAAGATCTAGGAGAAGCAACATACATTCTAGGAATCAAGACCTATAGAGATAGATCAAGGCGATTAATTGGTTTAAGTCAAAGTGCTTACATTGACAAGATACTAAAGAGATTTAGTATGCAAAATTCCAAGAAGGGATTTTTGCCAATGCAAGTAGAACATGGCTTGAGTAGCAAAGCTTGTGCTTCAACACCTGAAGAGGTGGCACGCATGAGGAGAGTTCCATATGCTTCGGCTGTGGGATCTATAATGTATGCGGTGAGATGTACGAGGCCCGATGTGGCGTTTGCTCAGAACATTACCAGTCGATATCAGCAGAATCCAGGTGAATCCACTGGACAGCTGTGAAACATATTCTCAAGTATTTAAGATCTACGAGAGATATGTTTTTGGTGTATGGGGGAAATCCAGAGTGTTACAGGTTACTGCGATGCATCCTGGAAATGTGATAAAGACGATACGAAGTCTCAGACGGGTTACATTTTTGTCATCAATGGAGGAGCTGTGGATTGGAAGAGCAAGAAGCAGGGCACTATTGCTATGTCTACTTCAGAAAGCGAGTATATTGCTGCCTCAGAAGCTGCAATGGAAGCAGTCTGGATTAAGAAATTCGTTTCAGGGCTCGGAGTTATGCCCTCAATCGATAGACCTATAAAAATGTATTGTGACAATACAGCCGCAATTACATTTGCCAATGAACCTGGAATCATGAAGGGAACCAGACATTTCCCGATCCGCTATCACTATGTTAGGGAACAAGTGGAGATAGGCGAGATCGAACTGCTCAAAATTCACACAGATAACAACTTAGCAGATCCATTAACAAAGGCTCTACCTGGAGGAAAGCTTAAAGAACTTTATGACAGGATATGACTTCGTTTAGCTAAGAGTTTCATGCATATATGTGATTAGTATTTGGATAATGGGATGTTGTAAAACAGTTATTAATTTTAATGGAATAGAATAATGGTTATGTCTTATTTTTCATTGTCTTAATAGTATATCCTATATTTGCATGTTTATATCCTTGAATGTATTCATATATTCTAAATTGTCTGTTGTCAGTTAATGATATGGGAATGTCATTAAATTAAGGTAAATCTGAGTATTGGTATAATATACTTGAAAGTATATTGATGCGTTGTCATACCGATTTCACATGATATTCAAATTGTTTGAATATAGGACTTAATCCCGCCACATGTGTTTACTTTATGGATCTTGTCATCAAGTAAATCATGATTGTATAGTTATCCGCAGACTTGAGATGCCAGATAACTGTCATGCATGTAGTGCATTTCTTTGATTCAATTTAACGCTATACGTAACTGGTAGCTATACGGATTGTTTTGGGAAGCGTTGCGAAATGAATGTGTTATGCTCGTAGGCAAGATAGAATTTATTCCTTCAAACTGTTTGGAGTTTAATACTGCTGGGCCCCTCGTAGGATTGGTAAGATGTATGTGTGGCAACACCCAAGATCTCCCCTGAATAGTTCAGAAGATTTGGTAATCTTATTTAATCATAAACAACGAGAAACAGAATTTTAATAAAGAATGACATAGATCCATATCTTTATTAATGTAGTATTAGAAGCAAAAGGAAAAGTATGATGATTTGTTATCGAATGGTTTTTTCCAGGAGAACCACCACCCGAGTTGTTCTGGGGGCATTGGCGTGTTGCTAGACGCTAACCAATGTCATTACACTTTTAATAGATTTCCAAGTGGGAGATGTTAGAGTTTTAAAAATATTATCGTGTATGACTAGATTCGAACTCGGGAGCGAGGGATTTTACACTTTACGTATGAATGACTAACGTAAATAATTAATATATATAATAGTTATGTATTTTAATTATTTGGACACGAAATGAGACATAACGGACGTTAAGTAATTAACCGAATTGACTAACGGTCGTTGGGGAATAAAGGAGGGACTGTAGGTGCAATTAGGAGACAAGAAGGATCTAGAATCCTTGTGGATATAGCTTGGCCGATCGGATTAGGGAATGGGTTTCCTAATTCGATTACAACTTGTCCTCCAAGATTTGTAGCCTATAAATACAAAGGCATAAGGCTTAGGGTTTTTACCTAGTGCATTGTTATTAACCCTAAAATATTATCTCCTCCTCTCTTGCTATATTCTGATCGTACAGTCCCTTTGGGAAGTTCGATCCTGATTTTTCTTGTTAACAAAATATTGTTTTGGTTAACCGTGTCTAATCACTAGAATCATTCGTTAGTCGAGTAATAGGACGTGTGTTCGAGAACTCGTTAATATCTTACTTTAGATATTAATCTTGGATTGTGGAACAAAAAGGTAAGGGGTTCCACGTTAATCCGTTTGATTGTTCAAGTGAAGAAAAGAGGAGATTTGATCTTTGTTTTGTTAAAGATAAAAAAGGTACGTTTCTTTTATTATTCGGTTATTACTTTTAACATGTTAATATGATCCTTGCTTCCGCTTATACGTGCTTTGATGTTTATTTATTTATTTGAATGTCAAGATATCTAAAACCAACAATATGCATGTATGACATATGCTACCAGATTTCGTAAGTAAAACTCTAATTAACTCTTCCCAATTTCAGCATAAAGAGCAAATTGACACATCAACGAAGGCAATATCCTGATTGTCAAGGTCTACTATACCCAGTAAACGTAAGACAACATCTATAGTGTAGAACGAGAGGGTACAAAAGAAGTTTCCTCTTTCTTTGGGTGTTGAAGATCTAGTGGTGACCGAAGGACAAAAGAGTTAAAATTAGCACTTGATGTCCGAATATAATTCTCTACTTGATGAAGTAAAGAACATTATCCGAGAAAACACAGATCTACAACAACAACAACAACAACAACAACAACAACAACAAAAAACTCAATCCCGCCAGGCAGGGTATGTTGAGGTAGAATGTAGACAGATCCTACCCCTACTCCAAGTTAAACCCGGGAGCAGAGAGACAACTTCCAAAAAGACCTCCGGAAAGTGCATGTGTGCGCGTGAGAGAGCAAAGGCAGGAGGGCAACCGAGTCAGAGCACATCAAGCAACAAGCAGGCAGAACAAGGAAACATATAAATAGAGCAGAAACAAAACAAGGGACCCAAAGAAAGACACAGAGATAAGGGAGCACGGATAGAAACACAGGCAAAAAAGCACAAAAGCAAAGTGCAATGCACCGAGAAAGCAAACCAAAGGGAGCAACACAAAGCAAAACAGGGCAACGCACGGGGCCTAAAGCTAAGGCAAAGCAACCAAACACAGGGGCAAGGCAACAAAGAGAGGCAAAAAATAAATAAATAATTAAATAAATAAAAAAATAAAAAGCCAAACGCCAAAACAACCTAGACCCATGCACACCTAGCCTGAGCTATCTGCATATCCTAATTCTATCTCTCCACGCCTTCCTATCTGAGGTCATGTCCTCGAAAAAGAGAAGATCCTTCATGTCGAGCTTAAGTCTATCCTTCCATCTGAGTTTGGGTCTACCCCTCCTTCTCACACCATCCACTACTAGCGCTTCGACTCTTCTTACAGGCGCTGATTGTAGCCTCCTACTGATATCACCGAACCACCTGAGCCTTCTTTCTCGCATCTTCAAAATAATAGTTTCGACCTCAAGTTTAGCTCTGAAAACTCCGTTGGGGATCATGTCAAACAAGGTCTTACCGCAAGTCCACCTTAGAGTTCTCAATTTCGCCATCTCGACCCTGTTAGCATGGGCTTTGGAGATACGCCAACACTCAGACCCGTACAACATAGCTGGTCTAATTGTGACAAATCGTAATTCCAATCATTTTTCAAACTTTAAAAATTTTACTATTCATCTCGGGAATTTACTATTTACGGATTACTATTCATCATTTTTGAAGTCAGTTTGCAACTTTGAAACACTATCAAAAAATTTACTATTCACAAAATACTATTTATCCCCGGAAGGAAATCACTATTCATAGTTATTATTCATCATTTTGTAAACTAGGATTACGAGCATCAAATTCGCGTAACTGCAAGGGTTAAGCTGCATATTCATGGAACATCATGGAGGACACGTCATATAGACTAGAGTTAGTCTACATATCATTAGAAACATTATTTTCATATTAGTTCATTCGCGGGTTGCATAAATTTCAATTCACACATGAATTTTTACTTGCACCAACGTGAACACCTAGGATATATTTCTAGTACACTAGGACCTAGGCTAAATTTAGTCCACAACGATCAAGTACCTTGCTCCTACTACAATTCACAATTTTTAACTCAAAAACAATTTCCTTTTATTAAATTACTTACGATTGGCAAATTCAACGAACGCTATTCGTAATTCAAAATTTAACACCGATATACCCAATTCTCCCAACGATTATTTCTAATTTATTTTTATACTTCCAAAATGATTACTAAAGTTCCAAAAATATTTCCTTACACTTAAAATAATTTCTTTATACCCTATGTTTATTTACGTATAAATTTCGTTAATCACCAAACCAACAACCGATGCTTATTTTTAACATCCAATACATAAAATATATACACTTGTACATCAAAACAACACATCTAATCCTACTTATCTTCTTATTGCCGCACCCCCCCCCCCCCCTTTGGTTTGAAAATAATACTAGACCAAAGGTACAAGTATTTATTAAACACCATACTTCCAACATTTTCAAAGCATGGTCAAGATTAGATTTTTGGAGAAAATCTTGCCTCCCCCATCCCTTGTCCAATCGACCATGCCTTCTTCCATACCCACACCATAACTAAATTGACTAATACTTGGACTTTGAAAAACCTCTTGCTATATATATCATACATATCCTCAACATTTCACTAGTTAGCTCACCAAATATATATATATATATATATATATATATATATATATATATATATATATATATATATATATATATATATATATATATATATATATATATATAATCACTTCCTATAAACATATAAAAGTTGACACATAGGAGGAGCAAGGAGGAGGAAAATCTTGTTGTTGCTAAGTTCAAGCATTCTTAGAGCATTCCAACATAGATTTGGAGCATTGATCTTGAGGTTAAACAAGTATCTTGCACTCACATCTCACTAATTACTTTTGTAAGTAATCCTACAAAAATTTCATGTTTTCTTTATGTCAACTTGCTAGTTAAATGTATACTTAGTTATCACTTGAGACATGTTGATAAAGTTTTACATTTTCAAAGACCCTTTAACAAAAGATTATGTTTTTAACAAGTTTTGGTTACAAGGCAACTAGTTAGTAAAACTCTTCATAAGAAAGTGGTAATAAACCTTATAAACATGTATGTTAGTAAACTTGTATATTGAAAACATTCTTGAGGACTAATTACATGGACCTTAGAACATTATTGAGTTTATGGTTAGATCACTATTTGTATGTTGAGAAGTTGATGGATAAACTAGGACTAGATTTGAAGTGGTTGTCAAGAGGTTATAATAGCTAGAAAGTTTGGAGAAATAGTTTGGCATTATTAAAAGTGATTCTGTCCAGTTTTGGTTTATACAAAAAACTCAGTAGTATGGTGACAATTTTATGTTAGAAATATAAAAAATAGACTTAATAACGAAAACGTAGCCGCTCGATGAGTTAAAACGGGCTTATACTATTTTCAATCTAGATGACGAAAACTATATTTTCAGAAAATAATTGAATCTGTCCAGAATTTTAAGAGATGAAAACTAAGGTTAAATGATGTCTAGACTAGCCAAGACCTTGAAAAGACTAGAGTATACTTAAATATCTTCGCGTGGATAGGTCAAAACTTAAGAAACGAAGCTACGACGCAAAAGTTATGGCCAAAAGAAAGTTTACGTCAACATATACGTTGACAGCCTATTATTTTCCCTATTAGAAAGATGTTAGGAATTTTTGAAGTGGATTTTGGACCTTTTGGAGTACATTTTTGCTAAAATGACGTAAACGAAAACGGTAGAACATTACACATACTTATTAGGTATTTTATAGATTTTTAGAATAGCCATTAACATGACAACTAAAATTTGGTCGCAAGATTTACAAGTTACGTTTTCTAAAGTGGTAATTTTCTAAATAAATGATCAAATTGACGCAACTATATTTTGACAATAAAAATTTCAACAACATGTACAAGTGATAAAGTAGAGTATGAACTTGCGTGCTTGACCTTGTTTTCAAACCTAAGACATATGCATTATTTAGGTCGCGGTTAGGGTATCGGATCTATATTTTCAGTTTACCATAATACCAATCGGGAATTGCTTTTGCCAAAGGTGAGTTTTCATAGCCCCGTTTTTCAAGTTAATATTTCATTTCAAACCTACGGGGGAGAATACATTGCACATCATTTTATTACGAGTCCAAATACATTAAATACATTTACATTGCTTAAGTTACCACATTGCCAAGTTAAAGTCCCCTTTTATTTATCATGAACCGTTAATTGACATTAAGCGAGGGTGAGTGAATAGATCTATTGAGGGTGACTCCTCCATCCGGGTTGGTAGATCCAACTGGTCGAACGGATGCATTTCATTTGATATCAGATTCAGAGTGTCTGGCAAAACACTCTGGTGGGGCTTCCATTTTCTGTCTAGCTTCGGGGTCATGAGCTTATAGCAATTGTATGATTTTATTTATATGGTGACATTGTCATACTTAACTTTTTACTTGTGGATATCGTACAAAACATTTACATAAACCTATGATTCTCACCAACATTTTTGTTGACCGTTTTAGCAATGTATTTTCAGGTAATTAAAGCATTCGCATTATGGCCTGCATGAGGACTTTTCATAGGGTCGCGATGAAGACGCGTCTCACTTGTATTTTTATGCACTTAAACTATCGTTTGATTTGTAACAAACTTATTTCTGCAACTTGACAAATCTTTTGGGACCTATCTTTTTTAAACTCTCAATATTTTATAAAATCAAACGATGTACTTTTAAAACGACACTTTAGGTCGTTCAATATAACTGTAACTGTGATACTATGGCAGTCACTCCCCAGGTATTCTATTCCGCTGCAAATCAGGTATTTGGGGGTGTGACACTAATCGCCATCTTATAAAGTTTAACCTTTAGCTTTAAGGGGACGTTCCTGTCACAAAGGACTCCCGACGTTGCCCTCCATCTCGCCCACCCAGCTCTAATCCGATGGGTTATGTCCTTATCTATCCTCCCTGATTTGTGAATCATCGATCCCAGATATCTAAAGGACTCCTTGGGTGGTAGGATCCGGTCACCGATACGAATATCCATATCTTCATGGTTGCCTGACTCGATCCTCCCAAAATCACATCTCATGTATTCAGTCTTCTCTCTGCTCACTCGAAGACCATTGTCTTCTAGAGCCTCCCTCCAGTGCTCAAGTATGTTGTTTAAGCCTTTCGCCGATTCTGCCACCAACACAAGGTCGTCACCGAAAATCATGTTTTACGGTATGCACTCTTGAATCCCTCGAGATAACTCATCTAGAATCAATGTGAAGAGGTAAGGACTAATGACAGATCCTTGGTGGAGTCCTATTTCCACAGAGAAAAACTCTGAGATCCCCACTGTGGACCGTACACGGGTCTTAGCCCCCTCATACACATCCTTAATGACTCTAATGTACCTCCTTGGGGTTCCTTTATCAATTAGAGTTCTCCAAATTAACTCTCGATGAACACTATCATATGCCTTTTCAAGGTCAAGGAACGTCATATGCAGGTCCTTTTGCCTTTCTCTATACTTCTCCATGAGACTTCTGAGAAGGTGAATAGCCTCAATCGATGACCTTCCTAGCATAAAACCAAATTGGTCCTCAGACACCCTTGTCTCCCTTCTCAACCTTCTCTCAATAACTCTCTCCCAAAGCTTCATGGTGTGGCTAAGTAGCTTAATGCCCCTATAGTTGCTACACACTTGCACATCCCCTTGTACTTGTAGATGGGAATGACTTCACTGAGTCTCCATTCTTCTGGCATCTTATCACCGGAGAAGATCTTGTTGAAGATCCAAGTCAACCATTCTACCCCCTCATCACCTGGACATCTCTAGGCTTCTGTGGGGATTTGGTCCGGCCCAACTGCTTTGTTTCTCCCTATCTTCTGTAGTGCCACCTTCACTTCTGGTTGGCTAATCCTCGAATAGTATCACTCTGGTAGTTGGCTAGGGTTCTCTTCTTCTCCTCTTTCTTCCGTATACCCTCCGTTGAAAAGAGAGGAAAAATACTCGCCCCATCTTTTCCTAATATCCTCTTCGTTCATAATGGTCCGCCCGCCTTCATCTTTGATATATTTTATGTTATCTAAATCCCACCTTCTTCTCTCTCGGGCTTTAGCAATCCTGAATATATCGTTAGCTCCCTCATTGGAGTCAAATTTCTTATACAAATCTTCGTACGCTTTGTCCTTTGTCTGGGCTATTGCCTTTTTCGCTTCTCTTTTAGCTACTTTATACCTCTCTTCTGTGGCGGTAATATAAGGTTGGTGTCCCTCTCGGCACGAAAGAAGCTCTCTGAACCTAGCTTGTTTCGTTGCAACTTTGAATTGCACTTCCTCACAAAACCACCAAGACCATGCTGCTGGGCGGCTTGGTTCTCGCTACCCCGCTAGCCACACCAAGGGAATCCTTTGCAGCATCTTTAATGATGCCGGCAAGAGTGTTCCACATCTGGTTCGCGTCTCTAGCCGTCAAGTCTTCCGACCTAGTAGAAAGTCCCTCTGAGACTTTCCCTCTAAAGGACTCTGCCACCTCACTGTTCAATTTCTTCCATAGAATACTCGGCAACCCGGATGCTACTCTCCTATGTCGTTGCCTCTCAAAAAGTGCATCCAATGCTAACAATCTGTGTTGGGATGAGCATGCCTCACCCGGGGAAACCCTGCAGTCTATACATGCTCTAAGATCCATTCTTCGCACAAGTAGAAAGTCAATCTGGGAGTTGTGGCCCCCACTCCGGAAAGTGATCAAGTGAACATCTCTCTTCTTGAAGAAAGAGTTCGCTACTACCAAGTCGTGTGCTATAGCAAACTCGAAAATCGAGCGGCCTTCGTCATTCCTAACTCCATAGCAAACCCTCCGTGGACCCCACGTAACCATCCGTTCCCGCTCCTATATGGTCGTTCAAGTCACCCCCTATAATCAATTGTTGCTCCGACGGGCACTCCAAGACACAGATCTATGTGAAATGAAATTTGAAAAAGAAGAACAACAATAGAGAAAACAAAACAAAGAACCTAATATACGACAAAAATGAAATTTTGATAGATATTTTTCTTTATAGGTTTAACTAAAGGATTTTTTTTTTTTTTATTTATTTATTTTTTTTTAAGAATTGACTTCTAAAAATATTTGTGAAAAAATGCTTAGAGAAATGGCTTGAATGAAAACTGAAGGCCGGATACATGAACAGATTTGAAATACTTAAAGAAATCTGCCTGTAATTGTCGTTATTAGAGCGATTTGGTGAAGTTCTACAAGATAAAGAGATGAAAGACATGTTGACAACTGCATATATATATATATATAGACACTTTGTTTGGGTCCACACAAGTTTGACATATATACACAAAGTTCGGCTGATGTTGATGGGAAGGGGTTTAATCGAGTCAAGCGGAGCTTGAGCTCAACTAGAAAATTATTGGGTAGGCTCGAGCTCGACAAGCTTTAATCATCCATGGTCTATGCTTAAGCTCGGCTCGAGCATGATTAAAATTAATAAGGCTCGAGCTCGACTCGAAAAACTCAAATTTATATATAAACATCGCAATCCGATAGACAAACTCATCAATCAACTAAAAAAAAGAAGCGCAGTGTAGAATGTGTTATCGCATCAAAGAAACCATGAAGAATACAAAACATCATAATATGTACTATATGATTATTACGAAGTAAATACTTATGATTAGACACTAATATTAGCTCCTGAATTATTTATGTATATAAATGTTAAATAAAATTAAATATGTATATGAAGGCTCGAGCCGAGCTTTTAAAAGTTCAAGTTGCTCAATTAAAGCTCGACTCGTTTGCCCTACGGAATAAGTCAAGTAATAAGAGGGAAATGTTATTCATCCAAACTTCCAGTATTAGTTAGGTTCATAAGACTTACTATGGTTATATCTTCATTAGTCTTTCTATCTGATCTGTGTCGTTCTTTGCAAGTGAGCGCCGCCTTGCCAAACATTTAGCAGGGGATTTACCCGGTATAGACTTACTAATTAGTGACCAATTGGAGCCGTGTTTCTCAAAGAGATTGAGCAACATCTCGTCCTCTTCAGGACTCCATCTTCCAGCTGTCTGATCCATCAATCCATCTTTACCAAAAAGTGATAACCACCTTGACAAACGTGTCTCAACCGATTTACCCGGGATAGACTTACTAATTAGTGACCAATTGAAGCCGTGTTCCAAGAAAAGATTTGTCAACATCTCGTCCTCTTCAGGACTCCATTGTCCTTTTATCTGATCCATGTCTTTCTTTTGACTATTATTCACTATATATAAACAGAAATAAAAAGAAAGAAGAAGCTAAGACGGTATATATATATATTGATGATATAATAAAATGAAGATCTTAATAGATAGACATAAAAGAGAGAAATAACAGGGAAGTGAAAGTTTCTCAGAAGCACGAGGCATAATTATTATTACTCCGTGTTTCACCTATCTTCCTACATGGCTCATAGTCTATTCAAAGTCAACACACGGTTTTTTTTTTTTTTTTTTTAAGTAGCCCCTATTTAGCATTTATTTAGTAGTACTTGATTAAAACTGGAGTTAAGCAGTCCCTATAATAAAAATGAACTTTTCATAGTCAATTTTATTAATAAGTTAGATAATAAAACATGTTTTTTTTTAGGGTTTAGCTAACATTTGTCTATCGGGCACGTATTAACGTGTTAATAAAAGATATATTTTGGTTCATTCAAGTGAAAATTATGTTCAAATATAACAATTTATCACTTTATTTAATGTGTATTGAATGCATTTTTTTGTTAAATAAAAAAGTTTGTGTTTATTAATTACACACTAACTTGTGACCGGCGGACACTTGTTAGCAAAACTTTTTTTGTTTAAATATTACTAGAATTACCGGTTGAATATCCAAATCATTTAAATCCCTTTAAATACACATCGTTTATTTCTTTTCTACCTGATCAAACAACTTACACATAAGTTCATTAATCAAAAGGATCATAAATTCATTAATCAAAAGTGATCTGCTCCAACAAATCCCATCAAAGCAAAACCTTTAATATTTTTCTGAACAAGCAAAACCTTTAATATAACACCCTAAAATCTAATTATCATATTAGTAACAATAACAATCCCATCACAAGTAAAATTAAAATATACAACATATGACATATATGAACCTTATGTTAAATTTTACTAGCTAGCACAAATATCCTAACACATACAATATGTTAAAGGTTATAAATAAACAAGATTTACAAATATCCGAACACATACAATATGTTAAAGGTTATAAAAAACAAGATTTCAAAGAGTACAAAACTAATACCACGTTCAAAGTTAACCATATATTCGGTCAATACTATCAATGTCCACTATCTTATAAAAATGTTGATGTGACAACACTTTACCCACAACACCACAGGATACCAATGAAACACTCTTTAGTTGACATCCTCAAATATACATAAATATAAGGATTACGTGACTATTTTATTGCTCATAACCAAAATAATGACGCAAAAAATTAAATGCTTACAAATTTGGGTCAAAAGATGCACACGAGGCTTGTTAGTCCATAAACTGCAAGTTTAAAACAAACCACGCATATAACAGAACTCAACAAATCAATTCATTTTTCACCATCACTTTCTATGTACTTTTTTAGATTTGTTTTGAAAACCGGTTCAATAGGTTTGACCATCAAGTTAATTCAGTTTTCCATTTAAGTATATTGCAATATTTTGGCTAATCAAACGCCTATAAAACCTTTAATACAAATATAAACACACCCTAACTCCCGTCTTAAAAACATCCAAGCCTACTCCCGTCTTAAAATTTACATTGAAATCCAAAAATAACTTCCGTCTTAAAAATCAGTCCAATCCAATTTCTATAACTCCTCTTATTTACCCGCCACTAACATTCTCTCTTTTCTTTGGTTGAAAAACCTCCCATTAATCTTCAATCGACCCCCACTACGCTCATATGAAACAAACAATTGCTCGTGCGACTTGCTGTTAATCATGAAGAGTCAGATTTTACATTATTAT
Source organism: Artemisia tridentata subsp. tridentata (assembly GCA_021014915.2). Classification (NCBI taxonomy): domain Eukaryota; kingdom Viridiplantae; phylum Streptophyta; class Magnoliopsida; order Asterales; family Asteraceae; genus Artemisia; species Artemisia tridentata. The sequence continues at coordinate 8,334,813 of CP139506.1, read as the reverse complement.
TATTTTAACTAATGTTCGGGGTTTCTGGCTTTATCGATGGTCACATTGTTAGGCCAATTTAAAGTGCAATGGTTTTTGACCAAGATTTGAACATACAATATCTTAAAAATAAATGAAGTCCCTGAATGAGTGAACATTCAGGGAGTCATCTTCAGAGTTCATCAGAGACTAGGAAAGTCTCACCACTTTATGAGGCGGAACTCGGTAAGTGAAGTCCTGAACCTGAAAGAAGACGAATGAGTTAATGAGTAAAGACAATAACTCACTGACTCCCCTCGATTTCCTCAACAATCAAAGTCATTCTGGACTTCGATACTTAGGATAAGTATTTAGGTATTTGAAATTTTAGGCGAGAACTTTCTAGTGAAGATAAGTAGAAAATCACTTATGATAGAAAGTCAAAGAAAGTACAAGAGTTGGTAGAAAGGGGCAAACAGTTCTCAACACTGTTCCTAAAGTGAACTTAAACACATTGCAAGAATAAAAGCATTTAATGTAAGCGTGCAATTTTATATGTGGGAAATATTTGTGTCTGAAGTTCGCGTAGTTAAATGGAAGCAACCAAAAATGTTTGATGTACGTCAACATGACATTTAAAGATGTGAATATATGTGGTTGGTCGAGATATCGATTGTATTAAAAATAGAGTAATGATAGGAAGATACCTAATTGATATATTGTATTTTGGGTTTCGTCTCGCTTATAATATGTCGCCTTTCTATTGAAAAAAATAATAATAATAAAAAAATAATAAAAATAAATAATTGATATGACTAAATTCATGCCTAAACAATTTATTATGTAATATGTGGAATGTACATTTTCTTTTTCATAATACTCCCCATTAATGTTGTCATGTTTTATGAACTTAGAGTTAGATATGTCTTTAGGCATGAATTTTAGTCATGCAAATCATTTTTCATAAAAATAATATGATTTTGGTACGCAAGAAAAAAAAAATATAAATCTAGTTATTTTTTGAACAAGAATATAAATCTAGTTGAAAAATAATATGCTTATTGTTCTTATTGTGCTACTAGGCTCGTTGTTATACAACAATGTTATATATGTGTGTTTTTTCTGTCAATCAAACACACGTAACACGCGAAGTTGTGGATCAAACCATCATGTTTGATAACACTACAACAAAGACTTATGAATAGATTATGTGTTAAGTTTGTCATATCATTTGTCATCTTTGTAATATAATCTAACATATTACACTAATTAACCACGAAATTTGATACTTTAAAATATGAATTCGACATTATATATCACTATAGAATCTCGCCCCGCAGCGCAGGTGCTCAGCTAGTTCAATACAAACACAAACACATGTGATTTAACAATACAAGTTTTAAACTAAAAAAATATATATATCATTTATCATGATGATGAATTAAAGCTTATCATATATGATTTCTAAAACAAAAATAATAAAAAAATATCAAACACCGCCGAGTTTTATGAACCATGTTGATTAGGGTCACATGAAACTCAGGGGGCAAACTAGGTTTTCAAGCCTCGAAAAACCGGCTCATTTTGGTATGTTGTTTTGACGAAAAATGATTCAACCGGCTCATTTTGGTCTGTTTTTTTGACAAAAAACGATTCAACAAGCTGGGTCGAACCTGTTCAAAACATTGCTTTTTTGGCGAGACGTCCGGAGAATTGTCGCTGTCACTCATCGTTTGTGACAAGTCTCGTTTGCTTAAAGCGTTCAAACTCGGTGCTGAATGATCACTGCTATAAGAATGCGGAGAATTGTCGCTGTCACTCATCGTTTGTGACAAGTCTCGTTTGCTTAAAGCGTTCAAACTCGGTGCTGAATGATCACTGCTATAAGAATGCGTGCCTCCCGAAGACATATTATCCCTCGCCATGTCACTAATATAGGGGGCTACCGCAAGGCTTAAGTTCCAATCGTGAATATAAGAGTTCGCTTGTCCACAATTAATATAACTGAAAGACGGATGTGGTATTTTGGCTTCATTAGTCATCAAGCTGCTTTTCCACTTCAAAGTCGAATTCCAATGGTTCTGAATCACGTCAAACGGGCGACCAATTAGTTTTTTCGCATTACTCACCCATTTATCCCCATAACACGCGTGAGCGAATAATATAGTGTGGTCCTCCTCAGGCGTAAATGGCATAACTTGAGGTGATGAAAACCACCTTACCCTACATGTCTTAGCTGATCTACCCGGTATAGACTTAGCAATTAGTGACCAATTGGGGCCGTGTTTCTCGACGAGATTTTGCAATATCTCGTCCTCTTCAGGCATAAATGACCTTTGAAGTGATAACCACCTTGACCAACATGACTCATCCGATCTACCCGGTATAGACGTAACAACTAGTGACCAATAATTGGGGCCGTGTTTCTCGAAGAGATTTAGCAACATCTCTTCCTCTTGAGGACTCCATCTCGATGGTCCTTTTATCCGATCCATGTCTTTCTTTTGACTATTATTCACTATAAACTAACAGAAATAAATAGAAAGAAGAAGATGGTATTGATGATATAATAAAAAAAAAGAAGCAGAGAATCGAACCTGAGGACATCACAAATCGTAAACGTAGACAGTACGCCACTCCTTTTTTTCTCCTGAGTCTGTATTTAGAAAGACTCGTTTTATTTTTCATTTTTATCACTCCAGACTCATCCGACTCCATAATCAGACGTGAACTTGCAAAGCAGAGGTGCACAACTTGACAACAACAAAAAGTTGACTAAAAGAAAGACTATAAATCAAGCTCTGCAACACTTAACGAAAGAAGAAGTTGAGTATAGTAGTTTTAATTAATCACGTACTAAAAAAATGTTAAATAGGCAAAAACCTACGTACCGTGTGTTGACTTTGAGTTGACAATGAGCCATGCAGGAAGATTGGTGAACCACAGAGTAATAATTATGCCTTTTGCTTCTGAGAAACTTTCACGAATTTTGTCTTCCTTTGTCTAATTGGTAAGGGACAAGTTATTCAAGCCCCCCTATAGGGGGGTGTTGACTTTTTGCATGCTGCCGCCGCTTGTACTGTATGCTTTAAAATTTGTACATGTTAACCAGAATAGACGGAGCCCACATGGTAGGGGGGCTTGTATAGTATTCCCTTGTCTAATTGGTAAGGGTGGAGTGTTATTCCTTTCACTTGTATCAGTGTCAACTCAGCAATTTCTTTCACCTCAACTCTTTCCCTCAACATTCACTCAACCTTTGTAGCACATTCTCTCTCCTCCTCTCAAATTTTACTATTTTTTTATTATTTACAATATTACTTAATTTAAACAACACAATATATAAAATTAAACATTCATTCATTAATTTAAAATAAAACATTACAATTTAAAATAATAATAATAATAATAATAATAATAATAATAATAATAACAACTTGCAAAATAAAAAGACACAAACATAAATAACAAATTTAGACTTCAAGATAATGATCACGTTTTTCGGGATGGTCCCTAGATTTTTTTAGGGTCTCGAGCAACCGGCTATTTGTAGCTCGAATCTTGCTTTAATAAACAACGCCGCTTGTTTTATTGTTTCAGATATAATAAATTTTCGATCATCGTAAGATGAAGAATTATTGAAAAAGGTGAAGAAGGTGTAGATGATGAAGAAGATGATGACATTTTTTGAATTTTTTGAGTAGTGAAGGTTTTTGTTAAAAAGTATGAATTTTATTGTATAAATGTGGGTATAGGGATGACAAAAAAACTCGAACCCGACGGGATAACCCGAACTAATTAGGGCGGGGCGGGGCGAGGCATGCTAATCGGGTTACGGGGCGGGTTTGGGGATTAAACGGGGATTTTAATCGGGTTTGGGGCGGGGAGCGGGGAATCCTCCCTCCGCCCCGCCCCGCCCCGCTCGATTAATATATACACATATAAAAATATATCTATACCTTATATAGTATTTTGTTAGTATTTACGTAATAAAAAAATATTACACTAACATTGTCATTTTTTTATATTTGTTAGAATGAAAAATTATGATTATAGAAAGCTCGTTTAATGTCATATTTTTAAGTTTTAATTTATGGGGATATAATTTATCATTATTTATAAAAATAAAGTGAGATATAAAAATAAAAAAAAAATTAATAAATTAAATATAAAAAAAAAAAAGGAAACATTTACCTGCCATGCACCGTTGGACTTTTTGGAATTTTATGACAAATGAGCTCGGGACTATACTGCCGCCAGAGAAATTATATCACTTTCCCCGCATTGAAAGGAGTGGTGATTTAAAGGGTCCCGAATGCAAAAAAGTCATTGTTTCTCGAACCGCACCTTCCACACTAAAGTACATCGACATAAAGTGTCACTTTCTCACTTTTTATTTGAGTAAATGGGCTCAATGAGAAAGCCATGTAAATGGACTACGTAATTCAAGTGGGCCCAACAAAAATGTTAATTACAAATAGACATTAGACAAAAGCACAAAGCATTGTCATATGTAAATTCCTTGAGAAAGAATAATGCCTTTTAGCGACATTTATTGTGACGCAACTAGCGACGCATTTTATGTGAGCGACGTGTTTAGCGACTTTAGATGATCAGTCGTTGATTTTTGCGACTTCTGAAACATGTCGCTAAAAACATCAAGTGTAACGACTTCCCATAATACGTCGTTATAAATTTGCGACATAGGCTGTTTTGTGTCGCCATTTGGGCAAGTGTTTCATAAATATGTCACTAGATAAGTTGGTACAAGAGTTGTTGTATTTAGAAATGACGGTGCTTTTGTCGCTAATAATGTAACTATTTGCAGTGTGTGTACTATACCGTTCCATCAACACTATCTAATCAATATGTAAAGCACATTAAAATAAAAGAAATTGTGCAATATATATTTACCTTATTAATTGATATGAATGTTTTCCGGCTAACTTGTCAATGTATTGTCTTACATGTCTTACAGTTGCCTTCAACTCCTTAGCTCGATTACGGAATCAGTAATTTCTAAGATCCTAATATTATAAATACTGATATTGAGCTGGTAATCAAACGAATATGACATACTCGTAAGAGAAGAAACTATAACGGAAATAAATACTCGTCATCAATTCTTGTCACTAGCTAAAATTTAATGACGGAACTCATAGGTTGTCATCAACTTGTCACAAAATTCTCTTATTAATCACGAGAACAATGAGGACATCCAGGTCGTCACTAAATTTTACTTATTACTGACGGTAACATGTTTGTCATAAGAAAACTTACATATATTCACTCGTATAGTTGGGTTAGTTGGCGTTAGTGACTTTCAAAAAAAAATGACTTGAACGAAAATATTATCAAACACAAATACTAACAAGTATTAACTTTTATATATATTATGATGAATATTACTACTAGATAGAGAATATCGTTATGTTTTGGTATAACTTCATCCTACTAGAATGATAGAGTGTGAGAATTTTGCTGAATTGGTTGGATTAACCACTATTAAATTATATGCATGGCAGGTGCTGGATGAAATGCCTAAGAGAGAATATTTGCATTCGATGATTGTTAGCTAAAGTTAATATGGACCTTTACCATGATTATTGATTTGACAACGGCAAATGATGGGCAACATTGTTTAGACAGTTTGGTAATAGGAATTTACGTTTTATTTTTTGCCATAAAACATATGTGAGTGAACTTGAAAATGGATTCCTAATTTCAAGACATGGAGTGAATATTGTAGCACAATCTAAGTATGCCAATGTAGGCTACTTCTTAGTTCGTATCTTCTCTGATAAACCCCTTGACAATGTGGAGCTTCTTTAGAAAAGTTTGATTGCATTTCACATCATTGTAGATTTTGGGAATTTACATAATATAGTTGATACTTGTGATACTGTAGAGCTTGAGCTTCTTGATATTATCACCTTTCTAGCTTAAAAGAGGGACCTAAAATTGGAAGTCAATAAACAGTCTCAATAGTCCCTAACCTATGTCAAGACCTTAGCCAAAATTAGGAGTCATAGGAATAAAGAATGATTTGAGGAGTATTGTATATATCGGTTATCATAGTCCAGAAATATACAGTACTCTAAAGCTATATGACCGGTAGTGCAAGTATGACCATTTTAATCACATAGCTCTTTAGGTTTCGAGATGATATCATGTCTGCATCTCAACTTCTGACTGACATTGGCATTTTTGGGGGATATGTTATGTGTAACAGGAACTGAAGAGATATACAGTTGCTGATAATGTTTCTGGTAAGAGTCAGCTTAGTGAGGTTCGAACAAATTCTGGAATGTTTATCCACAAGAACAAGGTACTCCAGTTACTCATCTATACAGTAAATTATATTTTTGTCCAATGTTAGATAGTACAACATGCTAGGGACGTGTTTGGGATTGCTTATTGTAACTTCATATAAGCTTATGTATAATTTGTGTGAATTAAAAAATGATAGAGAACCAGATAGACGGATACTCTCCCTATCTTATTTGTGAGTATAACTTATGTGTAACAGGCTAAATCTGAACTAAAGAGATATGAAGTTGCTGATGTTTCTGGTAAAAGTCAGCTTAGTGAGGTTCGAACAAATTCTGGAATGTTTATCCACAAGAACAAGGTACTCCCATTACTCGTCTATACATTTGGTGCTATTCAATTCTTGCTGATGATGATAATTTAAGGGGGTGTTTGGTTTATCTTATTGTTTTGTACTTATTAAGTTTTTTGAGAACTTAATAGATTTGTATAAAGTTATAGCGTTTAATTGGGTGATTGGGTTAGCTCACTTTTAAGACTTATTACTGAATTTGGAAAAAAGCAGCTATAAGCATATCATCAAGTGATAATACTTAAGCGGTTGTTTGGTTAGTAATAATACTTGTATGAAGTTAAAGTATTTAGGGGGGTTCTGGATTAGCTTATTTTTTGGGCTTATAGGCTTATTTGAATTTGGAAAAGCTTGTAAGCTCAATTTTCCGGCTTATGAGCTTATCGGCCGGAAAAAGTGAGCTTATGAGCTTTTCTAAACTCAAATAAGCCCATAAGTTTAGAAAATAAGCTATTTGAGACAATCCCCTAAATTGTGTTTGGGTTACCTTATTTATAAGATTTGTTATTGAAATTGGAAAAGAAAAGCAGTAAATGTGTTTTTAGCAGATCATGAGGTTATTAATTAATACAGTAATACTTAAGGGATTAAGGGCTTATTTATGTGCAATTCAATCAGGACTGTTCCAATCTGCTCAATTTTATTCTAGACAAGCTAATTCAGAAACTAGAGCTTATTTTGGGGCTTATTGCCTTGTTTGTTGAGAATTTTGGTTAGGACTGTTGAAATCTACATAAGTCATTCTAGATAAACTAATTCAAACACCCTGGTGCAATTCAATTCAACATATTAAAATAGTTTCTCAAATATGTTCAAAGGGCGTTCTGCTCCAAAGAAGGAAATTCTGGCCAATGAGAGATTACGTAAACAAGTGGAGTATGAGAGGAAACGGGCAGAGGCTAGTGAGGAGAAGGTTGAGCAACTCACAGAAATGTGTACAGCTTTGGTAAAAGAGAATGCAGATATTAAAAGGAAAATGGGATATGTACTTGACCAACTAGCTCATCTCACTGGTGTGCAACTTCCTAAAGAATTTGTAAGTCTTCACTCTTTCCAACTGTCTTAGATTTTTGTTCCATCGTATTAGTTAATTAGTATTGTGGTTTAGGAGCTGCAAGTTTGTTTAGTTAAAAGACACAGGTTTAGGGGTATTAGCGGTTATATTGTGGTTTAGGAGCTACAAATATGTTTAGTTAGAAGACAGAGGTTTAGGTGGATATTAGTCGACCCTAATAAAGAAAATGGTCAACTGGGTTAAACAAGTTGAATGTTGCCTAGAGCATATTTAGCTAATTCCGTATACTCAGGTTCAGGTTGTAATAATTAACCGATTTGGGTTATAGAAAAAGGCTTCTAATTTCTTGCTAGAGATTCTTCCACTTGTAATTTTTTTATAGGATGCAACTGTGTCAACTGAATATCCCTTATAAGAATCCGTCAATTTTGCATTGTGCCTAACTTCATTTGGTGAATATGATCTTTCCTTATCTGATCGTACATCTTTATCTAATGGATGTGGATTAAACGATAAAAGTAGTATAGTGTGTTTCTTTTGGGATGTTCAGTGGTGAACGTATGCGGGTCGCTTATTTCAGTAGCAAATAATCAGACAACGATAAGCAAACCTAAATACTCTGTCTAATACCTGAGGAGTGTAAACTTGATAGATGATGCTTACTCAGTTGCTCACAATTAGACTAGGGTGTGTTTACTAATGTTTCTATGAGCAATTGACTATTTTAAGGTCACACACTCACACAAGTGGCCACTTTTTATGTGTTGTGGGTTGTTAAACCAACATTCTAATCAAAGAATCTTTGTGGTTCATTGAAGCCATAAGGTATGCTTTTCTTTTCTTTGACTTTATACAGAGAACCTGATCAAATTTTCTTTTTTTGTTTTGCAGTGATGATTTCGGTTTACAGACACTATGATTTCAAGACATTGAGTTGAACATAACCTAGAACCTAGAAATACTTTCAAGACCTGGAGTTGAGCATAACATGCTGCAACATACTTTCTTTTATGAAGATATATATACTTTGTTTACATTACACACTTCATACATGTAATCGAGCTTTACTCTGTAGGATTTATGATGTATACATGTAATCGTGCTTGTATGATGCGAAATGACGTTAAACTTGTTTACATTGCACACTTCATAATGTCGTTTGATAAATACAATTATGTTTGCGTGTAAAATCTCCATTTGTATCTATGGTCAAATAGTTACGGAGTATTAGATTATGATGAGTGTAGTGACGCCTCTTTGGCCACCAAATTGCACATTTGTGACGACCTTTTATGGTCAATCGGACCAAAATTAGTGACGACTTACAGCCATTAGTGACAAATTTTGTGACGAAAGATGTCGGCAAAAATTTTAGTGACAACTCTGATTTTGTCACATATTAATGACGACCTTTTGCATTTTCGTGTCTAAAAATTATTAGTGACGGACCTATTGTGACGACAAATGACGACCTCAGTTTTCGTCACCAAGTAGGATTTGTGACTACTTTTTGCTGTTAGTGACGAAATCCCACTTGTCACTAAAACCATGTTTTCTTGTATTGAAGACCTTTGAAGCACTATAATGCCCATAACAATCAAATGAACTTATTTATTTATTTATTTAAATTTAGAAAATGATAAATAAAGAATAAAATAGTATATGCATCTTATTATAAATAAATATTATACTCGTATCAAATGATTATTTTTTATTTATTTATTTTATTTTATTTTATTTTATTTTTTTAATTTAATTTGATTATTTTAATTTAGAAAGATATATTTGTATTTTAATTTTGTTTATATTTCGCACCACAAGACCAAAATTATCAAGGGACGTTGTTAGCAAGTTGTTTATACGTTTTAAATTTAGCGACTCAATTAGCTTTTTTTTTGGACGTCACGATATTTAGCGACATTATCGACGTATCTTTATGAAGTCGCATGTTAACGACTCTTTTAGCGACGTCTTTTTCCATGTCGCAATTTTAACGACTCAACTTGTGATATGGTATAGAATGTCGCAGAAATAGCGACATAATTTGCGATACATATTGAGACAAAATTATCTTAAATTCACTTGCGACGTTATAATCGACTCAGTTTGCGACATTGAAATGTTAAATGATTATTTTGTTGTAGTGGAAGTGTCATCTTCAAACTTTAAAACAAATACTCATTTTTTTGAATTTCTTTATGAAGTCGCAATTGTTTAACGACTCTTTTAGCGACGTCTCTTTCCATGTCGCAATTTTAACGACTCAACTTGTGATATGGTATAGAATGTCGCAGAAATAGCGACATAATTTGCGATACATATTGAGACAAAATTATCTTAAATTCACTTGCGACGTTATAATCGACTCAGTTTGCGACATTGAAATGTTAAATGATTATTTTGTTGTAGTGGAAGTGTCATCTTCAAACTTTAAAACAAATACTCATTTTTTTGAATTTCTTTTTGGAATGGCAATTGTTTACCTATCTCACAAATTCAAATATCATATACCGATGGATCAGGCCTTTGGTTAAAACAAATACTCATAATTTGGATCCTGAACAGCCTTTACATCTTGATAATAAGAAATAAGATATACAAGCTGTAAAAATATCAAATTATTTGTGACCGTTGGTTTGGCATACGTGTTCTATGCCAGTTAACTTCTAATGAATAATGGATGTTTTAATTTTCGGTTAGTGGTCCATCACTGCTATTTAAACCTTACTAATGAAAGTTACCAACCGATAAAATAAGATTATACGTAGCACTTAAGCTAGCTGAGGCTTTCGATATTTCATATTTGTGTCCCATGCAAATATATAAAGCAAATGATAGCGAACCATGAGTGACTTCATCAACTTATCCCCGTCCCATCAATAACAAAGCCTCTTTATTTGCTTCTTAACCAAGTTTTCCATTCACTTATTCTATATATAAATCCCCATGCACTACTTCATCATCTAATCACACTCACAAACATTATTACACTTACTTACTAAGACGATGGTGGATTGGGGGCCGGTTTTGGTGGCAGTATTGTTATTTGCCTTGTTATCGCCAGGGTTGTTGTTTCAGATGCCAGGACGTGGTCGTTGGGTTGATTTTTGTTGTTTTCAGACAAGTGGAGTCTCCATTATGATTCATACGGTGTTTTATTTCGCGCTTATATGTCTATTCACCTTTGCCATTCATGTGCATGTTTGGATTGGCTAAAAACACCATCTTCTGCCTAACTTTCGCGGTGTATACTTTTATAGATACTAATACTTGGATATTATGATTTCGAGATGTTACTCCTATCTTGAAACTTGAAAGAAATGTAGTGTATACATATTGATGTAAATGATCGAACTTTTCATACCTTGAAACAAATGTAGTAGTGTTTGATCTTGTAGGTTTTGGCTTTATTATGTTCCATATATATATTTGTGCATCGTGTTATTAATGAAATGTTAGAGACGTTTTCATAAGAACATGTTGTTTATTTGTCATTGAAAAGATAACTAGAATGTTCACACGATACATGTTCACATGAATATGAGAATTTCATTGACACTAGATACATCACAAGCTAGTGAACAAAGCCTTTCTCTCACTAGAAAAGATGAAGATATTCATCTTCTTTCACCAACCAAGACATCCCGAACCACATAAATCTTGTACATTTACGGTCCTACAATTTGTATAATGAGCAAGGTTGTGTTATTCATTGATTTTTGTGGTTCGAATACTTTGTTTTAGGCTGTTTTTATCATCTTTTTTAGTCATCGGAATTTTTTTTCCCTATCATTCTGATAAACAGATCTATTACAAGTTTTATGTATCATAAATGGTCAAAAAGTCATGGGCTTACACAGTTTCATCTCAGATCTATGACTTGTTTTGTCCTTTTACCGTGAAAAGTGGTCGTTTATTTTGGTCGGAATATTGGTCGGAATACTGGCCTTATAAAGATGGTCAGAACTTTTGGTCGGAATAACGTCGGAAATATTGGTCAAAAAGTCAAAACCCTCTTTTATCGAATAAACCCTTCTTCATCGAAATTTGATTTCTTGTAAAGAAATTCGATAACCCATCAAAATTGTGGACGAATTTAGACAACTAAGGTTTAGCGAAATTCCTTGTATAAGGGGTTATCGAAATTGTGGCTTATCGGAATTACTTATAGGAATTACTTATCGAAATTCAGAAAAAGATGAAGATGAGAAGACCATTTGACCACTAACAAAAATACCACAGACTCTTCATGACCTAAGTTCAATAGCCATACCAAATCCAAATCCAACTAACCTAATCTATAACACTACCAAGACTCTCACATCTCCCCAACTCTCAACAATCAACCACATGACTCGAACATCAAAAAGAAAATATACAAGATCTCAGATTGCTTCAACTTTATTTCCAATCTTTCAAATATTTTTTTAGTTGAACGCATACTCATCATCGATCATATGGAAGCCTTAGCTCCTTTCTCAATATCCGAATCTAAAATAACAAATGATAACAAATATGTTATATTCGTTACTTCAGTCGGTTCAAAAACAAACACATATAATATCACCTACCCGAGACCATTTTACAATGATCTTGAAGCCGTGTCCCTTGAAGCGACGCCGTGTAAGATCGAGCAAGAAAGACATCCGTGGGTTTGAGAGTTGTTCGAGGGTTGTGATAGATAATGAACATCGGATTTGATTGATGATTTATGGGACTGAGATTGAGATTTGTATTATTTATTTGATTGAGATGAGATCCATGTTTGGAGAGAGAGTTTAGGAGGAAGGGGGCAGATAAACTCTGAGGATGTATTTAGGGTTAGTGTAATGATAGGATTAGGGTTATACCAGCTTATAACTATAAGTTTGATTGGATTGGGCTTATTGTCACACGGGTTGCACTTTGATCCGTGTATTGGGCCGTATGATCCGTATGATGGGCTACTGTGCACATATGTTGGACTGGACTGAAGATTGGGTTATAATGCATCAATTATCAAATGTATATTCTATACATTGTGTTAATTGTGGTATATTGAGTGGTATTTTGGTATTGCAAATTTCACGGGCATATATAGTTCATGGCTAAAATTACTATGTTTAAAAAAAATGACTACGGGGTTTTTGTACGGTATTATTAATTTGATTTTGAAGTGACATTTCACGGGTACTTATTTATCTTTGAGATATGGAGTTACTCTCAAGATAACTTGTCTGGGAAATTCTATTCATTGTGACTAAGAATGGACAATCTAATTATAACTGATGTAAGGAGTTACGTTGTAGTGCTCACAGTATAGCTATCACTTTAAGGAGTTTCGTTGTGGTACTCAGTGTCACACAAAGATGTGGATTGTTCACAAGACGCATTTGTACAAGCGTTAATTTATAAAGTTGGGATGTTTACTTCGTTTTCAAGTTGGTCATGTCGGGTTGTCTCTATACGTGGTCATTTACTAGTAGCCAGTGAATTAAAAGGAGGTTCGTTTACAGGCTGGTTTGAGAGAAGTATTGTGTGTATTTTTTTTGACATATTCTCACAAAACTATGCTTCGACGAGCTGTTATGGCTTTACAGCTGCATCAAGTAAAAGGTAATCTACGGCATGTACACTACAGTATGATGATTCCGATGACTCGCAACCATCAGGAGGGAAAAGTACACGAAGAAAGATTCAGTGTCTCGTCTTCAGTAATTTGGTTTTTGGGTACATCGAGGCTTATTACCAACTTGGATGCAAATACTTTGTGAGATATGTTGTTATGATGCTCCCCGAAGGACAACCATGGTGCTACACTTTAAATGTTTACTTTCTCTGCTGCGTGAAAGAGGGTTGTTGATTCAGGAAGGAGCAGAAAAAAGAAAAGGCTCACCAGTTAGGAGGGAGTAATAATCTAACTAGACCATTACAATTGAAGTTCAGAGCTACAAGGATTAGTGCCATCAGTGCCTAATATCGAACGCCGAGATCGTCGGAAGAGAGAACTTCAAGTCTGCCTCAAGATCTAGACTACAGAGACTCTGCGCTTCAACAACGTCAACAAAAGTTTATTATTATTGTAATTTACTTTGTTTATAGGTCTCATTGTAACTATTCACGTGTGACGATATCTTGGAGAGAGATTGTTAGCCTCGCTTTTTTATAAAGATATCGTCACTAAAGTGAATTGGACTAGATTTATAGCAAGTAGTACCCGCAGGGACTACTGTTGTTTAAGTGGCAAACTTATCATGTAAAGGGCCTATAAATACCCCTCATGACTCTCCATGAGGGGTGTGGGAATTCATTGTATCATTCTTTATTTCTTAAGCTAATAAACTTTAAGTATTTTCTCCACCCTCTCTCTACTTTCTCTCACTGGAAAAGATGAAGATATTTATCTTCTTTCACCAACCAAGACCTCCCGAACCATATAAATCTTGTACATTTACGGTCCAACAGGTATAATTGTAAATTTTTTAATTCTCTTTTCTTTTCTCTCAAACTCGGGAATAAAAAAAAATTGTAAGTTCTTTCATTTTCTTCTCAACTCAGAAACACAAAAAATACAACTATTTCTTATCCTTACTCTTTCTTTCATGTTCTCTTCTTTCTACACTTTTTTTTTTTTTTTTTTTCCTTTTCAAACTCGGGAACATAGTGTAAATGGTTATTTTGTTGTAGTGAAAGTGTCATCTTCAAACTTTAAAACAAATTACTCATTTTTTTGAATTTCTTTTTGGAATGGCAATTGTTTACCTATCTCACAAATTCAAATATCATATACCGATGGATCAGGCCTTTGGTTAAAACAAATACTCATAATTCGGATCCTGAACAGCTTTTACATCTTGATAATTAGAAATAAGATATACAAGCTCTAAAAATATCAAATTATTTGTGACCGTTGGTTTGGCATACGTGTTCTATGCCAGTTAACTTCTAATGAATAATGGATGTTTTAATTTTCGGTTAGTGGTCCATCACTGCTATTTAAACCTTACTTAGTAAATTCTTAAACCTTACTAATGAAAGTTACCAACCGATAAAATAAGATTATACGTAGCACTTAAGCTAGCTGAGGCTTTCGCTATTTCATATTTGTGTCCCATGCAAATATATAAAGCAAATGATAGCGAACCATGAGTGACTTCATCAACTTAACCCCATCCCGTCAATCCACCACAAAAACCTCTTTATTTGCTTCTTAACCAAGTTTTCTTTTCACTTATTGTATGTATATATCCCCCTGCACCCCTTCATAATCTAATCACACTCACAAAAATCATTACACTCAATTACTCACAAGATGGCAGATTGGGGGCCGATTTTGGTGGCAGTATTGCTATTTGCCTTGTTATCGCCAGGGTTGTTGTTTCAGATGCCAGGATGTCGTCGTTGTGTTGATTTTTGTTCTTTTCAGACAAGTGGAGTTTCTATTTTGGTTCATACGGTGTTTTATTTCGCGCTTATATGTCTATTCACCTTTGCCATTCAACTGCATCTTTGGATTGGCTAAAATATCATCTTCTGCCATTTATAGATACTAATACTTGGATATTATGATTTCAAGATGTTACTCATATCTTGAAGCTTGAAAGAAATGTAATGTATACTTATTTATGTAAATGATCAAACTTTTCATATCTCGTACAAATGCAGTGTTTGATCTTGTAGACTTGTTTAAAAGTTCGAATTTTGCCCAAGCATAAGGTTTTGGCTTTATTATGTTCTATATTTGTGTATCGTCTTATGATGAAATGTGAGAGATGTTTTAATATATATTTCTTTTGAACATTAGAGATGTTTTAATGAGTACATGTTTGTAATATGTAATATGAAAAGATGAGTTAAGGGGTATGTTTGAGAAAACTAGCTATAAGATGTATGCTGTAAGCTGTTAACTGTAAAATATAAGCTGGAAGCTGTAAGGTGTAAACTGCAAAGCTATTAAAATGAGTTACAAGCTGTATTTTTTTTTTTTTTCAATAAGGGCTTGTTTGGTAGGGGCTTTTTGGAGGAGATGTTAGCTTTTTGTTAAAAAATAATCTCCTCTAAAATAAATAGCTCCGTTTGGATACATTAACTTCAAGTTTTTATTTCAAACAATTAGCTCCTAAATGAAAAGCTGATTCATGAAGCTTTTTAAACATCTTGGAGCTGTTAAAACTTTAAATTACTGATATACCCTCTAAACATTTGTTTACAATTATAAATATGTCATTTTATGTCATTTTACATCTTATATTTACATTTAACAGCTAACTTACCAAACAATTTTATTGAAAAAAAGATACAGCTTGTAGCTCATATTAACAACTATGTAGTTTACAGTTTACAGCTTACAGTTTACAGCTTACAGCTAATTTTGCCAAACATACCCTAAAAGTGTTTGGTAAGTTAGCTGTTAAACGTAATTATTAGATGTAAAATGACATAAAAGGACATATATATAATTGTAAACATATATTTGGAGGGTATATTAGTAATTTAAAGTTTTAACAGCTTTAAGATGTTTAAAAAGCTTCATGAATCAGCTTTTCATTTATGATTCATTTGTTTGAAATAAAAGCTTGAAGTTAATGTATCCAAACGGAGCTACTTATTTTAAAGGAGATTATTTTGTAACAAAAAGTTAATAGCTCCCCCGAAAAGCCCCTACCAAACAGCCCAAGATCTAATAAGAAAAAAAATTAAAATGAGAATGGTGAGAAGAAACTACAAACACACACTTCAGATGCACCTACAAAAGTAGATGCATCTCCTTTTAAAATTCTCATTTTAATTTGTAATATGTGGCTAGAAATCTTTCTCATTTTGTGTGATATTAGTTTTTCTTCACCCTGATCCCTTCCCATATACGTACATGCTCACGGGAATATAAGAATTCCATTGACACATGTTACATCACAAGCTAGTGAACAAAGCTTCTATAAGAAATTTTACTTCTTCTTTTTCAGGTATCCACGTTTTCGACCTTTTTTACCGACTATATAAAGGGTCATCGCTGCACAAAACCACATCGGGTATAAGTCTCTCTTTCCGGAAGGTTGACGTGGACATTTTTAAGATTCTTTGCACTTGACAGGAAAAATTACTACTTTTGCATATGTGATCAACCACAAATTAAGAAAAGTTGTGTCGTTTAAGAAAAATTACTACTTTTGCATATGTGATCGAACTTATATTCTTATCATCTCAACAAAACTTTTAACTACATCTCTAGAGTAGTCGATATATATGTGTATTACTTCTTCCAGATGACAAACAACTTTACTTATCAAATGAAATTATTGCTTGCTTTTTTTTGAGTGAATCATTTCCCATTAATGTAAGTGGTTAGTGGATATAAATGAACTATTATGCCATGGAAAGGAACCACTTTACTTTCTATCTTTCTTATAACAAAATCAAACACGTCTTTGAATTTGGTATGACTGAAATTGTATCCGTTATTTGAAACATAGATAAGTTAAGTAGCATGCCATGTTTTTTCAAAGAAGTCGAGTTGTAACAAATATGATGATCAAAAGAATCCATATCAGATCGATCTTATTCATTCGTGTGATTACTTCATATTCACATGAATCTCACAAACTCGGACAACACTCGACGATTTTACGTTTTTAACGACATGATGATTTTACTTATTGTTAACTGTTAACAGCTTGCATGGAATAACCTGAGAAACAGAAAACATTACTGTATTTTATTTTGTTATGACCAAATGAACATTTCATTTAGTGTTAACGAGCGGATTTGCCCGTGTGTTGCTACGGGGCGGCCGTGTTTGTGTTTATTACAATATGTTAACACGTTTTCGAGTACGTAAGCAATTATGTCAAACCATCCTTCAAGCACATCAAATCGAATCCAATATCACCTTGAAAATTTTGCAAATATAAAATACTGTCATATTATATACTTATACAATGTGATACTCCACTTTTATGTGCATTGTTGAAACTCAAAGACTATTAATATGCATAATATAATATTTTAAAACGAGCCGTGCAGCCCGCGCGTTGCGCGGGGTGGTTGGCCTCAGTTTTTTTGCAACCATGTTGGCCAAAACATTTTAGCAATACAAAGTACTATAAGTAACAGCAAGATATTTGTATGTGAAAAAGGACTTGTTCTGCAAAGAGGCAACGACTTCAGGGGTATTTTGTGTCATTTTCCCAAACTTTCGAAATAGACTTTTTGGAAAAGGAATCCTTTTGCAATGGGGCGTCTCCAAACAGTCGTAGTAAAAAAAAAAAAAAAAAAAAAAATCTTTTTTTTTTTTTTTTTGGAAAACTTTTGCAAAGAGTCGGCAATGTCAAGGGTTAAAAAAAAAACGGTCGTAAGTTTAGAAAAAACAGTCGTGGTAAAAAAAAAAAAAAAAAAAAAATTTTTTTTTTTGAAGAAGGACTCTTTTTGCAAAGAGCCGCCGATGTCAGGGTTATTTTTTGCCAATTTTCAAAACATTTTTTTTGGGAAAAGGACGACTTTTGCAAAGGCGCGTCAACTTTAAGGGTATTTTTTGCCAATTTGCCAAAGTTGATTTTGTTTTTTTTTTTTTTTTATTGTGGGCCGGGCCGGTGTACTGTAGCATGGTTTGTAGTTTTTTTTTTTTTTATTGTGGGCCGGAGGTGTGTACTGTAGCGCTACAGTACAAAAATTAATTTTTTATTAACCACCGTCATTGTGTTTTTTATATACATAATATAATATTTTAAAATGAGGACTTCCTTCTCAAATCCACAAATTACTCACAATCATTATCCAGACTCAATCTACATTTGGCAGGAGACATGTTGTTAGAGTAATCTTCTCTTGTAACATTTTATATTCCGCATAGCTCCATAGATAAGGTGCATCTACATTTTCAGTTCCAACAGATTTAGTATCCGCCTTCATCATCAAAAATGATGGATAGTATTGCTCATTATAACTTTGTATTCATTGTCACTTCTACTATAGTGGCATCATTCGTGCACATTGCACAAATTCTAGCTTCAGTCCTGAAAATTGAGGTAAATTATTTACAGCGGTTATCACACCAGTAACCAAAAACACAAAAAATTTATTTTTCAATCTCATAGTCGACAATCTCAAAAGGCATTTCACATTCTCACACAATTCTAACAATCATATTTTGTTTGACAAATGCGTTTCACAACATAGCTATATCAATGATTATAAAGTGTGAGTTGATGTAAAATGAGCTTTCAATTCAAACAGTAAATCGCTCAACATGTTCCTAAACGCTCTTATAAGTTACTTTGCCAACATACCTAAATTTAGTTATTCCAGTCATTGTGAATGTCCTCCTACCGGCTGTTCATGTAAATGATATCGAAACCAAGAGGTTCTGTATAATGTTTTTCTTGCATATCTAGTCCTGTTGTAGGTAGAAAAATAACAAATTCGCGTTTGCAGATTTAAAGATTCCACATGTTAATTAAATTTAGAACATTATATGCTGATCCTACGTATTAGAAACTTCACTACCACAAAAAAGAACATAAACATCCCCTAATAGAAACCGGTTATATAATAACCAGTTCCTATTGTAAAAAATATGGGGTAGGAAAAGTGTAAAAAACCGGTTGTCATAGAATAACCACTCTCTTTAATATAAAAATTAAGAAAAACTGGTTCTGTGAAAAAGACCGGTCTTAGAATATTAGTAAAGACACCGGTTTCTTTTAAGAAACCGGTTTGTATTATATTCCACTTATAGACACCGGTTGTTTGCTATAAAACCAGTGTTACTGATCTTTTGAATCTGCTCAACCGATTAAACAGACCGGATCAAACGGGTTTCAAAACATTTACTCAAAGTTTCTAACCCTATATTTTGTCACTTAAACTAAAACTTGCAAAATCATTCCAAACACATAATTTGATGTTGAGTGCAACACCGTCCAAGATTAGTATAAGGGGCAATTAATTTTTTAACCCGGTCGCTAGAAGTGTTGGGTTTTTGTGGCCCGAAATTAGCGACTTTCCTGAAATGGTCCGGTCGTCCGGCGACTTTTCTTGAAAAATTGAGAAGACGACATGTGGCACTTAAAAAGTGGCGCCCAATCATTAAAGATGTACTTTGTTTCATAGCCCACTATGTGGCACTTCTAGCGACCAGGTTAAAAAAAAAGTTAATTTAAAAAAAATAATTTTGAAAAAAAAATTAATTTCGAAAAAAAATTAATTTTTTAAAAAAAGTAATTTTTCTAAAAAAATTAATTTAGAAAAAAAATTAATTTCGGGAAAAAAATTAATTTTTCTAAAAAAATTAATTTCGAAAAAAAGTTAATTTAAAAAAAAATTAATTTTAAAAAAATAATATTCTAAAAAAATTAATTTCGAAAAAAAATTAATTTTTAAAAAGGTCGCTTAATGTGTGAAAAGTCACTGGAAAAAAGTCGCTTAAAAAATACACATAGTAGGCTATGACACAAAGTACTGCTTTAATGATTGGGCACACTTTTTAAGTGCCACATATCGCTTTCTCAATTTTTCAAGAAAAGTCGTCAGGCGACCGTGCCATTTCAGAAAAGTCGCTAATTTCGGGCTACAAAAACCCAACACTTCTAGCGACCGGGTTAAAAAATTAATTGCCCCTTGGTATAATCACTACACCAAAAATGGTTAAAAAAACTAAGGTCGGGTCACACACCTTAAACTACTAATCATCAACCAAATGACATGTCACACTCTCACTAGCCAACATACCCAAGTGGACTTCACATCAAGTCAGCCCCCATAGCTGCTACATTTCTCCAATCCTCACAATGTTCCAAAAGTTGACTATTCTTTATCACATTTTATTTTCATTTTATAGGAAAATAAAAAAACAATACCAAATTTTGCTAAAAGACACAATTTTGAATGGTCAAACAAGAATACCAGTACTATGCTATCTCAATTTTCGGAAATAGGATGCTATCTTTTTCAAAATTTCACCTACTTTACTTTTTAAAAGGATTAAGATCACCATTAATGCTTTAAAAAAACATTAAACACACCATAAATGCTTCAAAAAATAGCTAGAGAAATTCAAGATTTTATAATATTCTTCTATATTGTAAGAAAGGTAACAATACATCACTAATACGCATTATCTTTTATATTTTTGATCAAAAGTATATATTTTTATCGTTAGTGTTGTACCGAATATGTAAGATTAGGTGTATATCTTTTTTTTCTTTTTCTTTTTTTTCACATAATTGAATGTGTTTGAATCATTGCTTTGATAATTTATGTTCATTTTTTAATATCTATATACAGGCACGTTAAAGATTTTGCTTTGTATCGATCATACAAAATACATTGGTAGCTAAACTCATATTCATCCATTGAAGAAGGTATTTCGTTTAAACATTTGAGTTAACTAATCTTTTTGCAACACTTATGCATTTAGTACGAAATACATTGGTAAGCTAAACCCTCTAGTATAGACTCGTAATCATGTGGCCGTTAACTATCATATCAGAAACATAATATGAAAACAAGCTAATACCAACTCCCACGTATTTTAACTTAACTAGTCTTTCAAAAAGGGTCTCACCCGATTAGGTGTTTCTGAAGTAATATTGTGACCCTATCGACATTCTATTATTTACAAATTTAGCATGATCTAATCAACATATATAACTGGTTGTCCTACCGAAAAGTTCTTCAGCCTTAAACTCCGAGAGATCGTTGCATAGCTTCTTTTCAACAGAATCAAGTACTTTCAAACACCTTTTCATCTAAAAGACACTGTTTCGACCCGTTCACAGTTCACTTACAAAATGTGTCGATGATTCAGAATCATATCGACCCTCTTCATCGGCTAGCATGTCCTCTGGTCTGAGATCCTTCTCGTAACCTTCATCCTCCATTGGATATCTCTATTGCAAGAACAGGTTAATTTTTCTAGAAATCAATAACTTGTGTAATAATATGAACCAATGTTTTTGAGCAACCAGTGCATACATTTGAATCATCCTTGATATTAGTCTGAGCAGCATCATATTCTGCTGGTTCTTCGTCATCCGATTCCCCAAATACATCACGAATCTCAGGGGCTGTCTCCGATATGTGAGCTTCGTCTTTCTCTTCTTCATGTGACCTACTGTCATTCATAATTCATAATTCAAAAGATGCATGAAAATGATTGTGTTGGTCAAAGAACAAAGCAACCCTCAATGAATTACAGACATGGATATACGTATATTGCATTTTTACAGCTGAATTTATCATAATCTAAATATTATAGCAGATCTATGTGATGTTAAACGAGGAGCAACGACCACACATAGGGGTATGAAACTAAAACCGTGGATAGGCCACTATTTTCAGCCAAAAAAATGATTTATCAATGTATTTAGTTCCACCTCCCCCTGTCATTATATCTATGAAGACCTGATCTGGACATGTGATGTACAAATTGTTCCTTCCATCTTTCTATCATGTAAATCTGCTACCATGTCATAATCTAGAACTAAACGAGAAGCACGAAAATGTAAGCAAAACTGCTTTACATGAGTTACAAAGTAAGACTACTCAATGAACTCTGAAATATATCCTAATCAGACACACCAGATGCCTCTTTCGCAAGTATACGACACTATCAAAAAAATTTAATCTTAATTGAAACAGATAAGAAAGATACCTTTGACTTCTAGCCTGATCGATTTCTTCATCTGCGTTATCCATATACTGGTTCTCCTCTGATCTTTCTGAGTCACTCTCCACCACTTCTCGCCTCCTACTGGTAACAACTCTTTGACCAATTTGGTCACTTCCTGAATCTTTTCCTTCACTTTCATCTCGTTCATCTCTCTGATCTCCCAAATCTACTTCTTGAGAGCTTTGATCTCTCTCACCCACACTCTCTATGTGTTCTTGATCTTGATCCACCTCTTGTAATTCACCATCACTATCACTACCAACCTCTGCTTCCCCATGACCTTCCACCACATCGTCACCTTCAGGCTTCATCCCAATGTCCCCTTCGTCCTGAACATAAAAGTTTTATTTAAGTTAAAGAAAAAAACACTCCCTCTTCTTTTACCTTTAAAAAAACAAAGTTCAATAAATGAATAAATAACTAAAAATACATGAAAGATGCAACTTCATAAATAATGTAAAATAAACAAGATTGATTAAGATTTGTTCAAGATTCAAATAGAATTACCGTCTCTGTAAGTACTAAAATAAAACTTGTCAAAACAGAATCTGGACCGCTTCTATCCTTATAAAGTTTTAAAAGGAATTGCTAATTAACTTTTTTTTCTCTTTATTAAGACTACTCAATCAGATCTAGATATGAAGTTTATGGCCTTTAAAACGTGAAACTTCTAAACAGGATCATGTGAAGAGGGGATAATTACAGAGAGGAACATCCCCTGCAATCCATCATAGCAACACAGATATACAGCTATAGAAACATTTGGCACACACTTTCACATGCAACCATAAACATGATAAACGTGCACAACCGAAAAACTCGATAAAAAGAAAAAGAAAACAGCATATGTCCCTCTTTCCAGCTGGATAATGATTCTTGACAGCGCGATTTAAAAAACTAGCTGGATATAGAGGCAATTGAACCTATCAAATAATCGTCACACTCACACACGGCGAGTGGTGTAGTGGCGCAAAACTAAAATGTTGTTATTGTTGTTGCTTATTTGATATCAGCACTACAAGGATCAACGTAAGTGTTAATTTTAGCAACATTTAACCAGTTATTTCTATAGCAATATCACACACAATGTTTGGCGAACAATCATCAAAAAGTGACTGCTGCATAATCTACTTTGCAAATGCAATCCCAAACACCCCCTTTACCAATTATCTTAACATCAGTATTCACACATAATGAATGACGTGGTTCGTTTAAAATCCAAATCTCATTAGCAAACAGACACAATTTACCAAATTATCTTAACATCAGTATGCACACTGAATTTAACAGAGGTGCCGTATCTTATGTTAACTGATGAAAACGATACCAAGTGCAGTTGAATTTAATAGAGGTACAGCATATGTGCAGATATAAATGTTAATAAGACTTCGAGATAGCCCCCAAGATACAGGTTTAAGGGAACACGTTGGGCACATGAGGCGATAATTTTATTTTATTACTTAAATAAGAACATTTCATTGCTTTATGAGGCTGATAAACTTTATGTGCAATTACAAATGTTTAGATATAGCCCCCATGATAAAGTTTCAAAGCAAAACATAGGGCAAATGAGGCGCATCTCTTCAATTATGAGGCTGCAAACTTCTATTCTATGACAGAAGGCAAGACTATATGAAGCACTTCATCAAAACTCAATCCTAAAATCAGAAAACTTAATTGCTGTATACATCACGAATGAAACAGACAAGTGTTGAATCAGTGACTGTAATTCAGCTAACTGTATGCATTTACCAACACAAATCACAATTTTATGGTTGAACATAGCCATGTCCACTACTCCAAAGCCATTATTTATGCACATTTTTTTGGGGTTAAAAACAGAACGAGAATATTTGCCAAGTAATAAATGCATGCCACAGTACTACTGACATATAACTAAAAAGATCATTATAAATTTCACACACCGATTGATAATAGTGTACAATATAACATTCTGATGATCCGACAAGTGAAGGGTCTAGGTTAGTATCTATCAGACAATTCAACGTTCCTCAAAACAGATAAAAGTTTGAAAACGACTACCATTCCTTGTTAAGTAGATACCCTCATATCTAACACCCTTATTGAATAGGATTTTAATGACATTTTGTAACCAAACTTTCATAATCTAATTATTAGAGTTAGAAAAACAATTCCAAACATCCTCCAAAACAATCACAGCAATGTCACTATCGAAATTTATCTCATTTGATACACAGCTCTATTATTTCACACTAACTTTGGCTAAGATAGAGTTATCAGTCATCAAACCTAGCACCCTTTTTGATCCAACATTCATACAGTTTTTGCAGCCAATATCCATCAACCAGGAACAATAGTACAAACTATAATGTGCTATTGATTAGTCGGCCAAAAGGTCGGAAACCATGGTGACCCAATAAAACCACTAGCTACCACTACAAATAAATGACATGTTAATACTAGCATTTAACAATCCTAATCAGAATCCAACAATACATTGGTTCACATTAAACTATTGCATTTCATCAAAAAAGTATTGTTCATAGCTATATGCCTCTATCATTGCCATCTAACTGGATTTCATTCAAACAAGTATTGTTCATAGCTATATGCCTATATCAATAACATCTAACTGGATTAGCAGCGGTTGTAATAAACAAAATTGGTGATCAATGAAGGGGTTATTAAAAGCCATCAAAAGATAGCACTTATACCATCCTTTATTAGAAATAACTAAATGTCATAGTGTTGTCTAAGGGATTAAATAAAGCAAACACGAAACATTAAAACACATAAGCTGAGTAAGATAAGTTTCAAGAATCTAACAATTTTAATTATTAATCAAAATGCACTACTAGAACCTACTGTAACAAACATTTGTGACTTTATATAGTCCATAGTGCTAATTCTCTTTTTGAGGATTTTCATCAAACACTTGGTGGTCAAAAAAGATAATGGATCATTTTGATATGTATTCCATCTATTCATAAAACAAAATTGTACATGTAATCAGTGTAGAGAAATAAATAAGATTGTAGTGAGCTAAGAAACGCAGGCACAAAAGAAATTCATACTTCACATTCAACTTCTACTATAAAATATTTCATCCCCAAAATAAATTGGTACTTCATATGCAATTTCCAGTATAATATATTTTATTTCATGATACTTAAAGATGAAAAATTACCTTGTTGCTTGTTGGTATAAACTAGATAAGATGGAAGAACATTCGAGCAGGGATTAAGGGCCGAATGGGAGGACCATCTGGCTTCAATTTCACTTCACCCCCTTTGGCACCCATTAGCACTCTTAATTTCAGTAGAACAAATTGATTAGGAGTATCAAGAGATAAAGTAACACTACAGGAGGGAATTCAAAATTTTCATTTGAATGTTAGAATGAAAAATGGCGCTTCAATTTTAGGATGGGTAGTTTTTGGCGGGTTAAATACTTGCTATGTATTTACAGGCATGTTTGTTAAAGTTTAAACAATTTGAAAGGCCACAAATTTTGAAGTGTTGTTTTCATTAGGCTTATTTTGTTGAACCCGATTAAGCCTATTCGGCTTGGTTTACTTGGGTCAATTCAGGTCAACCCAGTTAACCTGCGTCTTAAATAGGGTCGGGTTCGGGTATTTGCCTCAACTCGAATTGACCCGAACCCGACCGGGTCAACCCGACTAACATCCCTAGTAGAGACATGTAATAAAATACCCAAATTAATTTACTAGACTTTATTTTCTATTGATCATACCTTTGATTCAATCAATGTCGTCAACTAGGCACAATTTATAACACTTGTAACCGTATATATGCAAAACTAATCTTAGAATATAAGTTTTTTTTCTTTATATATTTCAGATGGATCGTAGTACATGGATGCACAAGATAGGACGTTTTACCCCTGAATATATGAAAGGATTTTCTGAATTTTTTAAATGCGCCGAGGATCATAGAGAAAAGACTGGAGAAACAAAAATTTCTTGTCCTTGTAAAGAGTGTAGAAATAATGTGTCCATTGCCGATCCTGATATTATTAGACGTCTTCTCATACAACAAGGGTTTGACAAAGAGTATACTGCTTGGACTTTTCACGGTGAATCGCAAGTTGAGAGTCACACATTTGTTTCAGACATTGATCACGATGAGAATGATAATTCTAACGATGACCATCATGTTAATATAGATGAGATGTTACATGATGTGGAACGTGATGTTGCTGAAAAGGATATTAAAAAGTTACAGCAGTTGTTTGTCGATGCAGAAAAACCGTTGTATAGCGGATGTAAGAAGTTCACCCTACTTTCTATAGTGGTGAAACTGTTGGACATTAAAGCGAAAAATGGTTGGAGTGACAAAAGCTTCACCACCCTATTAATGTTGTTACACGAAGCGTTCCCTGAAGATAATGAATTGCCTGTTTCAACGTATCAAGCAAAAAAACTAACGTGTCCCATGGGATTGGAAGTGGAACGAATACATGCATGTCCAAACGATTGTATATTGTACCGAAAAGGGTACAAAGACCTACATGAATGTCCTGTATGTAATGAATCGAGGTATAAAGAAAAGAATATAACAGAACTAAATAGCGACGTGACAAAGAATGGGCCCCCTGCTAAATTGTTGTGGTATCTTCCCATCATACCTAGATTGAGAAAGTTATATTCAAACCCCAAGGATGCCCAATTGTTGCGTTGGCATGCTGAAGAGCGCAAAAAAGATGGAAAAATGAGACATGTGGCTGATTCTCCTCAATGGAAAAATATTGATAAAGAGTTTGATAAATTTGGATCTGAGATTAGAAATATACGGTTTGGACTTAGTTCAGATGGAATTAATCCGTTTAGAAGCCTGAGTACTCGTCATAGCACTTGGCCGGTTCTTTTATGCATATATAATCTCCCACCTTGGTTGTGCATGAAACGGAAATACATCATGATGTCATTATTAATTCAAGGTCCGAAACAACCTGGGAACGATATTGATGTGTATTTGGATCCGTTAATAGATGACATGAAAAAATTGTGGGATTCGGGCGTTGAAGTTTATGATGCGTACAAGAAAGAGAGTTTCAGATTGTTTGCCATGATTTATTGTACTATAAGTGATTTTCCAGCATACGGTAACTTGTCAGGTTATGGTACGTAAGGGGGGAGAAGGCATGTCCAGTTTGTGAAAAGGACACCCACTCACAATGGTTGACTAATTGTAGGAAAACAATATATATGGGACATCGAAGATTGCTTGATGAAGATCACCCGTACCGTCAAAAAAGTAATTTGTTTGACGGTACTATAGAGCGAAGAGTGATGGCAGAACCATTGGACGGATACGATTTACTTTCCCAAGTTGCGGATTTAAATATTGTTTTTGGAAAAAAAGTTAAGGCACCTCAAAAAAATATTTGGAAAAAAAAGTCAGTATTTTGGGATTTGAAGTACTGGAAACATTTGCAAGTCCGACATTGTCTTGATGTTATGCATATCGAGAAAAATGTTTGTGAAAGCTTGTTAGGCTTATTATTAAACATCCCAGGAAAAACTAAAGACGGAGTTAAAGCTCGAAAAGACATGGTTGAAATGGGAATTAGAGACGAGCTCGCACCACAAGAGACGAATAGCAAGAAAATGTATTTGCCGGTGGCTTGTTATACCATGTCGAAGGCTGAGAAAACCATATTTTGTGAATTCTTACACGGTGTTAAGGTCCCATCTGGCTATTCTGCTAACATTAAGAAGTTGGTTTCGATGAAGGACTTGAAGTTGCTTGGTATGAAGTCCCATGATTGTCATATTTTAATGACGCAAATGATTCCAGTCGCTATTCGCGGAGTACTGCCACCTCGAGTACGACACACAGTCACAAAGCTTTGTCTCTTTTTTAACATGATTCATTCCAAAGTTATTGATCCGGAAAAGTTGGATGAATGGCAGAGTGATATTATTCTTACTCTTTGTGAACTCGAGATGTACTTTCCACCTTCCTTTTTTGATGTCATGGTTCACCTTGTATCTCATATTGTTGGAGAAATAAAGGCTTGCGGTCCTGTATTCTTACGATACATGTATCCATTCGAGAGGTATATGGGTTTCTTAAAAGGGTATGTAAGGAACCGATCTCGACCAGAAGGTAGTATTATTGAAGGGTATGCTTCTGAAGAAGTAGTTCAGTTCTGTACAAACTATATGAAAGGTGTCCCAAATATTGGCATTCCGCGATCTCGACACGCGGGTAGACTTGATGGGAAAGGAACAATTGGGCGCAAAGATGTTACACCGAACAACAGTGATTTAGAGCAAGCGCATTTTACCGTATTGCAAAATATGACATGTGTTGACCCATACATACACGAGCACATGTCATATTTAAAACATAATAACAGCCATCGAGGTCAGCTTTGGTTGGAAGCTGAGCATAAGAGAACATTTTCACAATGGTTTGCAGATAAAGTTAGTCGTATGTTTCCAAATCTTGATCCAGAAGTGGCACAATTGGGGTACCGGCCACGTCGTGTTTTTCAATATCAAGGCTACGACATTAATGGATATACATTCTACACCAAACAACAAGATGATAAAAGTACAATGCAAAATAGTGGAGTGACGCTTGTAGCAACAATGACAGATTCATCGAGGATGACAAGCTCAAAAAATTCGTATTATGGCGTCATTGAAGAAATATGGGAATTGGATTACAATTTGTTTGTTATACCCCTATTCAAGTGTAAATGGGTCAATGACAGGGGAGGTGTTAAAGTTGATAGGGATGGTTTCACGTGTGTCAATCTTTCCACAAACAGCTACATATCTGACCCATTCATTCTAGCAAACCAAGCCACCCAAGTATTTTTTGTCGAGGACCTAAAAGACAAGAGATGGCACATTGTCATGCATGGTAAACGGCATATAGTTGGTGTTGATGATGTTGTGGACGAGGACGACTATAATCAGTTTGACGAGCTACCTCCATTTTCTAGTGGTATTCAGTCTTTAGATGAAATTCTTGATGATACTGTTTATTTAAGATCGGATCATCAAGAAGGACACGAAGAATGACGAGTCAGGTAATAAAATAAATTACTCAAGTTATAACTAAATTTAAGCTAATTTACTTATTTTATAGTCAACAACTAATGTGTTTTTATACATTTGTTATTTTTGTAGGCGCTACAAACCGAAGAATAAATTAAATAAACAGCATATATTATGCAATAATTTCTTTTCTCCAGCTAAATAATTCACTAAATAATTTCACCTTTTATATTTATTAAAAAAATAATAATAATAAAAAAATAAAAAAAAGAAAAACCCACGATCAGAACTTCTCCTTCTCCCCCAAACTTTCCCCCCAATTTTTACCCCTACCACAACACCACGATCCTCCACCTTCACAGATTCTCTTCCCGCCAATCACCCCTAACCACCACCCCTCTTAATATATATGATGTTGTTTGCATCACTTAACAAGACATTAACCGCATTCTTTTTTATCATATCGCATCCCAAACCAACACTCACCTCTACCATCACGACCAAGCTCAATTTGGGTCATTCATCTGAGTTTGAGCACATCAAATGGTATTTTCCTTCTTCTTAATTTAACTTTGATACGCAATTGTTACTTATTTTAAGGTTAATATCTGTTGACAAGTGTTGGTAACTTGGATTAGGGTTGGATTTAGGTTTATCAAAATAATGTTTTGTATGCATAAATAATAAATTGTCATGTGTCTGCTTATGTGTTTAGTATGGGTTGCCAATTTTAAAATTGTGATTTGTATCATCCCCCTTCAAGTTTATATAATTTGTACTCTTTTGGTAAAACACCGAGCAAGTAGCCAACTAAAAAATGACCTGCTTCATGCTCCATCACTTGTCTTCAACTTTCAAAACATATCATTTGGAATATATATATAGATACAGCTGTTAAAACTTAAAACCAGGAGAAGCATAGGCCTGATGATGATGCATGTTAAAGAAATGAAAATAAAGTCGCAAACAAATGATGACTACAGTTAATATCTTCTTAGAAGGTGTGGACATTGGAACAACAAACCAAGATAATGCCATGTAACCAATTTGCTTATCGTTGATATTTGACCAGCATCGTGCTACAAAATGGAAATCTCATCATAACTTAAATTTCACTAGGAGCATTAATATGGCATACTTTGGTTGACTTTCGATTTCTCCATTATATCTATCTTAGTAGCTTCAATGTTTTAATCATTGTTACTATCGATTAACGTGTAACATTATTGCTGATTCTCAAATTTAAAATCTTGTTGCTGGAATTGTTTAAAAACTTATAGCAATGCCAAGAAGTGGTTGGATGCATAAAACTTTCAACGACTTATAGAAACCAACTATCAAAATTAGCCGTAGCTATATAGAATTCTAGCTGAATTGGCGAGGATAGGTTACTATCATTAAAAGCTACTCATGTATTCAATTTAGAAAGTAAGAGATATGGTATGGCAATTATCGTATCAGAAGGATATCTTACTTGCTGTCAATTATATCATCTTCAAGGTATAAATCACTGTCTTCACTAGTCACAGAACTCTGCGGTCCAAATTATGAAACCCATTAGATAACAAGTTAACTTGATTTATTTATTATTCAATCTAGCAAATTTCTCTGTTGAACCAGTAAATAACTGGAAAAGAGTAGGATGAAACAATTAGGAGTACCCGGTCAAGCATAGAAGAGATAATAATATAGTGCAAAGTTTGATAAGAAAAACATGAACTTGAGCAACTCTTGCAAATGTACTTAAGACTTGACAGACAAACCAACGAACCCAATTTAGAGGGTGTTTGGGTTACTTATTTTTTAGGACCCCCCCATAATTCTGGGCTGGAATAAGCATTTACTGACTGTGCTTATTAGAAACAGCTGAAAAATATAGAAACTAAGCAATCGCAATGAACAAGAATGCCAAAAGAACATGTGTTAATTTACACACAGGCATTTGCCATCATGTGAGTTATAGATGATAAGGAAGGAAAGAAGTAAGTACCTGTGATTGAAGGCTAGTCTGAATTGAAAAGAGGATTGAGTCGAGTAACGACTGAAGAGCTAATGTTTCTGTAACACTCAGATTTAATTCTAATTCCTCTACTGAGGACACTCTTCGGGGCACCTATCAATGATGAATGGACATGTTAATACTAAATTCGGACAACAGGGGTCTTATATATGAACAACCTGTTTGGCAGGAGAGAAGCCACGGAGAGCAGCAGCAGGTTGTTTAACTAAACTAACTGCCAATTTCAACTTGCCTTTTGCCAGCTCTCTGTCCACTCTTCTTCCATTATAAAGATTTCTTTTGTTCCTTATTTGCTTAACAAGCTGATTGCATCGATCATGGTATTGTAAATAAGACTTGATTGGGCTAATGGGACTTGGATTAGCGGTTGAAATCTCAACTTTTGTGCTGTTGTTTGTAACTATTTGTAGTAGTTCATATACCATAGAAATTTTATGTTATTGAGGATTCGATTTGAATCACATATTTTCAGCAAATGTGTTTGTTTTAGTACTTTAGATCCACTAATGCAATATCACCATATCTGGTGACGAATTTGCTGAATTTGAGAGATACAAGCTGGGAGTGAGTTGATGTGTTAAGCATATTGCCAATTTGCTATAAGACAGTTTAAAGTTAATTCTTAGGGATGTAGTATATCTCTTCAGTTTCTAAATTTTATCAACTTGATATTGTCTTGTATTTGAAGTATAAGCTTGTAAATTACCCAACCCGCCTATTTTGCCACCTATAAGAGGGGCCATTTTCATACATGCATATAACGGTAAGTCTTTCATCTATGCATATAGCAATAAGTGTTTACATATAACATACACCAGTAAGGTTACATACACATAAGTACACACATATAATCAGAACAAAACTTATAAGGGGCCTTATTTTCGGACCAATTATGCTCAATGATCTCTTCCTTCATGTTCTTATTTCTACTGTCTTATTGTTGTACACTATATAAGTTGATAGTTATGTAAACATACTTTGCTCAATGATCTCTTGCTTCATGTTATTATTTCTCTACTGTCTTACAATTGTTTACATTTTTTTTAGGACCCCCCCCCCCCATAATTCCACGAAAAACAAGAGGAATCAATAAGATTCAAGATCTTCCACCAGGTGAAGTTGTTGAGTTCAATCGGTTAGGTCAAGCTATAGGTAAGTGGCAAAACTTATATGGAAAGTACATCGGAACTCGTACCCGAAGGTTAATTTCCATGAACATAGAGGACTGGAAGCATGTGCCAGAAAAAGAGAAAGACTTTTTATGGTTGGATATCAAGGTATAATATCTAAAATCGTTAGTTACAATATACTCTTAACTAGTACATGTATTAACAATCAATAATCTTTATTTCTATATCATTCAGACACATTTTAGACTTGAGAATAATGATGTCAAAGTCCCTACACTAGTATCATGTGGCACTAAGTGGAAGGCATGGAAGACACAACTACGAGGTAAATACATGCTCAATAACAAATCTCCTATGGACAACTGGACGTATATAGAGCCTCATGTGTGGGAAGAATTCAGCAAGAAAGAAAACACACCTGAAAAAATTGTAGGTTTCATTTACTTTTGTATTACTATGATACATTATTATTTTTCCATGTTTATAATTCGTCGTTACTCCTATGTGAAGAAACTGCGTGAAGAAGCGAGTGAACGCGGAAAACAATATGAAATAGATCGGCCTCGCTTAGGACCAAAAGGGTATCGAGGTTTTGAAGAAAAGTGGGAAAAGGAAAGAAATGACCCAGATAAAGCAACAGACCTTCATAAAGTACCAGACATTCGTGGGAGTAATTATTGTTTGGCTAGGGCTCCCCGTGACAAAGACGGGAATACGACGTTGCTTCCTAAGTTAGTTGATCTTTCAAAGGACTTGGTAATTTTATTATTATTATTATTATTATTATTATTATTATTATTATTATATATATATATATATATATATATATATATATATATATATATATATATATATATATATATATATATATATATATATATATATATATATATATATATATATATATATTCCATTTTACTGATAACTATATAAAAAAATTTGTTTATGAATATGTTGCCCTAATATTTAATCATATATAACAGACTAAAGCAAGCCAACAATTGTCTGAAGGGACTATTGAATCTAAAGCAGGAGTAGATCCCTTAATATTGGTGATGGGACCCGAGCACGGTGGTCGCACTAGGGGGTAGGGACTAACGTTGGATATAAAAAAGGAATAGAAGGCTATATAAGAAAAAAGAGGACCTATCAACATCGGGAAGAGATAGAGAATCTAGTGACGCAAAAAGTGAAAGAAGTAATTATGTCACCCGAGTTTTGGGAGGAAATGAGGGGGGTAATTAGGAGGGAAATACCTTCAGAATCTAATAAGGGGCTTTCAGCCAGGCAAGATGAGGTTGAGTTCCCGCGACAGAGTGTCGCCTCGACCACAAACGTCATCAAGTTAAATTGCATAAAGGTAAAAGTTTTTTTTGATTTTTGTTTTCTACAAATGTGTATATTTTACAAATGTGTACATTTTATCTAGGAGGAAACCTACTGCTGTTTGTACGTCCCTAGTTCTATTTCCACTCAGGAGAAGGTCACGTGTGCTACTGCGACAGTATTTCCAATTGGAGATGGTCTTATACATGGAAAGAAATTACTACAGGGGCACATGAAGGTGTCAGTTATCAAAGTTGTTGACTTTTATAAGACTATGGAGCTTCCCGTGCCGGATGATGAATTCCCTACTTTGTTGAACGCAGTAAAGGGCTTTATTCAATGGCCAATTAGTGCTATTGCTCGTTTTAAGGTATTAAATTTGTGGAATCTCTCTCTTTGTGTCTTTGTAGTAAGCTTTATTAATGTACATAAACATGACTTTGTAGGGATTGACGAAAACCCCAATATCAAGAGCGCCAACCAAGAGTGTGCTGCCTCAACATCAAAAAGTACCTGCTACAGAGAAAAGAAAGGGAATAGAGACTGCTCAAGAACGTACGAACAAGAAAAAAGCCTTGGAAGAAAAGACCAACCACAAAATGGCGACAACTAAGATTGCAGAACAACTTAACGCTAAGGAGCGGGTAAATTTTAAAACATTATAGCTACTATATGTATTGAAATATAACAATATCTTACAAATCTGCATTTTCTTTTTACTTTCTAAAGAAAGTAGAAAGTCTTAACTAATACTAAAGGGCATACTTGTTTTTAAATTCGACTAGACCTTTCAATTCTTGGGTATAATGAGATCATATTAATCCCATTGTATGTGCAGGATGAAAAAAGAAAAGCTGGGTATAGAAAAGAGTTAAACGATCTAAAACCAGCTATAATGTTACATAGGCCAAAGAGTGTGTTGAATGGCTATAATCGCTGGATGAGTAGGGGTAACGACTGTGTTGAGCCATACAATCTTCATGTTGATAAGGAGGTCTTTCGACAAGTTGAAGATTCCTACTTTGCAATTAACCCGACCGACATAATTGAGTTGTTGACTAATAAAAAGCTCGAGCTTGGCATTCTCACTTGCTTTGAGATGTAAGTATATTAATATTTTCCGTATGCAACTAAGATGATGTTTTTTATATATAAGTTGCGTTAGCATATTTTTCTATGTTTTAATTAGGTCACTATATCAACTTAAAGGACGTTCACAACAAAATAAGGTTGGTTTCTTGCACCCTGAGTTGATCACGCCAGATGTATACGGGGCTAATAGAGGGGCTACCTTAGATTACTTGGCCCGGGCATTGGAGGGTTATGAGTTTTATGTCGCACCATATCTTCAAGGGTACCATGCGCTACTATTTTTATTGTTATTTTTGATATGTTTATTGTTTTAAACGTACATGTTTACACATAATGCAGCGCTCACTATGTGCTCTTCATAATTTGCCCCAAACATGGAAGGGGGTTCATTTTGGATTCTTCAAAGGCATCAGTGTTTCGTTCTGATGACGAGTACATGCTTGCTGGACTTGTAGATTCGTAAGCATTTTTCTTAATTGTTTTAGGTTTCATTTGCGTTTTACACACGTTAACAAAACTATATTGCTTATTTTTTTTAGTGTTCTTGGTGGTAGCTTGAAGTGGGAACTCCCTACTGTAAATCGACAGCCAGGCGAGTGGGAGTGTGGATATTACGTAATGAAGTGGATGCAAGATTTTGTGCTGAAATATCAAAATGACAATTTCCCTAACACAGTAAGTAATTTTAAATAGCTTTGCATGTTGTTTGTTAAACTGAAAGTACATCTCGTTTGTGAGGCAATTATCTTTATTTTGATTGAATTACATATAGATACCTTGGGGTGAAGAGCGGAGGTTAGAGAATACAGAACTGGACGCTGTCATTGGTGCATGGTTTACATTGTGGCGCGGTTGATATTTGTTTGACGTTTAGTCGTGTTGAATTTTGGTGTTTTTGAACCTGTTTGTTTGTTGGATTCAGAATTATGTTTAGTTGTGTTGATTTCTAGATTTGGGTTTTGGTTCAGATTTATATGATATGGATTGATGTATTCTGTCAATATGGGTTGTTGATTTCAACTTTTTCAACAAGATTATTGGTCGGTTCATATCACTTTATATTATGTGCAAATGCGATTTCCTATAAACAGGATCAAGGAGAACAAACATTGATCAAGTTCCTTTGACACATTCAAAGTGCAGAGTTAATGAAAGACTGAAAGGATAAGTACAGGTGGTGGGAGATGGTTCAAGGAATCTTGTTGCTTTTATGCATTAATAACGCGTTTAAAGGTTATTTACTACTTGTTTTACTTCATAAGGGTTGTGTGGGATTGCTTATGAAATTATGTGCTTATCACTTGTGGGCCTGGGTTTATTTAAGCACCAGTGGGTTTGATGACCGATAATTTGTTTTTTGATAAAAGGTGTGGAAGTAGAAGGATGAAAATGGGGGCACAATACTGAAACAACTCCGACGGTTGGGGGCATCTTTGGACTGGTCACGTGAGGTAAAAGATCGTAGAACTTATTATTTTACCATTGATGTATGTATAACACATCCCTTATTATAATTATTCGTTAATGAATTTGAAGGTCCACATTTCTCATACAGACAAACAACACTAGCTGTCTAGAGTGGAAAACCAAGACGCAATAGATGCTGCTATAGTAGGAATGTTGGCTGACCCAAAGGAGGTATGAAATTTCCACTGCAAATGTTATTACCGTAGCATAGTAAATGGGGCATATAATAATATCACATTCCTGTATGTAGTAACCGGAAGACTAAGATACTGCATGGCGTTGTTTGCCATATAATAATATCATACTGCAAAATATGATATTATTATTTATCTAATGTACATTTTGCGTGTTTTTGAGTTTGACAACAAATATGGATCAACAGGTTGTATTGTACTGTAGGAGTTCAATATAACTTGTTTAATTAGGAGTGTTTTATGATGTCAAATGATCTTACTGGTTAATGATGAATTTGAAGCGCTTAATTTAAATTTGCTTAGTGTGCATTACTGGTTGTATGGTACGTATGTTACTGGACGTCCCGAAAATTCAACACTGAGAACTGAAAAATAATATGGATCAAGAGGCTGTATAGTAGGAGTTTGATATAACTTGTTTAACTAGTAAAGTGTTTTCATGATATCAAATGATCTTGCTGGTAAATGATGGATTTGAAGTGCTCGAGTAATATTTGTTTAGTGTGCTCTGCTTGTAAGGTACAATATGTTAATGGATGTCATATAATTTTAACACGGGAGAACTAATATGGATTACCTGGTTGTGCACAGTAGGAGTTTGATAATAACTTGTTTATTTGCATTTAGGAAATTGTCTTTATGATATTAGATAATTTTACCAGTTAATGATGGATTTGAAGTAGTTAACTAATAATTTACCGAGTGTGCATCTCTTGTTGTGCGGCACAGTATGCTAATGCACACCTCACGTAATTCTGACTCTGAGAAGTAAGAAATAATATGGATCAACAGGTTCTAGGAGTTGCTATGAGTTGTTGATGGCAGTGATTAAAATACATCTTATTGTTTTCTTTGATGATGCTATGATATAGATCTGATATCTTTGCATTTTATGTGTTCAGGGATTGTGGAAAACAACTATATCTAGGTGAGCATAATGCTTTAATACCGTATCCTATATTGTTGGAAGGCACCTAATAGTCTTGATTTGATGTATTAATTGATGTTTGTCTGATTACAGGTGGATTTGATACTTCTCATGATGCTGCTAGGTGAGTCTCTCAATCTGATAAATTCTAGTTAGGCTGCACAGTTTTAACCTTTGTTTTGATTTAATTTGGTAATTCTATGTTAGAGCGTATGATCGGGCTGCAATCAAGTTCCGGGGACCTGATGCTGATATCAACTTTGATGTAAATGAATATGAGGAAGATATGGAACAGGTGCGAGACAATTTAGATGGTTTGTGGTGGTGAGGTGCTTGTAAGTTCAATAGTGATGATAGGGTTTAACTTTTCCAAACTGATGTAACAGGTGAAGAACTTGTCAAAAGAGGAATTCATTCATATACTGCGTCGACAGAGTAGTGGATTCTCACGAGGAAGTTCAAAATACAGAGGGGTAACCCTTCACAAATATGGCA
This sequence comes from Artemisia tridentata subsp. tridentata, assembly GCA_021014915.2. Taxonomy (NCBI): domain Eukaryota; kingdom Viridiplantae; phylum Streptophyta; class Magnoliopsida; order Asterales; family Asteraceae; genus Artemisia; species Artemisia tridentata. Next base: position 8,296,907 of record CP139506.1, on the reverse strand, counting down.
GGTGGGAGGCTCGCATGGGTCAGCCGCTTGGCAAAAAGTAAGGAACCATTGCTTGAACTATTTTATGTGATTTCAATGCAACTTCTGCAGATTAAAACATCGTATAGCTCTAGTGGTAGTCTTAATTAAGATGCTCATGATAAGACCTCATGGTGATTATGTTTAGGGAGGCCGTTTTTATCAATATAAGAATAAAATTCTTGGTTTCAGGTATGTTTACCTTGGTTTATACGATAATGAAGTAGACGCTGCAAGGTTGATGGAATTTTATGATAACAAAGTCAATAGTTAAAACTGTCAGCATCAGATATCTCAAGTTTGTAGTGTGCATGCTCAAACATAATAATAACCAGTTTCTTTTCTGGAACCAGGGCTTATGACCAAGCTGCTATTAATTGTAATGGAAGGGAAGCTGTCACCAACTTTGAGCCAAGCACATATGGGGCAGCGTATAAGAATTTGGCTGGAAGGGATGAAGGTACTATTGATTACTTAAAAGTCCTGTAGTCACCATTTCTATGAATTTTCTTTTCCCAACATAATGCACGTTTCTATTTTGTTGATGTGCTCATGATCTGATTTTTTTTGTTGGTGCAGCAAATGGTCAAAATCTTGATCTTAAGCTATGGGTTTCTCCCACTATAGATGGCCCAAAGCGGAATCGTGTTCAAAATGTGGATAGGGGTTCTACAACTGGTACATTCCCTTCTGGTAAAAGACATAAGGTGTGTTTTCTCTCCTGTTTGATGGGTCCTTTCTATATGTTGAAATTAAGATCAAGTCAAATCATAATTGTTTGATGGGTCCTTTCTATATGGGTCCTTTCTATATGTAACAAAAGTAAAATTTGGTAGTTTCCCTCTATCATTTCTCAGGTAGATACACAAGTATCCAGTATGCTGACGTCATCCCACCGGTTTATTTATTTGGTGGGTTTTGTATCTTTTGGGGCACAAGTTCAGGTTTATGAATTCGGGTACGGTGATATGTCGAAAGTTTACGTCTTTTGTGGGTCGAAAGAGATGACTAAACAAAAGGTTTTGGATCAGTTGGTGGTGTGGGCCAAAGGTTTCAGAATGGTGGTGGGGTAATGAGTGTTAAGGTGTACTGGAGTGGCATTGAGTGTTGCTGTGGGTTTGCTTGGTGCTTGCTTGCCTGGTACTCGTGCGCGGATAGTGCCGTTAGTTGGGGGTCCTTGCACAGAAGGCCCTGGTTCGGTAAGCTTGCTTTGCAGCTTTTTAATCAATCGCGTAATTAGAATACTAGATTTTGGATTTGTACTTGATGTTGTTTGCGAATGCTGATTGCCGGGTCAAATTAGTTTACAGCAGATGTAGTTAATAGTTTCCCTAAAAGATGCATTTTGCTGCCACTACTTTTGTGATCCGGTAAAACGTATAAACGCATTTGAGTTTAGTTTAGGCTATGATGGTTATTAAGATCAAGTCAAATCATAATTGTTTGATGGGTCCTTTCTATATGTTGAAATTAACAGGTGCATATAAGTTGTTCAGTTTGCACTAGTTTATGAGACTTATCTTGAGGTCTATGTAATAGTAACTGATGGCTTTCCATCTCCCTTTGGATTTTCAGGTTGAGAGTGTTGCTCCAATTTCTATGGGTGGAGAATACTATTATGATCCAACAGCCATACCCCTAGCCCCTTCGATGGACCAGCATGTATTCCGATTGTATCCCAAGTTATGAGGTAATTATTCACAGATAATGCATATTTTGCTTCGATTAGCAGTTAGGAACTGATAGTATATGGCTATGCTACTTATGGTAAGAACTGTTTTTGTTTTTATATATACAGGTAATTGGAGCCATCTGGTACCTTTTGCTATAGAAAGTGAACTGAGATGCTGTCATATTGCATGTCAAAGGCATAACTGTCGCTCCAAATACTACATTCCTTTCTAGCAATTAATTAGTTAAACAAGTTTGAGTCAAGTTGAGACGATTTGATATGTCGTAGTTGGTTATATTGTCATGTATCAAGATTTATGCACTTTACTTTAGTTGTATATTATGGAATTATGAAAATTTTATATTTTTTTTGCAAAAACTAAAAAATCAATTTTTTTTTAAAAATGAAATTCTCACTAAGACCGGTTCTTATATAAAAACTGGTTTCCTTACTCTATAATAGAGGCATGTAGACACCGGTTGTAGACACCGGTTCTTACTAGCAAACAGGTTTCGATGCTCATATTAGAAACCGGTTGTGGAACCGGTTTCTATATGTTTTGGTTATAGAAATACCCCCCCGCCTAGAGTGGTTCCTAAACCACTCTCTATGAGCCATTCTAACCGGTCTTTATGAGATTTTTTGTAGTAGTGCTTGTTGACTTTTAATGTTATTAGAAACTTCTTGACTTTTAATGTTATATGCTAATGATTCCAAAAGATTCATTTGCTAATGAACAAATCAAGGACTGTAGCTAACAAATAAAGTAAAAACTTTGCTTCATGATGTTACAAATCTACAATTCAAAATAGCATTAGAAACGTACTACTTTCCAAACCTAAATCTCCGAAACTACACTTCATAACAAAGAAACTGCAGAAACATCTATTGTTTGTGTTTTGCGTAAAAATTGAATGTAAATACCTTTGGGTGAATTGTGATTATCAGTGTTTCCTAAAACAAATGATAGGATTTGATATATCTAGTGTGCGATCTAGTATCAACTACCAAGTTCAAATAAAACTCTTCTAGCTCTTTTTAAAAAAAAAAATAATAAGTTGCAGAGATTAGACTCGAGATTACCTGCTGTTTGACACCACAAACAATAGGCCACACATATTTCTGCTCAGCCTTCTTCTGTTCCTTCTGAATTGCCATGTCTCCTGCCACATAAAACGCCCCCTAGATCATATTCTAGCCTGCCTGCCAGCTCCATAAGAAGGTCACTTGACAGCCATAGATAAAAGAACATATTATCGGATATGTAATGTTTTGCTAACAGGATGTTTGGATTAGAAAAGCATTCTTTTAAGGGTCTCCTGCCACATATAACGCCCCTAGATCATTTTTTTTATGTTTATGAGAATATTGAGATTAGTTTGTTGAGACTTATGCATTACAACAATAGAATGCTAGAAAGTTACATCCAACATAAGGCCAACTGTGATTGTTATAAGCATGTTAAAAAGAAACTAGTACACTCCTTAATTTAAAAAGCTAGTAAAAGTTTGTGTTACCATTCTATTACAAAACATTAAAAAGTGTTAAATACAGTTACAACTAATCAAATTAGCTTAGAACTCAAACAGCTCAAAACGGAACATGAGAACAAATAGAAGAGGCAAAGAAGACGTTTCAGACTATTGCAGGTTTTAAGGTGAGCCAACATTCTGCGACTCTTACTTCCTCAGGCACTTTGAAGTCCCTACTTTGTGCGTCTGCATAAATCATGTTATGAGAGTAGCATACAAAAAAAAAAAAAAAAAAAAAAAAAAAAGTATATGATGGATTAATAAGAGAAATTTGATTATAAGAGCATGGAAAATTTTCCTTATATAAACTGAAATGCAGCCTTCAACAATAAAATTCGCAGTCCTCATCTTTTCCTAATGAATGAAAGCAAAATAAAAAATATACCCGTATTGACACATTACCCAATTGTTCCCTATAACATTACGTAAATCTATAATAAAAACCAAAGGTTCTTACCAAAATGAAATTCAACATGTGAAAACAACTAATCAGGTTCAAAGATCACCGAAAATACCAAATCAAGACTTAATATCCTTACCGATCAGTGGGCAAGGAGGACTATATCAAACACTCGAAGGTCTTCTTGTGGAGCAACTCCACACGTGACGCCAATTTGATAGCAACTTTCAAGTCGTTGTCTCTCCTGATGGAGGATTTATAGGGTTCGGCTTGTTTCAGGCTGTTACACAATGTCCCAATGGTAAAGAAGTTCATCCTAATCTTGTACTTGTCATTAAAAAAATATAAATAAATAAAATAAATAAATAAATAAAAATAAAAGGAAAACTTAGGCACAACAACATATGACTTAAACACGATAAGTATAAGGGTTGATTTAATGCCATACGAAAAATTTTAAGCTGCCACTTTTGAAATTAGAAATATATGAATAGTAGTATTAAGTTGCAACCACATCTATTTTAGGCCCAAAGCTGACTTATTTTTTACCCAAATCGAGGCTCTAAACACATCTATTTTAGTCCCATTACATCACCCAAAGCTACCTATTTCAGCACCAAAACGCACCCACTTCGGAACCCATTTCAGCACCCAATCCAATACCCATTTCCGTTTTGAAACGGGCTCTTTTGAAACCCCATTTCAGCCCCAAAACACACTCATTTTAGCCTCATTTCATGACCGAGACCCACCCATTTCAGCCCTCATACAAACCCACTTCAGCCCCCATTTGAGGACCCAAAAAAACGCGTTTTAGCACTCACTTCAGCATCCAATTCCACAATCATTTCAGCCCAAACTGACCCATTTAAGCACTCAAACCCACCCATTTCAGCCCCTATTTCACCAATCCAATAATACAATTGAAAAATAAATGTGAATTTTTGCAGCGGTTTAAGTGACACAAACACTCTCAGAAGGTTTAAGTTTTTAATTGTATGCTGGTGCTAATGTTCACTACGTCCATGGTACCTACTTATTTTAAGCACATAGTCACTTTAAAATTGCAATCCGAAACGCCTTTTTTTCTTTTCTTAAACCAATTACTTAACAGTAAGTAAAACATTTAGATAGACTTACTTGAAATTTTTGCAGGCGTCTCTTCTTTAGTTTCTTCACGGCATCCCATGTCACCCTTTATTAGGCTTTATGTTTGGTCATCTTTAACCTGTACTAATTCCGCCTGAAATTATGTATTTGTGCTCACCTGCAGACGATGTTTGGTTTTCTTAAATCGTTAACTTTTTCATTGGCTAACGATAACTCTGTATCACTACGATCAGTACCAGTTTTACTAGAAGCGTGTAAAGCGATATATAGGTTGCAGGTCAACCAAACCCGGATGAACCTTTATGTGCTAATACTAAGTGACTCTTTTGAACGTAAACCTGTTTTGAAGTGCTACCTTAACTGGCCCACGACACATTTATATGTAACATACCTAAGATTTCTGGTAGACTGCATCTTTGTACTTGGTTACCCATTTAGTAAAAAAATTCAAATGATCTTCTATTTGGATATTTAGTTATAATGAGTCGAAAAATGTAGAAACAACTTATGATTTAAGTTATTAAAAATATGTAAGGTATAAGAAAAAAAAAATTATTACCCAGATGATCGTCGTCCATACTCTTCGTGAACCATCCTTTGTATCTCTTGGCTTCTATCCTTCGGTGGAAGAACCAACAACCCCTTTATTTTCTTATCAGCTATCATACATAGTTCTCAACCGGAAATCCTTGACACCCACCTAAAACACAGAAATGCACTGGATCAACACATCATCAACTTCCCTATAAAACCTACAGATATCATTAACAAATTTAATATGGGGAATACGTGCTCTGATAAAGTCTAGAACAGACATCCGTTTGCATAATGCAAAAATAGAATAGTCCAAACACATCAAGAATACACTTGAAATTGGTTTTAATCTTTATTCAAAACCTGTAAATGCTGCAGCAGGTGGTCTATCCACAACACCCCTTAAAACTTGAGATTTCTAACATACAAAGATGTTCTAACATGGTTTTCAGGAAATCATTAATAGTAGTGGTTGTAAGCTAACTGTTTCAAACAACCCTTAAAGCAGGTAACACGGTCCAATCTAAACACCCCTTAATCCAATTAAATAAAGAAAACAGGTTGTAAGATTAAGCGTCTAACAATTCTTAAAGAACCCCTTAATCTTAAAGATATGTAAAACATCATTCAAACTGTTACGGTTTCTGAACCATTATTTAATGGATAATTAACTTAGCCTTTTGAACCATTATCTATTAATCCTTAAAGTATATCCACAGTGCAATACAAACACCCTTTAATCCAGCTTTCTCAACCATTATTTAACAAATCTAAAACATTATTTTGAATGTCAAATTATCTGGTAATCCTTAATACGAAAGTGTAGACCACCTAAACATGTATCAGTGTGTTGTTACCATTTAGAAGCTACTATGCCTAATAATTCATTTAAAATCATAAAGTTGTTGCAAAAGAACGAATCTTAACCTGAATTTTCTAGCCAACATATTGTAATCGTTCAGAGCAAAACCGAGGATGCTTAAACTTGTGGTTTGATGGGTGCAAGAAAGCAAACTGCATTTCATAAAAGTAACTCCCAGTTACATATATAGTTATATACGACTATGTATTAGAAAACATTTAATGTGAAAAAATAGATATAAAAATAATAAGATCCCCAATATAACCCAAGGCAAAGTTGAATGTTTCTGCTGTTAGTAATATCTGATATTCTACCTTTGCCTTTCAATGGATACCCAATGTATTAAAAACTTGAGGTCTAGGATCATAATCCCAAATATTTCCTCTAAAACGGTGGTACACATGCATGTAAAAGCCCTGGGTGAGTAAGAAAAAAAAAAAAAAAAATCTTCCGAAGGCTGCAAAACTACATAAGAAATATAAGTTGACAATAGGGACCACCAAAAAATCCCAATTGAAATGGAATTAAACCCAGTTGAGTTTAGTAGACATTGAATTTTCTAAAGTCTTACCACACGAACTGGTTGATCGATAACATTTTTATACCCTCTTTTGAACCTATCATGCTTTCCTCCTGCAAGAATTTTGGTACTATCAACACATCTTCACTTATTTATATGCATACTTCTGGATTATAAATATATGCACATGATGACATGAAGGATTTTTACTTACCTAGTTTTTTCTCAACAAAGGTTGTTAGCCCATCCAAAGTGACGCTGTTTTACAATCATTGATCCAGCCTGGCAGTAGGATAAAAGAAAAGTGTAAGTAGCTCAAATTCATGGGAAAAACAAAATCTAAAACATTCAGAGAGACTTACTTCCTCTAAAATTATAGCAGACAACTAAGCAATTATATGTTTCCGATTAAAATGATGACTAGTGGAATCCACAACAGCAGAATTCAAACACCATTATTGATTATCATCTGCAATTCGTCATAATTATTTCTAATCATCATATCTTTAGTGTAAATTAATTACGATATAGGTATTAAAAGGACATAAATTTTAGCTCTTCTAGAATCACATGTTTTTCTTCATCCCTTTTTTTTCCACCATAGTCATTATCGCCATCTTTCTCAAGAACCACGACCTCTTTATACGGCGGCTGATCCACAACCCATTTTGTCTGAAACCAACAAATTTAATATGTAAAAGTATCATCAACTCTGATTATAAACCCAATCTCATTAATTAAGAATTAAAAAAAGTAAAGCATAAAAAGCACCTTATGTTCGGAGGAGTACGTGGGCTGATTGGGGACAGGTGGCGGTCGCCAGATATTCTACCTTTGCCAACAGCCATCGTCGTAATAGATGTATCTGTGTGTGTGTGTGTGTGTTTTTTTTAAAGATGAAGATTATGTGGGAAGAAGTGTAGAATATCCGGTTGTGTGTGGAAGAGTGTAGAAGGTGTGGAAGGCGGTGGAAAGGAGAAGGATAATAAAAATGGTAAAGCTGTGTATTAGGGTGTAATTAAAGGAAAAGGAAGTGAACAGTAAAGTTGCAGCCTCCTTTCAAAAAATAGGAAACCCACACATAGGGTAATATTACTGTGAATGTATTTCTTTATTATTTATGGGCCAATAGAGTTTGAGATTAGCATTCTTAATTGTAGTATAATTGTACTATCAAAAAATGATTTTTAGTATATATTATAATAAAGTGTGACATAATGGGATGAGATTTTTGTGAGGCCTTGTATGAGCCCAATGACCGTTCTAGCCTAACTACAAAGCCCAATATCAATAGATTGGGTCCAAATTATGGTCCTTCGAAAACTTTATGTTTGATCAGTTAGGCCTTTTACCTAAGCTTGTTCCTTTGTTTTTCATTACTATATATATAATAGAGCGTCATTGATAAGTATCTAAATACTCATCATTTTATTCCCATTTGAACTGCAAAAATGACCAAAAATACCCAAATTATATTGCAGATATCCTTGTTTTTGTGTTTATATATGTTCAGGTACGAATATAAAAAAAAAAAGACAAAAAGAAAGGCAAAATAAACAAAGCCGAGCACGAGATTGGAAAGAGCACAAAAATTTCGAGTCTATCGTTAATTTTATTTGGAGCATCGAGGCAAAAGAAAAGAAGTTTAAAAGATTATTTATTTCAAGGACCATTGAATTAAATATAAAGAACGATGAGGGACCAAAAGCGTTTAATTCATATAGAGTTTAAAGAAGACAAGGACTTGAAGTGAAGAAGAGGGGTGTAAATTGACAAGTTACACCAAACTTGTAATTAATTCAACTTCTAGAAGAGATGGACTAAAAGAATTTGGTGCTATCATTTTTGTTGGACTTCGACAGCCAAAAGAAAAAAAAAAAGAAATGAAGATGAAGTAATACATAAAGCCGGCCCAAGTGAAGTTGGTCAAGTTGAATTTCTTATGGTACGTGAATTTCACTTGCCTAAATTAAATCCAACAAGGTGCGTGGCTTCCAGCTGCTCCAACACTCACTCTCACCTCAACATGCAACCAATCACAAGTCGCCACGTGGCATGAACTAGCCGACTCAAATCGACTATAAATACCAGTGCTATGATCCGTAGTTTTTTTGAGTAGTAGTAGAAGTAGTTTTTATTTTTAAGTCAGTAGTTTTATTTTATTAGCATTAGTTAATTTTTACTTAATCGTTTTTATTGCTTATCTTTATTACTTTATCATTTAAATGCTTTCAGGATCTTATTACTTTTTGACAAATTGTAATAAACCTATTTACAGTACCAATTTTTTACTTAATCGTTTTTATTGCTTATCTTTATTACCTTTTCATTTAAATGCTTTCAGGATCTTATTACTTTTTGACAAACCTGTTTACAGTACCAACTTCAATCAATCTTTATATTTTAATTTATGCTTAATCGTACCTTAATTTTCAAGTCATTTAAATATTGTTCCCTCTAGCTCAATTCAAACATAAAAAGAGATGCATGAGCTTGTTAAGCTCGGCTTATTTTTCAAATAAGCCTTGACACCTCTTAAGTTTGAGAGCACTTAAAATTTAGTTTGTCTATTTATTTTTAGTTTACTTTTGTTTAGTAATTATTCTAGTTTTAATACTAGTCCAATCTATTCTAGTTTTAATAACTAGTCCGATCTATTCTAGTTTTAATACTAGTCCTAGTAATTTAGCTTTATATATTATTGTTTATTTATTGTCATTTTTTTACGTAATGATTATTATCGTTGTTATTAGCATAGATTTTATTATGTACGAGTAGTTTTATATAAGTTTGCTTTATAACTCGCTTTTAATTTATATTCACATGTTTTAGCGTAAAAATCCAAAATACACCTTTTTTCTATTCAATTTCACCCGATCACAAATTCGTTTTATTACAGATTTCACGCCTCGTTGGGACTTAACGACCTGGGGAAACACTAAACTCCTTTGGTAAATTGCATCGTGCCCTAGATTTTTTGACTCTTGTTGACCATTTACTTGGTCGATATTAGGTGACCATTTGGGGGCGATCAAATTTTGGCGTCGCTGCCGGGGAGGTGTGCTGCGTAGATCGAATTTGAAGCATCAGTGATTGTTGAATATACATCCATTGTATATTTACCATCCTTGTCCATATTTTTATATTTTTCATATAAAAACCAAAATAATCGTGAAGTTAATTCGTTTGACTAAACAGTTACCAAAAACATTTTTATTCAAGTTTTCAAAAAAAAAAAAAAAAAAAAAAAAAAAAAAAAAAAAAAAAAAAAAAAACCCAAAAATATTCATCTTTACCCTCTTACCCTTTTTGATTCTTTATTCCTTTACCCTTTATCCGTTTGATTCTAACTTCTTCTATCTCTCTTATGGCATCTCTCGGGGACATATGCTTTTATTGCAAAAGCCCGATGGAGAACAGCTATCGTTGTTTCCGATGCATTTGTGAAAAATGTGGAAATAACTGTAGAAGTGGATATTGTACTGTATGCAACAGATTCATAAATCCAATACAGACATATTCATGTGAATTTTGTGGAGGTCCTCATCAAGGATTTGAGTGTCAAACCGGGAACACGTTTGTCTATGAACAGTTTTCTGGTAACACTCAGGACTTTGGAAATGACCAAATTCCATATTATTCACATGACCAGCCACAACAATCATTTTGTTGTGAGTACTGTGGAGGTCCACATTTCAGCTCTAATTGTCAAATAAGGAATCCATTTCCTTGTAACAATTATGACATTCCAGACCAACCTCCACAGTACCAAATGAATGAGGATGTCTATGAGTGTGTTCCTGATGACAATTCTAACAAAGATATTCCTCAAAACATTCTCCTTAGTCTTCTGGATTTATTAAAAAATTTAAAGGAAGATAAAAGTGCCCAAGAAAATCCTCATGCTGATAATCAATGTCAACCTTTCGGTTTTCACACATCAGCCGAACTACGAGCAGCTAGAGCACGTGCCAATTTCCGCAATGTTGTTCTTATCAATGACGATGATGATAGTGATGATGAAGATATCATTGATATTCTTCAAAAAGATTCATCAAGTTCATCAGTTGAGATTCCTTTCGTGGAAATACAGGGAGAAAAGTCTATGGAGGAACTGCTAGCAAAAGAACAAATGGAACTTGTAGAATCCATGACTGCTAGTACTTCTCAACTTCCTCAGTCTACTGTTATCACACCCGAGGTTCCCACTAACTCTCTTAACATGGGGGACGAGCATCTTAACACAATTCCTGAAAAGGAATCGGACGTATTCATAAAGTCTAGTGTTGAGAACCTTGTCCCAATCCAAAGTGAGTCACAGGGAACTTTTGATCAAATGTGTGATATCCCTCCTCCTCTTGTCTTCCCAAGTGATCATGTTGAGATGTTCTCCGATTCTAATGATGACGATTCGTTATCTTGTGGAGACATCATTTATGTGGAAGAATTACCTTCTAAGCTTGTCAGCTTAGAAGAAGAGAACGATGAAATTGACACTGAAATCAAAGATAAAGCTCTTCGAGCAACATTATTGAATGTCAGTCTTCTCATTTCTAAAATCGAGGCTTTCAAAGAAAAACCCGTTTCGTCTCCTATCCCCATAAAGGATAGTGACATATTTTCCGATGATTCTATTCCGGAAATGGAAGCCTTCTATTTTGATCAGATGAGAGAGAAAATTAGTGGCAATACCACTTCTCATTCTCATAATTCTCTCCCCGATTATGAATCATTTACCTTTGAGGAGTTCGCTGATGAACTCACTCACATCAAATCCGAATATGATTCATTCACCTTTGAGGAGTTCTCCAGTGAACTCACTCATATCATATCTCCGCCGGAGTATGATAACTTCTACTTTGATCTTGACAAAGATTATCTTTATATCCTGAAGGGAAATATTCTCAACACTGAGAATTTGCTTGATATCAAAATCCCATCCCTCCCACCAAGAATATGTCTTGATCAAATGAGCTTAAATGGTGAGATTCATGATCCTGAAATCATGAATTCTCCTTCTGATGATGATGAGTTAGTCATGATTTTTATCATGACTTTCTTTCTTTTCTTCACCTACACGGTGACTTCTCCTGTTCTTCACTCCTTCGGGAATGAAGACACTATCTTTGACCCCGGCATTTTCATTTATCATTTGTGAGCCGGGTCTGTGTATATCTCATCAGTGTGGAACTTTCATGAAATTCAATGTTTTTTCAAACGCATTGAATAAAAGTCCGATGGAGATGGTTTCTTCCACGTGCTTCCCCAAGAACCAATGAATGCGGGGTCGAGTCAAGCTAGTGACTCGGTGAACAAAAACATTAGCACAACATGGGTTTTCACCCATGTCTTTGACTTCTTTCTCTTTTCTATCACCCAAGTGTGGGGGAGATGCCCCACATGTTGTATATATGTACATTTCATTTCAAAAAAATAAAAAAAAAAAAAAAAATGTGTGTGTATATATAAAATAATGGCTATTAGTATTTCCTTTTCACGTTCTAAGTGTTGGTTTAACAACCGGTACTTTGAATATTGAGGGCAATATTCAGTTCTAAGTGTGGGGGGAATTCTAGCGAATTTGATCAAATGTACCATCTAGTACCCCCATTTTGGCCAAAATTTTAAAAAAAAAATTTCTCACTTAGAACGCAATAAATGGTTATCAGTCCGCCATGTCTAACCCACATAAGGATTGGCTAATCCGAGAGCAAACGGCTCTTGGTAAAGATGTCTCAAATCCGTTTATGGCTTACAATTTGCCAAAAATTGTATGGTATTCGACTCACCATATCTTTTATAGTGAAGAGTTGGCTAGTCCAGAAGCAAACGGCTTTTGGTAAAGACAAATCAAATCCGTTGACAGCTGATGGTTTGCTCAAAATCATTTGGTTATTAATGTACCAAAGTATCATACTAAAACATTGGCTACTCCAGAAGTAATGGCTTTTGGTAAAGAGACATAAAATCCATTAAATTTTCATAAAAGATTGCTAGGGACTAGCAATAGTTTAGTGTGGGGGATTGATGAGTGTCTAAATACTCATCATTTTATTCCCATTTGAACTGCAAAAATGACCAAAAACACCCAAATTATATTGCAGATATCCTTGTTTTTGTGTTTATATATGTGCAGGTACGAATATAAAAAAAAAAGACAAAAAGAAAGGCAAAATAAACAAAGCCGAGCACGAGATTGGAAAGAGCACAAAAATTTCGAGTCTATCGTTAATTTTATTTGGAGCATCGAGGCAAAAGAAAAGAAGTTTAAAAGATTATTTATTTCAAGGACCATTGAATTAAATATAAAGAACGATGAGGGACCAAAAGCGTTTAATTCATATGGAGTTTAAAGAAGACAAGGACTTGAAGTGAAGAAGAGGGGTGTAAATTGACAAGTTACACCAAACTTGTAATTAATTCAACTTCTAGAAGAGATGGACTAAAAGAATTTGGTGCTATCATTTTTGTTGGACTTCGACAGCCAAAAGAAAAAAAAAGAAAAAAAAAAAAAGAAATAAAGATGAAGTAATACATAAAGCCGGCCCAAGTGAAGTTGGTCAAGTTGAATTTCTTATGGCACGTGAATTTCACTTGCCTAAATTAAATCCAACAAGGTGCGTGGCTTCCAGCTGCTCCAACACTCACTCTCACCTCAACATGCAACCAATCACAAGTCGCCACGTGGCATGAACTAGCCGACTCAAATCGACTATAAATACCAGTGCTATGATCCGTAGTTTTTTTGAGTAGTAGTAGAAGTAGTTTTTATTTTTAAGTCAGTAGTTTTATTTTATTAGCATTAGTTAATTTTTACTTAATCGTTTTTATTGCTTATCTTTATTACCTTATCATTTAAATGCTTTCAGGATTTTATTACTTTTTGACAAATTGTAATAAACCTATTTACAGTACCAATTTTTTACTTAATCGTTTTTATTGCTTATCTTTATTACCTTTTCATTTAAATGCTTTCAGGATCTTATTACTTTTTGACAAATTGTAATAAACCTATTTACAGTACCAATTTCAATCTATCTTTATATTTTAATTTATGCTTAATCGTACCTTAATTTTCAAGTCATTTAAATATTGTTCCCTCTAGCTCAATTCAAACATAAAAAGAGATGCATGAGCTTGTTAAGCTCGGCTTATTTTTCAAATAAGCCTTGACACCTCTTAAGTTTGAGAGCACTTAAAATTTATTTTGTCTATTTATTTTTAGTTTACTTTTGTTTAGTAATTATTCTAGTTTTAATACTAGTCCAATCTATTCTAGTTTTAATAACTAGTCCGATCTATTCTAGTTTTAATACTAGTCCTAGTAATTTAGCTTTATATATTATTGTTTATTTATTGTCATTTTTTTACTTAATGATTATTATCGTTGTTATTAGCATAGATTTTTTTATGTACGAGTAGTTTTATATAAGTTTGCTTTATAACTCGCTTTTAATTTATATTCACATGTTTTAGCGTAAAAATCCAAAATACATCTTTTTTCTATTCAATTTCACCCGATCACAAATTCGTTTTATTACAGATTTCACGCCTCGTTGGGACTTAACGACCCGGGGAAACACTAAACTCCTTTGGTAAATTGCATCGTGCCCTAGATTGTTTGACTCTTGTTGACCATTTACTTGGTCGATATTAGGTGACCGTTTGGGGGCGATCAGTCATATGCGTTGCCGTTTTGATTGCGTAAATTTGACGTCACTTTTAGGGAGCCCATCAAACAGCCCGTTCTCAGCCCATCCAAAGGGTGCTTCAGTTACCAGTATAGTTGTATTAATATTAATAGATACAAACGAGCTTATCATAAACCTCGACATTCTAAACACTTTCGGATACGATCCACCGCCTTAAAACTGTTGTCCTGAATCTGCGAAGGTTAGAATTTTTTGGATTCGGAGGCGTTACCATATGTGTGTGCTTGTTATTTCATGTATTTTTTTTTTTTTTTTTTTTTTTGGTTTCATAATTGTGTTATTTGTTGTTGTTCTTTGCTAATATGTGTTCATTTGCTTCTATACGTGTGCTCTTAAAGATATTGCTGCTATTTTTGAAAGTCAATCATTTGTTTATAACTCTATATCTGTTGTCGGTCCTATAATATGAAATTCATTTATAAAATAAAATTTTCATATCAGATTTTGGGGATTTTTTTTTCAATCAGGTACAACTAATATTGGCATGTTTATGTGGAAAAGAAGTCAACTGATGGTATTAATTGGTCGTCGGTGTTTTTAATGGGTGTTTTTGCAGTTGAGATGGTGACAAATCGTGTGGGTTCTATTTTTTGGACCCCGGTTTCTGTGATTTGATTGAGGTAAAGAGTTTTTAGTTTTTTTTTAAAGATTGAGATTCAAGCTTTGTTTGACGTATAGAAAGTATGTAAGTCAAGTGGGTTTTTCCAGTGTTAAAAGCAATATTTCTAGAAAAATGAATGGAAATGAATCTTGAAAATCAGGACAAAGATATGTCCAACTCAAGTCTCTTGAAGGCGGCTTACATATTAACGGTTCAATTGAGTGGATGTTTGCTATGTAACGAGTCAAATATGAAATAAAAAACGACGCAAGTTAGACCCACTACCATATACAGGGGCGCTCCTCCGATACTTATCTGCTAACTGCTTATTTGTTGCTCAAATTATCTGATTGATGTCATACGACTTTTTAACACCCTGTTTGTTTCATTTTCAGAATGCAATAACCACTTACTTAGGCTGAATTGGCGTCTTGAAAATGCTCTCGCTATTCTTGGACATGACAGTGCTATTGATCTTTAGAAAGATCTCGACTCCAAAAGACTGGATGGGTAAGTATGTGGTAATACCTTTGATCTTAGATGCTAATTATTTGGTGGTGACATAATCGTTTTTCCGTTACAGGACAGTAGAAATTAGGTTTGTTAATAAAGAGGATGGTTTACAAGCTGTGGAGATAGCAGGAGAAAAACATCACACTGGGATGCCGAGTTGCTCGGACCAAGGGTAAACAAATGATTCAGGTCTTCCCAGTCATTTTAAAGTTTTATTAATGGCAGTTCTTTAGACATTTTCGATATAGGTCTATTACGTATATACTATTTGTAAAATGTTACACGAGTCGAAGGGTCAAAACCAAGTAAATATCATTCAGAAGATATTATTGTCGACATCTACTCTGGGTTCCACGTATTGTGATAGGATAGCGCCTCATGTAATGGAACATAAAATCTTTATTGGACAGCGGAAAATGAGGTAATACTTATGTTATTAATGTTGATCAAACTTGCATTACGAAAACTTGATTTGTGTTTATAGTTATACTAATTCTTATTTTATTAGATGGACAGGGCCCTTAATATAAGATGGACTTCAGCATCGAAGAAGAGGAAATTAGCTATCTTAAACGAGGCAAAAGGTGAAGCATTTGCTGCCGTAGCGGCTGCATACGAAGATATGCAGATGGAAAAACTAATACTAGAATCCAAGAGACTAAAACAAGAGGCAACAACTACTTTAAAGGTAGTAATGCTGTAATATTACTAAGGGGTGTTTGGATCTGCGTTTTGGAAAGTGTCATCTGATTATTACATTTTAAGTTGATGATTATTAGGTTAGATTGTTTGGGTATAATCAAACTGATTCTTATTATTTATGAGTCATATCATCAAATTTGGAATGCCGTTTTAGTTTTCAAATCTTTCAAGTATTTGATAAACACTCCTCACTATATCAACACACCTTCAAACATTTGGCACATCCAAACACTATCTACAACCGATTGTCATTGTTATCAACACACCTTCAAACAGTCGGCACATCCAAACACTATCTCCAACTGATTGTCACCGTTATCACTTTTTAAAGTTATGACTATAATTGTTGAGTTGTTGATGGAGTGTGTGTCGGTGTACACTAAGACAGCATATAAGAATTTGTGTGAATTCATTGGCCTGTAGATACACCCTGTTAGCATTGATTTAAAGTGATAGTCATTTCATGCTAACAACTTTGTAGCTTGTCGTATGTTATGTAATAGAATAGTATAAGTGGGCTTATGGTTGGACTAAGCTAATATGTTATAAGTTTAGATATAATAGTTCATGTATTATGTAAAATAGTCCAATCCATACAAAAGCCCAACCGATCCACTCAAAGCCCATTAGGGCGTCACCCTTGTCCTATATATATACACTCACCACCTCATTTAGAAATGTGCCTTAGAGAGTGTAAAGGTGAGTATGTGTGTGTTTATGCATTGTTCTCTCCTTTCTTTATATACATTCGGTTTTCATATATAAACATACACGTTCCATATATCTTGTTTGAGTATCGATCTATACCATATTGTGAGTGTGATAAAGTAGTGATCTCGTGTTTTTACAAGTGGTATCATATAGCCAAACAACATTGTAGGAGTTTACTCATTTCATTTTTTGATCAAACAAAGCATAAAGTTGTGTTTTTTGTTAATAAAAACGTACACTTTTTGTTTAAATCTTTGGTTTTTACGTACTAGTAGGTTAAAAAGTTGTAGCTTATCATTGTTTTTATGTTTTCTTGTGAGTTTTGGTAGTTTTTCTTCGAATATTATCTTCAAAAATCTAGTTTGTGTCGTTAAAAGTTCTTCCTTGTATCGAAATATATTGAAAAGTTGAAAAAAGGCGATAAAGGTTGTTACTTGATTGATATTTACGGGTTTTTGAAGTTGTTTGATCGTGGAAAAAGGCTTCGAAGGTTGTTTGTGACTTGCTTTTGGATCTTCATCGAAAAACTCTCTTATCGAAATTCTTGTATAAGAATTTAGAAAAAAGAGGGTTTATAGAAATTGTGGTGGAATTTCTATAAGTAAGGGTTTATAGAAATTGTGGACGAATTCCTATAAGAAAGGGTTTATCGAAATTGTGACGAATTTCTATATGAAAGGGTTTATCGAAATTCCTTGTATAAGGATTTATCGAAATTGTCATTTCTATCGAAATTGTAATTTCTATCGAAACTGTCATTTCTATCGAAATTGTCATTTCTATCAAAATTATCATTTTTATCGAAATTGTCACTTTGGGAATTTAGATAAGTTTTTATGGGAATTGACTGCTGAAGACTAAACCTCAAATGATCATAAGCTAAAGACCAAGACTTCACTACAACAAATGTATTTAACCTTTACCAAACACAACTCCTATTTCGTTCCAACGATCCTACATCAACTTTATCATACGAAACATCATCAATGGCTACTCAACAAGAAATTCATGCAACCGGTGTAGAAAACCGTCCTCCTATGCTTGAAAAAGGTGGATATCTTCCATGTACGAGCCGTATGCTTCGCTACATCAAAACTAAACCTGATGGACAAGGTAAACTCATGCTCAACTCCATTTAATATGGACCATTCAAGCCTCGTCAAGTTCAAGACCCTGGAAATCCAAATGAAACACCTCCTGTCCTACCATTCCTTCGTGAACAAAGAGAAGATGAATACACAGCACAGCATTGGAAGCAAATTGCAGGTGATGACTTGGCAATGCACTTAATTCAACTTGGTTTACCACGTGAGATCTTTGCTGTTGTCGATAGTTGTGAAACTGCTTACAATATGTGGGAATGAGTTAGAAGGCTTTGTCATGGCACAGAAATTGGGCAACAAGATGTTGAAAACAAGCTTCTAACTGAATGGGAGAAGTTCACATCCACTTCAGCGGAACCCATTGAATCTTACTACACCAGGTTTTGCACCCTAATGAACGAGCTAATCAGAAACAAGTTGACACCAAGACAAATTGTTCAAAACATGAAGTTCATTAACAACCTACCAGAAGAATGGGGACGATTTGTCACGATTGTCAACCAAACCAAGGACCTTCACCAGGTGAACTATGATCAGCTCTATGATTTCCTAAAGCAAAACCAGGCAGAGGCAGATGAAGTCAGGCAAGAGAAGTTAGCAAAGCAACATGATCCTCTTGCACTCATTGCTCAAACACCAACACCTGTACCAATGAATACACAATCATCATCATAATCTTCCACTCAGAACTACATGCAACAACAATACGTTTCACAAACTGCTGTCATACCACAACAACAATGCTACCCACAACAACAAGTCATTCCACAACAACAGTATCCACAATTCGAAGAACTAGAGTTCACTGACACTGATAAAGTTATTGCTGCTATGACACACGCATTTGCTTTAATGTCAAAGACATTTCAAGGACGCTATTCCACACCAACTAACAACAACCAAAGGATTTCATCGAACACTTGCAACAGGCAGATTGCACAGCCGAGTTTCAACATGGGTCAACAAGGAAAAATGGTTGGAGTTATAGGAAATCAGCAGGGGTATGCTCCTAGATTTCAGATGGGTAATGCAGGTCAGTATGCAGGGAATCAGATGGGTCAGTATGCAGGAAATCAGATGGGTCAAGTTGTCAGAAATTAGAGGGGTCAGAATGTTGGGAATCAGAATGTTGGTAATCAGTTTGGGAATGTTGCTGCTCTAGTTGCTAGGAATGTTGGAAATGTGAATCAGTGTAATTTGGTAAAGTGTTTCAACAATCAGGGAGTCGGTCATATGGCAAGGAACTGTCCCACCAAGCCGAAAAAGATAGATCCAGCTTATCTGCAGAAAGCATTGCTGTTGGCACAGAAAGAAATGGCATGGTTTCAGTTGCGTGCAGAAGAGAATGATTTTATGGCCCTTATGGATGATGTGGAAGACCTTGAGGACATCGATGCATACTACATATTCATGGAAAATCTTCAGGAGGCTAAGTATGATACGGATTCCGAATCACCTCCTATGTATGACACCAATGCAGTCTCTGAGGTACCATCATTCAATACATGTCACAATAATGAAATATTTGATATGTCACCTCATGATGAACAACATCCTGCGACTCCAGCACCCACTTATGATACATATATGGATACACCAAGTTGTAGCAATACTCATTTGGAAACTCCAGATATGAATCCTAATGGAGGCTTCGAGTCACAGCATACTGGGAATGATGAGGAAACACGTGCGTTATTTGAATCATTATTGAACAATTGTAGTATTGAAATTGAAAAAGTCAAAAAGGTCAATCGCGATGTTAAGGCCGCGAATGTGAAATTGACCGCTGAGCTTGAGAGGTATAAGGAAAATGAAAAAGTTTTTGATTTTCATAAAACACAACAGTCAAAATTAGAAAATGGTTACAAAAACTCCGTTTTGAGAGAAAAACAATTGCAAATTAAGTTTGACACCCTCAATGTTAACTTAAACAAGAAAATAAGATCCTTAAACATGGAAGTTTCGGATTTGCAAAACCAACTTTCTAAACAAAAATCAACTTGTTCTGATCTTGAAAAAGAAAAGAAACAGTTGAAAGCAGATTTTTCAAAACGTGAAAATGAACTTCTCGATGAAATAATTGAGAAACAAGAAACAATTAAGAAGTTGGAAGATTTGCTTGTAAAAACGGGTCATTCTGCTCAAACAATTCGTATGCTCATTAAAGATCCAAACCCGCTTTTGCACACAATGAAAAAAATGGCTATCGGTTGTGAAAATTCTTATACACTTAAGAAAGCTCAGAAAGAACATAATGTGTTGTATAATGGTAATGTGCTATTTGATAATTATGATCCTCCCGAGGTTCGGGATTCTGATGAAACGATTGAGCTTGCTGAAGAGAGTAGAATCAAAATGAGACAAAAGAAACCAAAAATAAGACCAATTGATTATAACAAGCTTAACATACTTTCTGGAGTAAATGTTGTTAAACAACAAGAAACACCCAAGGTTTTCAAAACACCAGTTGTTTCAACAAAACCAAAAGTCGTTTCCAAAAATCATTCAAACTTGGAACTAATGTCCTCTAGCAACCCTTTTAACACAAGTGAAACTAGAAGATATTTGGATGATCTTAAAGATAAAGTGAAAACACTTCAAATTATTGTTGAATCTAAAACGAATCTTAGCATCAATAACTGGCATTCAAGTTTTCAAATTGAAATGAAAAAGGTGTTTCAAACAGAAATTACTACTCCACTCCATAACATTAGTGCGAGGGTAATTCATGTTGAAAATGCAATTTTGAAAGAAACAGCCGACTTTCTCAAGGACTTCAAATCCCTGGTTAAGGAAGCTAATGAAAGCATTGAACGTATCAAAGTTTTGGAAAACCACAATGATTCTCTCTTCGAAGCAGCTTTGTCAACTGATATTATGTCCATTATTTACCAAACGTATTCTGTTGAAGATGACAAAAGACTCTGAGCTAAGACTTCTGCAATTGTTTCAAAATATAAAAATGCTCTTATTAAACTTGAAAAAGAAAATGTCTCATATTTTAAACAACTTGATCGAAAAATCGAGGAATGCAAATATGACAAATTGTCGTATGAGCGTGCCTACAAGAACATGAAAGAGCAAAACGATCTTTTGAAGTCTCAGCTGGAAAGTCAAAAAGGGAAGGGTGAAGAAACTAAGTTTGCAAAACCATCGACTTCGGAAAAACCGGTTGTTAAACCAAAAATGTCAATTTCTCAAATGGTTCCAAAAGTTGTTGTGAAAAATAATTTGACAAAACCAGTCACTCCAACACCCTTGCCTAAACAAAATGAAAAAGTGAAAAGTGTTGACAAAAGGAAAGCAGTTGTCGAAACATCAAATGTGATAGCACCTGGCCTTTATAAGATTAATGCCCCTATTGCATCTACCTCTACATTTAAAACATATAGGGCGATAGACAAGAGTGTCAAAGATAATCCACAAGAGTCTAGGAATGCTAATACAACTTCAAAGGACAACAACATAAATCCTAATGTGTGTGCCTTACCTTCTACAGGAGTAGAAAGCACCTCTAAGAGCAGCAGACTACAGCCTAGGAGCAATACAAGGAACAATAGAGTCTCTCATGTCTCTGAGAGTAGATATAAGATTAAAAATGAAGAAGTAGAAGAACACCCAAGGAATTTATCGCTTTCGAATAAGAAACATATGTCATCTGGATGTAATGTTAAAAGTATTGTTTCTAGTGCATGTAATGACTCTGTTTGCTTAATGTGATGATATTGTTTCTAATAATGTGAATGTGAATGCAAAGCCTGAACAGAAAGATGTTTCTCCAGGAACTAGTGCTAGGACTAGATATGTTAAAAGACTAATTGCAACATCTAGGTCAACCACTAGTAGTATATTGCCTGGGAACTATCTTAAGTTGTGCGTATGGAAACCAACGGGTAGAGAATTCATACTAGTGAATGGTAAATTAAAAAAGGTTCCAAAAGAACAAGTAGAAACCTTCTATGAGTGTGAATTAAATGTTACCTCTAACCCCATGGAACCAAATGTTAAACGGTTTTCAAATGAAAAATCATCTGTTCTTGGCAGGTTATCAAAATATGTGGTCACATGGAGCTATCCTTCGAATGAACCTACAGTCTTGGTTAGAGCCATATGGTTCGATGGCAACCTCACCCATCACAACCATTCTAGACTTCTACATTCCTAGGTTTCGAAGCTACTGCTTCTGCTACAAATAATATGGTTCGACCATAACACAATCCCCTCAACTCAACTTACAACCTTCCTATTCAAATTCTAGCACTCAAATCCATTCGACATTCTTTTACTAACTCTAATGAAGTTTGGCAGTCACACAAAAATCTTCACAACCACAATCCTTTCTAACATTTTTACTCTCACTACCATCATAATAATAACCCATGACCCATAAAAAGATCAAACCTTAATCGACCCATTTTTATTATAACTAATATCTTTTCTTCAAATTTTCTAAATCAAGGGTTCCTAAATATTTTAATTCGACAAGAACAAAAATGGTTTTGCTAACCCTTAATAATCTCCCATTCGACCTAATTTTTAATTCCTATTAATGATTCAAAATTATAACAAAATAAAAGTCAATAATTAACCTGGTAAATTTGTGGGCGTTCAAACACTATAAAAAACCCTCCAATCCGAATCCAAAAGCTCCAAGATTAACCACCACAGCCTCCTATTCGAACCACTTGTTGCCCTAGATCTTGAGAACTTCTAAATCTTTGGGTGTGTTTGAAATAAGTGTGATTCGAATAGTCCTCAGGAGGTGCGGATTTATGGTTAGAAATGGAGTTAGGCTCCATACCACTTTCGGATTGTGGGAGAATAACCATTCCTAATCGGTGTGTAATCTCTATATGGGTTTCTATCTCCTAAGTGAACCCGTGAATGTGAAAGGGATAAGAGTTTTATAGTCAACTATAATTAATGGTGGATGGTGATAGGTCATGGTTTGGGGAAATGATGTAGGCGGCGACAAAAGAGAGAAGGAGGGTAGCAGTAAAGTTTTTTGGGGAGAAGGGTTAGTGGGTGGGATATATTTATTTGGGGAGTGGGTATAAGATTTTTATTTAAAATTATAGTGATGTGTATTTTTATTTTAGTAGGTATATAAGTATAAGTGAAATTTAAAGGTAGAGTGAGTAAATTAAATTCCCATGTCCCGTTATACAGTGTCAAGTCTGGTTCCGTCCTAGACTGTCTCTAATTCGAGAGTGTATATTTTAGAGTTGATGCGCGTGATGTGTCATTGCGGTTTAGCAGTATTAATGCCTACTCAAGTTTTAAATTTATATTTAGCCGACTTATCAATAACACACACACTTAACGAGCAGTGTACCCGGTCAGTATGAATATAATGGTAAGTAGAGTGTCGATCACTAAGAGTGGAACATATTATCTAGTCATTCTAATCAGTATTTTAATATCCTAAGTTAGCTATACAACCTAATCTAACGCAAGGGGGTTTCAGCCTGAGAGACTGGCACGGTTTGGTTATAATTAAGTGGAAAACTAAACTAATGAGCACGAATCAGCGATTAGCACACACGTACACAGATAGATACTCGAGACAATAAGAAGACCTGTCCTGATAATTAAGTAGCTTGTCACTTGTTTTATTGCTAGTTTTATATGAAGTGTATATAATTAAACCTTTCTCGTTGGCTCTAATCTTATCGGCGAGTAAACCCTTAATGATTACTTATGTCTATCCTATTTATTTAAGCGTCTCTAATAAATAGGCGAGGAAGGGGCATGGCGACCCAAGCAAGACTCAGCTAGACACAGAGGTTATCAATGCACTAATAAAAGTCACCAAAGACATCAACATATAAACTTTAATTAATGGGAAAACAATATTAAGGGGAGTGCATGATCTTCCGTAGTCACATGACACAAGCCCATCAATCCTGATGAATTAAAGCGTACTAAAACAATAAAACAAAACTACTTAATGAATTGAATACATGCAGGACCTTCTTACAACTCTTGTATCTTTGTTTGAGGTGTGTCTTGTGCTGCTTAGTCGTCTGAATTCGGCTCTAGGGTTATGTCTAGGTCTAAAGTCTGAGAGAGAGAGATCAAATTCGTCTGTCCTTGGGATATTTATAGTTTCTGTCTCAGGGATAGATGCGGCGCATTGAGTTGATAGATGCGGCGCATTGACTTAACTTCGCGTGGGGTCCAAGATTAATATATTCTGTAATATTCGTACACCGTCTTCAGATGCGGCGTAACTTGATCTTTGTATGCGGCGCATATACTTGGATTGTAACTTGTGAAATCTTGATAGTGATACGCCGTATGTTAGAAGTATATTGCGGCGTATCTGGAGTAGAACGAGCTTGATCTTCTTCTTTGACCAAAGTTTCATATGCGGCGCATGACATAATTGCATGCGGCGCATTCTTCAAAGTCAGGCAATGGTCTTCGAATTCAGCTAAGTATGATATTGAGTCGTATTTGTTGAGTGAGATACGGCACATCTTCTGGATTTCAGTAGACTTTTGACATCTCGCTTGTTTTGCTCCATAATTAGTCCAAAATCGCCAAGTTTCACATAATGCTTGTTTTTACCTGAGAATTACTAAAGTAAACATTTATGTATCGATTCTCATAGATAATATAATAAAACAAGTCAAATAAACAGGATAAATGATGATAATAAAATGTACTTATTTGAGTTCATCAAATATCCCCCCACTTGAACTTTACTTGTCCCCAAGTAAACCTTAGAATTAATCGTATGAAAATGTATCCTAAAAGATATTAGGATTTATTTTTATATTTAAGCACGTATTCGTTTTGTCATAATCACACAACCAAACACTTAACGAAGTAGAAACCAAAATAATTTTTAATGTAAAACAATTCTAAATCGTTTAGTTGCTTAGTCGTGACGAATATTCTATCATAGGCTTGGCAAGTATACGCATCTCCCCAACTAAAGCCAAGGAATAACAAGTCTAAAGCGGTAAAAAGGGTTTGTTGGTTAAGGGTTGATCATCCTTTTTAATCTCTATCGATCTCATATTCCAGAAAAGGCGACAAAATCACAAATACATGATCAAATCCACGACCACGATACTTGCAATTGCTCAAATCCTTAACTCGAATAGGCTAAAGATAGGACCAAGTAATCTTCACCAATAATATTATATCAAAAAGGGCGAAAAAATCATAAATACATAGCCGAATCCACGACTACGATACTTAAGATAGCTCAAATCCCTAATCTCAATAAATCAAAGGTTTGGATAAAGAATGATATAGGGTATGGATAATATTTGGGATACAAATTGGTGTAAAATGAAAAATAAACAAAACAGATAAATTAAAATCCTAAGTGTGGTTAATCACTTTCCCAACCATCCCATGAATAAGACTCATATCATTGAATAACTCACGCTTTAACACTTGAAACACACGCTTTAGGTAGACATGAATTATACTCAACAAAATCTCAATCAAAGAATAACCTTAGTTGGCGTTCCCATAACGGCCAACTCCCATTCAATCCATAAATATAATATACAACAACAAATAGTGGTGATATCTCCCGCTTAATACAAAACTTTACATAAGTTGGTTAAAACAAACTTCCAACTTTTTCTTTTTCTTTTTCTTTTCTATTTTTTTTTTAACATCAACATATATGTGTAAAATTTCACAACTTTTCTATCACTATTTTTCCGGATAATTTTTCCATATTCTTCATACTTTCAGAAATAACTGTAATAGTGAAAGTAGCAAACACACAAAAATAAACTAAAAGTTATACAATATTTACTTTCATACCAATTGCATTGTGCAATTTTCCGACCTAACCAAAGATAATGAATTACGCACGCGAACACAGGTAATGTAAGGAAACACACTTTGCCTAAAGCAATTAACCACGGATTTTAATCTACAGGGTAAGCTAAGGTGTAAGGGTGTATCGAAACATTATAACAAAGGTGTAAGAAACGAAAGGAATGGCTCTGAGGGTTTTTCTAGGGGTATCTTACTCTAAAAGTGAGAGTAAACAAAAGGTTTATACGGGGGTTAACTAACCAGTGTAGTTAGCTAATATCACATAACATATAAAGGCTATTTGGGTGTAATCCTAGAAATTTACCAATTTAGACAAGTCACTCCAATTATATAGATAATACTTATTATGGTGGTCTCGAATAGTATACAAGCCAAGTTCTAAAGTTTACAAGTCACCAGCACACTAAAGTTTTAATATTTTTGAAAGAATAGAGTTATGTGTGCGGTTATGTAATTTAGACTTTAAACAAAAACATGCTAAAAAAATTTTAAATTTTGATATATTAAGCGCATTTTAAGCATATTTTGAAAAAGTTTAGGACAAGTAAGTGTTCTAATTCTCCATCCCCCCACTTAAGTTAAACAACGTCCTCGTTGTTTGTGTCAAAGGTTAAAAAAATGGAAAATAAAAGAATTAGAACAGAAAAACTCCCCTGAGATTTGCTCGGTATGATCCTCCATTATTCGTATAAGAGCAAAAATCAACTTTCTTGTGGATGAGAACGTTTGAGCTTCATAGATGATGTATCCACAAAAAAATGCAGGAATCTATAATACCATTTAGACTTTAACACACCTGAGTTAAGAAGGTTCAAACTTGCATAATACATTAGTAGTTAGTAAAAATAAAACCTAAAAAAAAATTAAACTGTAAATCATCAGGTCAGTCGATACGCCGTATCTTATGGAAGAAGATACGCCGTACCGAGCCTGGAATAAATACGAATCAGAATAAAAGACACGTCGTATCCTTAACCAGGGATGCGCCGCATTAAATAAACTGACAGAAAGTTTTAAAGTCAAAAATAAAAATGCAGAAAATGAAATAAGATATGACCAGTGCAGGTGATGCGTCGCATCTTATGATGGAGATGCGCCGCATCTTCTTCAGGTCTGACAGACTCAACACAGAACAGAAAAGTAAAAATTTTTCCATCGGGTTGTCTCCCGGTCAGCACTTGTCTTTATTTCAGAGTCTTCAAGTTAGACTCACGTTCAGCTCCTTATTCCAATACTTCGGGTTCAAACTCCACCACCTCGTTCTCAGTATCCTCAATTTTATTATCAAAGTATTTTTTAACTCGTTGCCCGTTTACCTTGAATATATAACCATTTTTATCGCATATTTCAATAGTCCCATATGGATACACTTTCTTGACAACGAACGGACCCGTCCATCTTGATTTAAGTTTACCTGGATACATCTTTAATCGAGAATTAAATAGCAGCACTTTTTCTCCAATAGTAAACATTTTATCCCCATGTAACCTCGAGTCATGCCATCTTTTAGTTCTTTATTTGTAGATCTTAGTATTTCTGTAGGCCTCATCTCTTAGTTCGTAGAGTTCATTGAGTTCCATGAAACGGTTCTTCGTTGCAGCTTCCATATCCATGTTACATTTCTTCAAAGCCTAATATGCACTTTGTTCTATTTCGATCGGTAGGTGGCATGCTTTTCCGTATACAAGACGAAATGGAGTGCATCCTGTCGGTGTCTTATAGGCTGTAAGAAATGCCCATAAAGCATCATTTAACTTGTCAGACCACCCTTTCGGATTATATCCAGTCGTTTTTTCTAGAATCCGTTTTATAGCCCTATTGGTTACTTCAGTTTGCCCATTGGATTGAGGATGGTATGCAGTGGAAACCCTATGATACACTCCATATTGTTGCAAAGCTTTTCCTAGATGGTGATTACAAAAGTGTGTTCCCCTATCACTAATCAATGCTTTAGGAACTCCAAACCTAGCGAACAAACTTTGCAAAAATTTAAGAACTACCTTGCTGTCGTTTGTTGGTAACGCTTGCGCTTCGACCCATTTTGATACGTAATCAACAGCAACCAAAATATACTTATTACCTCTAGATTCAGCAAACGGTCCCATGAAGTCCAATCCCCATATGTCGAAAACTTCACATACTTGGATATAGTTTTGCGGCATTTCGTTTCTTGATGTAATATTTCCGGATCGTTGACACGCATCACATCCTTTTATATAAGCTTTTGCATCATCCAGCATAGTGGGCCAATAAAATCCTGCATCAAGGATTTTCCTTTTTGTAATAATTGCACCATGATGTCCCCCCGTCGGCCCTGAATGGCAATGTGCCAATATTGCTGGGACATCGATGAACTCAAATAAGTACATTTTATTATCATCATTTATCCTATTTATTTGACTTGTTTTATTATATTATATATGAGAATCGATACATAAATGTTTACTTTAGTAATTCTCAGGTAAAAACAAGCATTATGTGAAACTTGGCGATTTTGGACTAATTATGGAGCAAAACAAGCAAGATGTCAAAAGCCTACTGAAATCCACAAGATCAAGCTCGTTCTACTCCAGATACGCCGCAATATACTTCTAACATACGGCGTATCACAATCAAGATTTCACAAGTTACAATCCAAGTACATGCGCCGCATACAGAGATCAAGATACGCCGCATCTAAAGACGGTGTACGAATATTCCAGAATATATTAATCTTGGACCCCTCGCGAAGTTAAGTCAATGCGCCGCATCTATCAACTCTATGCGCCGCATCGACCCCTCAGACAGAAACTATAAATACCCCAAGACCAGACGAATTTGAGAGATCTTTAGACACATACGAAGAAGAATATACAGAAACCCTAGAGCCGAATTCAGACGACCAAGCAGCACAAGACACACCTAAACGAAGATACAAGAGCTGTAAGAAGGTCCTGCATGTATTCAATTCATTAAGTGGTTTTGTTTTATTGTATTAGTACACTTTAATTCATCAGGATTGATGGGCTTGTGTCATGTGACTACGGAAAATCATGCACTCCCCTTAATATTGCTTTTCCATTAATTAAAGTTTATATGTTGATGTCTTTGGTGACTTTTATTAGTGCATTGATAACCTCTGTGTCCAGCTGAGCATTGCTTGGGTCGCTATGCCCCTTCCTCGCTTGGGTCGCCATGCCCCTTCCTCGCCTATTTGTTTTAGCGTCTCTTGAATAAATAGGATAGACATAAGTAATCCTTAAGGGTTTACTCGCCGATAAGATTAGAGCCAACGAGAAAGGTTTAATTACATACACTTCATATAAAACTAGCAATAAAACAAGTGACAAGCTACTTAATTATCAGGACATGTCTTCTTATTGTCTCGAGTATCTATCTGTGTACGTGTGTGCTAATCGCTGATTCGTGCTCATTAGTTTAGTTTTCTATTTAATCATAACCAAACCGTGCCAGTCTCTCAGGCTGAACCCCCTTGCGTTAGATTAGGTTGTATAGCTAACTTAGGATATTAAAATACTGATTAGAATAACTAGATAATACGTTCCACTCTTAGTGATCGACACTCTACTTACCATTATATTCATACTGACCGGGTACACTGCTCGTTAAGTGTGTGTGTTATTGATAAGTCGGCTAAATATAAATTTAAAACTTGAGTAGGCATTAATACTGCTAAACCGCAACGACACGCACGCCCATCAAGTTTTTGGCGCCGTTGCCGGGGAGTGAATTGTTATTATCTGTTAATTTAATTTAGTATTTTAATTAGGTTTTTCTTTTTAGTTTTTTTATTAGATTCTAACCACTAACCCTGTTATATATTAGATAGATTGCATTCATTGTATAGTTTGCATATTTACTGTTTTTGTGTGGTTTTGTTTTCTGTAATTTTTGTTTCTTTTTGTTTGATTTTATTTTTGTTT
This sequence comes from Artemisia tridentata subsp. tridentata, assembly GCA_021014915.2. Lineage (NCBI taxonomy): Eukaryota > Viridiplantae > Streptophyta > Magnoliopsida > Asterales > Asteraceae > Artemisia > Artemisia tridentata. Next base: position 8,267,182 of record CP139506.1, on the reverse strand, counting down.
TTCTTTTCTGTATTTTTCTGCATTCTGCTATCGTTGTATTGTTCTGATACAAACGATACGGCGCATCTATTTTCACAGATACGGCGTATTGCGTTTAATTTTTATAAAATACAACGCGTTTAATAAATTCGAGTACGACGCTTCTTTCCCCAAGATACGGCGTATTCTGTTTTTAATAAGGAATTTTTCTAAACCCTAACGCCATACGACGCATCTGTTTTAACAGATACGGCTTATTTTCTATTTAAATTAAAAACAGTTTTTTTCGAATTATTAAACAAAAGCGACCCATCGATTTTTATCGATACGGCGCATCTACTAAATCAAAAATCTTGTATTTTGAAACGTAACGAAAATACGGCGCATTAGCTTTTGTTAATACGACGCATTTAATTCAATAAATATAGTTGATTTTTGATATTCACTTTGATCGTTCCACTACTCTCGTGCACAAGTTGGTTTATTTTCAGGATAAATGATGGCTTAAGCATCACTATGGAAGATTACATTCTGAACCTAACCAAGAGATGCTAGCTGGGGTGATCAAACCTTCGATGACTGAAAGGCTGTAATAAGACGACAAGAGTGGAGGAGAATTCAGTACTGGTAACATTGAGTATCTTAAATTCTTGAAATAGAATTCCAGGTATCCTCTACAATAATTCACCTAGCCTTAAGGAGAGCTCTCTACGAAACCTCTCCCAAATTATAATCTCAATTTTGTAAGCTTAAAACGATATTTGCTCCTAACCTTGGAGTAAATCATTATCCACTGAACAATAAAGATTATAATCATTAATAAAACGGATATGCTTATTGCTCTTATCTTGAATTTATATATATCATATGGTATACCGTTTTACCCCAATTTGATGTGTAAGGAAATGTGTTGCGGAGGCCAAGGTACGTTCCTTATTTAAATTTCGTTCACTAGCACAGTAATACGGCGGATCTTAGTTTTCTAAGCGCCGTATCTCTGACTAATTAAAACTTATTGACCAGTCAACGAATTTAGATAAATACGGCGCATAACAATTATGCAATACGGCGCATCGTACTTTGCCCTATAAATACGAAAGAGATGCGCCGAATTTCCACTTTTTACCCCAATATTCACACAGTAAAAACGCACACTTCTTTACAAAATTAAACCCTCTAATTTGAGTTCTTTTCTTGAATCAAACTTCTAATCCGAACTCTAGACCGAATCCTAATCGCAATATAAGGTAATTATTCTATTTGATTTTGTTTAAATCTAAAAATTAGGGTTTATGATATAGTTCGATTAGGGCTTAGAAGTTTAGGGGATTTGATTAGAACTAGGACTAGATAATTTCCCCCATGTTAATTTTTGGATTAATCATTGAATTTGGTACCGAATTGATTTAAACGAAAATTAGGGATCGGGAAATTTGTTTTTGAGCTTTGGAGGGAAAATGAAATATTGTGGTTATAGGAACTCTTAGATTTAATATATGGGTAAAATGGAACCGTGATGTTAAGTGGGAGTTTACGTCACGGGTTCGGATTCTTGGAAAACGTGCCTGACCCCTTTCTTTTATACTGATTCATTACTAGATGCGGCGCATCTAAGTTAATTGATACGGCGTAACAACCTATTTCCAATTTAAATATTTTCACCATACGCCATAACTTAGATACGACGCATCATCCATACGCCGTATTCCATTGCGTGCTCAGCATCTCTTTGATACAGCCTAGATACGCCGCGCTGATTTATCAGATGCGCCGTATCAACCTTATTGCAGAACTGTTTTCTAACCTTTAAATTTATTTCAGATGGAATTACCAGCCGTTGGACACAGACATACGTGGCTCCGTTTCGAGACCATGGGACTTACACCGGATACCGAGGCTGATTATGTGCAGAGACTTAGGACGATTTTCTTTAGGAAAATCTTTAGAGTTTCGGTTTTGGACTTTGCGGGTGTTGGACTGATTGAAGGGGGGAACGCAGCTGGTGGTCTTCATGATAGGCTGGAGATGGTTGTGAGGGATGATGATGATGAGGTTGTGTTTAGGTCACATGCATGGGAGAGGTTGTTCAGGATTGACGAGCCTCTGATTAGGGAGCTCATGCTGGAGTTCTTTAGCACGATTCATTACAGGGAGACGGATTTGGAGATTGATACAGCTGACACTCTGGTGTTCAGGTTAGGAGGGGTGCATAGGCAGATGTCGATGAGGCAGTTTATTTTGGCCATGGGGCTACACACTGAGGAGGAGCTTGGATCTGCTGGGTTTGCCAGGTACTGGGCTGAGAGTTTACGGGCTGTTCCAGATAGGATGTTGCTTGGTGATTTCTGGGAGAGGATATCCTCCGGGGGTGATTCTACTGCTTCCACCCCATCCTACACATTGATCAGAGAGCCTATGAGGAGATTATGCCATAGGATGATTGCATTGACCATCGCTGAGAGGGGTCAGTCACCTGAGAAGGTGACCACTCTTGACCTCTTCCTTCTCAGGAGCATGGATGAGGGATTGGCAGTGAACATCCCTCACTTTTTGGCGCATTTCCTTCATAGGGGTGCTTTGGGGAGAGATAGGAGGAGCCAGATGACTGGGGGCATTTTGTATCTAGACTGGCCCGTCATTTTGGTGTGATCGGTGATGAGATTCCTGCCGGGTTAGAGGTTGAGGTGACCAGTCTACCGGTTATTGGGCAGGATTATTTAGTCAGGTTGGGGATTTGTGAGATGGTTATGAGGGGATGCTATTGGGTGGCGTTGGGTCCCGCGAGACCAACAGAGGTAGAGGCGGAGCAGGGAGGTCCCCAGGGAGCTTCGGCTGCTGCTCAAGCCCAGGAGGAGCCACAGGTACCCCCACCACCACCAGTTGCACGCACAGTCGGTCAGAGGGTAGAGCTAGTTGAGGGGGAGGTTAGAGCTTTGAGGGGCGTCGTTGATGGTATGAGGGCTGACCTCACTGTAGTCAGGAGGGATTTAGGTTGGCTGGTCGGGAGTGTGAGCCAGATTTTGGAGGGTCAGGGCACGAGCCATACTCGCCCTGATGGTACTTTCGTTAGAGGGATGATCACATACTCCCGGGTCCCTTCACGCAGAGTCCGACCTAGGACCGACGATGCCAGCACCTCAGGGACTCACTCAGCTGCAGAGGACGACTCACCACACCCTTGATCTCATATGTTTGATCTTATAGACATTGTTCCACATACATTTTTATTCTTCTTGGGATTGTACTGAATTTTATTATCATGTATTTATTTGATGTTTCAGTTTGTGTTTCTTATTGTGTTATATGAAGACTGGCATTAAGTTCAGCATGAGTGAACGAGAGAACCCGAGAGGTAAACCATGGAACGAGCCCATTTTACAACAGACTGTTAACAGTCGGTTTGGTAAATACATGCGTCGCATCTAGTAAAACAGATGCGACGCATCCTATCCTTTATTTTATTTTATTTCGTATTTATTCCAGGCTCGATACGGCGTATCTTTTTCCATAAGATACGGCGTATCGACTGACCTGATGATTTACAGTTTTAATTTTTTTTTAGGTTTTATTTTTACTAACTACTAATGTATTATGCAAGTTTGAACCTTCTTAACTCAGGTGTGTTAAAGTCTAGATGTTATTATAGATTCCTGCAATTCTTGTGGATACATCATCTATGAAGCTTAAACGTTCTAATCCACAAGAAAGTTGATTTTTGCTCTTATACGAATAATGGAGGATCATACCGAGCAAATCTCAGGGGAGTTTTTCGGTTCTAATTCTTTTATTTTCCAGTTTTTAACCTTTGACACAAACAACGAGGACGTTGTTTAACTTAAGTGGGGGGATTGGAGAATTAGAACACTTACTTGTCCTAAACTTTTTCAAAATATGCTTAAAATGCGCTTAATATATCAAAATTTAAAATTTTTTAGCATGTTTTTGTTTAAAGTCTAAATTACATAACCGCACACATAACTCTATTCTTTCAAAAATATTAAAACTTTAGTGTGCTGGTGACTTGTAAACTTTAGAACTTGGCTTGTATACTATTCGAGACCACCATAATAAGTATTATCTATATAATTGGAGTGACTTGTCTAAATTGGTAAATTTCTTGGATTACACCCAAATAGCCTTTATATGTTATGTGATATTAACTAACTACACTGGTTAGTTAACCCCCGTATAAACCCTTTGTTACTCTCACTTTTAGAGTAAGATACCCCTAGAAAAACCCTCAGAGCCATTCCTTTCGTTTCTTACACCTTTGTTATAATGTTTCGATACACCCTTACACCTTAGCCTACCCTGTAGATTAAAATCCGTGGTTAATTGCTTTAGGCAAAGTGTGTTTCCTTACATTACCTGTGTTCGCGTGCGTAATTCATTATCTTTGGTTAGGTCGGGAAATTGCACAATGCAATTGGTATGAAAGTAAATATTGTATAACTTTGAGTTTATTTTTCGTGTGTTTACTACTTTCACTATTACAGTTATTTCTGAAAGTATGAAGAGTATGGAAAAATTATCCGGAAAAGTTGGAAGTTTGTTTTAACCAACTTATGTAAAGTTTTGTATTAAGTGGGAGATATCACCACTATTTGTTGTTGTATATTATATTTATGGATTGAATGGGAGTTGGCCGTTATGGGAACGCCAACTAAGGTTATTCTTTGATTGAGATCTTGTTGAGTATAATTCGTGTCTACCTAAAGCGTGTGTTTCAAGTGTTAAAGCGTGAGTTATTCAATGATATGAGTCTTATTCATGGGATGGTTGGGAAAGTGATTAACCACACTTAGGATTTTAATTTATCTGTTTTGTTTATTTTTTATTTTACACCAATTTGTATCCCAAATATTATCCATACCCTATATCATTCTTCATCCAAACCTTTGATTTATTGAGATTAGGGATTTGAGCAATCTTAAGTATCGTAGTCGTGGATTCGACTATGTATTTATGATTTTGTCTCCCTTTTTGATATAATATTATTGGTGAAGATTACTTGGTCCTATCTTTAGCCTATTCGAGTTAAGGATTTGAGCAGTTGCAAGTATCATGGTCGTGGATTCGATCATGTATTTGTGATTTTGTCGCCTTTTCTGGAATATGAGATCGATAGAGAATAAAAAGGATGATAAACCCTTAACCAACAAACCCTTTTTACCGCTTTAGACTTGTTATTCCTTGGCTTTAGTTGGGGAGATGCGTATACTTGTCAAGCCTATGATAGAATATTCGTCACGACTAAGCAACTAAACGATTTAGAATTGTTTTACATTAAAAATTATTTTGGTTTCTACTTCGTTAAGTGTTTGGTTGTGTGATTATGACAAAACGAATACGTGCTTAAATATAAAAATAAATCCTAACATCTTTTAGGATACATTTTCATTTGATTAATTCTAAGGTTTACTTGGGGACAAGTAAAGTTCAAGTGGGGGGATATTTGATGAACTCAAATAAGTACATTTTATTATCATCATTTATCCTATTTATTTGACTTGTTTTATTATATTATATATGAGAATCGATACATTAATGTTTATTTTAGTAATTCTCAGGTAAAAACAAGCATTATATGAAACTTGGCGATTTTGGACTAATTATGGAGCAAAACAAGCCTACTGAAATCCAGAAGATCAAGCTCGTTCTACTCCAGATACGCCGCAATATACTTCTAACATACGGCGTATCACTATCAAGATTTCACAAGTTACAATCCAAGTACATGCGCCGCATACAAAGATCAAGATACGCCGCATCTAAAGACGGTGTACGAATATTCCAGAATATATTAATCTTGGACCCCACGCGAAGTTAAGTCAATGCGCCGCATCTATCAACTCAATGCGCCGCATCGATCCCTCAGACAGAAACTATAAATACCCCAAGGCCAGACGAATTTGAGAGATCTTTAGACACATACGAAGAAGAATATACAGAAACCCTAGAGCCGAATTCAGACGACCAAGCAACACAAGACACACCTAAACGAAGATACAAGAGCTGTAAGAAGGTCCTGCATGTATTCAATTCATTAAGTGGTTTTGTTTTATTGTATTAGTACACTTTAATTCATCAGGGTTGATGGGCTTGTGTCATGTGACTACGGAAAATCATGCACTCCCCTTAATATTGCTTTCCCATTAATTAAAGTTTATATGTTGATGTCTTTGGTGACTTTTATTAGTGCATTGATAACCTCTGTGTCTAGCTGAGCATTGCTTGGGTCGCCATGCCCCTTCCTCGCCTATTTGTTTTAGCGTCTCTTGAATAAATAGGATAGACATAAGTAATCATTAAGGGTTTACTCGCCGATAATATTAGAGCCAACGAGAAAGGTTTAATTACATACACTTCATATAAAACTAGCAATAAAACAAGTGACAAGCTACTTAATTATCAGGACAGGTCTTCTTATTGTCTCGAGTATCTATCTGTGTACGTGTGTGCTAATCGCTGATTCGTGCTCATTAGTTTAGTTTTCTATTTAATCATAACCAAACCGTGCCAGTCTCTCAGGCTGAACCCCCTTGCATTAGATTAGGTTGTATAGCTAACTTAGGATATTAAAATACTGATTAGAATAACTAGATAATACGTTCCACTCTTAGTGATCGACACTCTACTTACCATTATATTCATACTGACCGGGTACACTGCTCGTTAAGTGTGTGTGTTATTGATAAGTCGGCTAAATATAAATTTAAAACTTGAGTAGGCATTAATACTGCTAAACCGCAACGACACGCACACGCATCAGACATCATCTCCATCTACGCATCTTCGTATAATATTGTCAGGACATAATTTAAAGGCATAAGGTTCATCCCAAATTTACTCACTAGCGCGAGTTAGAAACCTTCTTTTCTCGTCGGATGTTAGCCCTTTTGGAATTTCATTTGCAACAATAAAGTTTATACAGTTGGCATACCATGGTGTATTATCATTGCTCTTAATTCTTACCATCATAAGGTTTTCATCAAGAAAGTCATCAGCGATTTCCCTTTCATCAAGCACCTCCATATCAGGGTTTTCAAGTCTAGATAAGTGGTCAGCAGCTAGATTCTCGGCACCCTGTTTATCTTTAATTTCAATATCGAATCCTTGGAGCAATAAAACCCACCTAATGAGCCTTGGCTTGGCATCCTGTTTATTGAACAAATACTTCAAAGCAGAATGGTCAGTGTAAACCATAGTTTTTGACAATATAATATATGACCTAAATTTATCGAATGCAAAAACTACTGCTAAAAGTTTTTTTTCCGTGGTGGTGCAATGTTCTTGGGCATTATTTAATGTTTTGCTAGCATAATAAATTGGCTTAAATTTCTTTTCTATCTTTTGGCCAAGTACAGCTCCAACAGCATAATCACTAGCATCACACATTAGTTCAAAAGGCAGATTCCAATCTGGCAAAATTATAATAGGTGCAGTAGTTAGTTTTTCTTTAAGTATATTAAACGCCTTTTTGCAATCTTCAGAAAAATCAAACTTCGCATCTTTTAGCAATAATTGGGTCATAGGCTTAGATATCATTGAAAAATCCTTTATGAATCTACGATAAAATCCAGCATGCCCTAAAAAACTTCTAACACCTTTTACATTAGTGGGGTAAGGTAGTTTGGCAATTACATCAATTTTAGCTTTGTCGACTTCTATACCTTTCCCAGAAATCTTATGTCCTAACACAATTCCCTCTCTAACCATAAAATGACATTTTTCCCAATTAAGAACAAGGTTAGTTTCTTCACACCTAGCAAGCATTTTATCAAGTTTAAAGAGAAAATCACTAAATGAGTTACCGAACACCGAGAAGTCGTCCATGAAGACTTCCATAAAGTCTTCTACCATTTCATGGAAGATAGCCGTCATACAATGTTGGAAAGTAGCAGGGGCGTTGCATAGTCCGAACGGCATCTTCCTATAGGCGAAGGTTCCATAAGGGCAGGTGAAAGTCGTCTTCTCTTGATCCTCGGGGGCAATGGGTATTTGGAAGAAACCTGAAAAACCATCTAAAAAACAATAATAATCATATCCTGATATTCTTTCTAACATTTGATCAATAAATGGAAGAGGGAAGTGATCTTTTCGCGTAGCATCATTGAGTTTGCGGTAGTCGATGCAAACTCTCCATCCAGTAACAGTTCTTGAAGGGATTAGCTCATTGTCGTCATTGAGTACTACCGACATTCCTCCTTTTTTTGGTACAACGTGGATAGGACTGACCCACGAGCTGTCGGAAATTGGGTAGATAAGTCCGGAGTCAAGTAATTTCACAATTTCATTTTTCACCACATCTTGGAATTTTGGATTCAAACGCCTTTGGGGTTGGATAGTAGGTTTGAATTCATCTTCCATAAGGATTTTATGTGTACAAAATGACCGGCTAATTCCCTTAATATCAGACATCTTCCATGCTAATGCTCCTATTCGTTTATATAGTACCTGCAAAAGGGATTCTTTTTCTTTTGGCGTTAAGTTAGATGCAATAATAACGGGTGAATTAGTGTTCCCGTTTAAATAGGCATATTCCAAAGTAGAAGGGAGATCCTTAAGCACAGGTTTAACATCATCAATTTTATTAGAACTAGCGGAATAAACTTGTTCTTTTATCACGTCGTTGCTGTCATCAGATAAATGCGCCGCATCGATATTTCCGTTGCGCCGTATGGAGTTACAAACAGCGGAATCAACAGCGAAATTATTATCAAAAGTATTTTCATCAACTTGATCTTCTATAGCGATTGTGTTTTCTAAATTTTTAAGCAGAAAAGAATCAAGCAAATTACTTTTTAACAATTTCTGAGTAAATTGATTAATCGTGTCATCAGAAACATCGATATTATAGCATTCATCATCTTCATAATTAGTTTTACTCATAGATTATTCCATATTAAATTCAACCTCATCTTTTCCTATGGTAAGAGTTATCTTTTTATTAAAAACATCAATCATGGCCCTGGCAGTAGCTAAAAATGGTCGTTCTAATATTATAGGAGTTCTAGAATTTTCGGGCATATCGAGGATAACAAAGTCAATAGGTAATTCAAATTTATCAACTTTTATTAATATATTTTCAGCTATTCCTAATGGGTATTGTATGGACCTATCAGCTAGCTCTAAGCACATCCTAGTAGGTTTTGGTTCACCAAGGCCTAATTTTTCATACATAGAAGAGGGCATAAGCCTTATACTAGCTCCTAGGTCGGCTAAAGCATTTCCAATATGTAAATTTTTAATTTGACAAGGAATAGTGAAACTCCCTGGATCTTTCTCCTTAGATGGAAGTTTGTTGAGCAATGCTGCTGAGCTTCTTTCCCCCATTGTTACAGTGCAAGCCTCTTCAAGTTTGGACTTGTTTGTAAGCAAGCTCTTCAGATATTTAGCATATTTTGGCATTTGCACTAGGGCTTCCATAAATGGTATGCTTAGCTGCAGCTGCTTGAGATTTTCCAGGAACTTCCTTTGATAGGCATCTTCTTTCTCCTTCCTTACCCTATGTGGAAAAGGTAGTGTTGATTGTTTAAGTTCAACAGAAGGTTCTTCTCTAATCACAGGTTCTGGATTAGTCTCTTTTAGTTGCTCTTGCTCAGATGATACAGATTCAGGGGAAATCTTGTTTGTGATGTTATCCTCGGGTGTCTCTCCGATTTGAAAGGTTGACTTTCCGCCTCTAGTTGTAATCCCTTTCAAATCGTGTTTTACCAAAAGAACCTTGTTAAGCACCGTTGACAATTGGTGCACTTCAATTGCCAATCCATTAATCATGTTGTTTTGTTCCTTTAGTAACAGCTCATGACTGCCTTTGAATTCATTAATAAAGTTTCTTGCTTCATGATGTTCTTTTTCATTTGCTTGAGCGATTAGTAGTGCAAACTCTTCCATGGTAAGGTTTCTTTGGGGTCTTCCGAACCAGTTGGAGAAAATATCGAACATTGTTCCTGAAAATTAAAGACAGGTAGATTTCAAAGTAAAAACTTCCTAGTGTAAGGGTAAGTTAGAATATTTTCAGTTCGGGAATAAGAAAAATAAAAGTTGCTGATATCTGCAAACGATGCGCCGTATCCAAAAAGTTGGATACGCCGTATCTTATTACGTTAAAATTTAATCAGACTTTTATTCAGAAAACAGATACACCGCTTATGAATTAGAATGCGCCGTATCAAGTTTAAATTATCAAAAATCGATTATATTTATTAAAATTAAATGCGTCGTATTAACAAAAGCTAATGCGCCGTATTTTCGTTACGTTTCAAAATACAAGATTTTTGATTCAGTAGATGCGCCGTATTGATAAAGATCGATGCGTCGCTTCTGTTTAATAATTCAAAAAACTGTTTTTAATTTAAATAGAAAATACGCCGTATCTGTTAAAACAGATGCGTCGTATGGCGTTAGGGTTTAGAAAAATTTCTTATTAAAAACAGAATACGCCGTATCTTGGGGAAAGATGCGTCGTACTCGAATTTATTAAACGCGTTGTATTTTATAAAAATTAAACGCAATACGTCGTATCTGTGAAAACAGATGCGTCGTATCGTTTGTATTAGCACAACACAACGATAGCAGAATGCGGAAAAATACAGAAAAAGAAAATTAAAACAAAAAATAAAAACAAACAAAAATTACAGAAAACAAACAAAAACATAAAATATGCAAATTATACAATGAATGCAATTTATCTAATATATAACAGGGTTAGTGATTAGAATCTAAAAAAAACTAAAAAGAAAAACCTAATTAAAATACTCAATCAAATTAACAGATAATAACAATTCACTCCCCGGCAGCGGCGCCAAAAACTTGATGCGCGTGATGTGTCGTTGCGGTTTAGTAGTATTAATGCCTAATCAAGTTTTAAATTTATATTTAGCCGACTTATCATTAACACACACACTTAACGAGCAGTGTACCCGGTCAGTATGAATATAATGGTAAGTAGAGTGTCGATCACTAAGAGTGGAACGTATTATCTAGTCATTCTAATCAGTATTTTAATATCCTAAGTTAGCTATACAACCTAATCTAACGCAAGGGGGTTTCAGCCTGAGAGACTGGCACGGTTTGGTTATAATTAAGTGGAAAACTAAACTAATGAGCACGAATCAGCGATTAGCACACACGTACACAGATAGATACTCGAGACAATAAGAAGACCTGTCCTGATAATTAAGTAGCTTGTCACTTGTTTTATTGCTAGTTTTATATGAAGTGTATATAATTAAACCTTTCTCGTTGGCTCTAATCTTATCGGCGAGTAAACCCTTAATGATTACTTATGTCTATCCTATTTATTTAAGCGTCTCTAATAAATAGGCGAGGAAGGGGCATGGCGACCCAAGCAAGACTCAGCTAGACACAGAGGTTATCAATGCACTAATAAAAGTCACCAAAGACATCAACATATAAACTTTAATTAATGGGAAAGCAATATTAAGGGGAGTGCATGATCTTCCGTAGTCACATGACACAAGCCCATCAATCGTGATGAATTAAAGTGTACTAAAACAATAAAACAAAACTACTTAATGAATTGAATACATGCAGGACCTTCTTACAGCTCTTGTATCTTTGTTTGAGGTGTGTCTTGTGCTGCTTGGTCGTCTGAATTCGGCTCTAGGGTTATGTCTAGGTCTAAAGTCTGAGAGAGAGAGATCAAATTCGTCTGTCCTTGGGGTATTTATAGTTTCTGTCTCAGGGATAGATGCGGCGCATTGACTTAACTTCGCGTGGGGTCCAAGATTAATATATTCTGGAATATTCGTACACCGTCTTCAGATGCGGCGTAACTTGATCTTTGTATGCGGCGCATGTACTTGGATTGTAACTTGTGAAATCTTGATAGTGATACGCCGTATGTTAGAAGTATATTGCGGCGTATCTGGAGTAGAACGAGCTTGATCTTCTTCTTTGACCAAAGTTTCATATGCGGCGCATGACATAATTGCATGTGGCGCATTCTTCAAAGTCAGGCAATGGTCTTCGAATTCATCTAAGTATGATATTGCGTTGTATTTAATGAGTGAGATACGGCACATCTTCTGGATTTCAGTAGACTTTTGACATCTCGCTTGTTTTTCTCCATAATTAGTCCAAAATCGCCAAGTTTCACATAATGCTTGTTTTTACCTGAGAATTACTAAAGTAAACATTAATGTATCGATTCTCATAGATAATATAATAAAACAAGTCAAATAAACAGGATAAATGATGATAATAAAATGTACTTATTTGAGTTCATCAAGAGTCGTTAAATATTATTTGAAATATTCTCCAAGTTCTCAATTAATTTCTAATGTTTCTTAACTTTCTGTCTGTTCCTGGTTTTAAATTATTAGACCTATGCCATACTATCACGGTGTCGGAACGCGTGCGGTTCCAGTAAAAATGAAACATGAGTTTTGCCACATTGTTCGTTTGGCAATATCATTTGTTGTTTCTCAGTTTAAATAGAGCAAAATTTTAAATGCGAAGATGAATAAAATGACTTGAATCAAACTTCATAATTGATTACTTCGAGTTTACAGGAAATTAATGACTTGAAAAATTACGGGTTATTACACGTAAATTGCAATAATACATAACCTTGCATGACCTAGAATGCAGATGATGTCCTGATAATACATAGACCACCCTAGTCTATATGATGTGTTCGTAATGAGGTCTCGTGAATTCGCAGCTAAACCCTGATGGTTACGCGAATTTTTGGTATCTGTAAACCTAGTTTACGTAGTGACGAATTGTGGCCATGAATAGTGCTTTCCCTCTGGGAATGAATAGTGTTTCGTAAATAGTAAAAATTTTGAGAACTTCTCAAAATCACAAACTGACATAAAAAATGGTGAATAGTGAAATGTGAATAGTAAATGATGAATAGTAAATTGTCGAGGTTTGGAAAATGACCTGAAATTCCGAGTTGTCATAGTCACCCATCCAAAAAGGAATTCAGTCCCTGAATTCAGTTAACGTTAGTCTCTGGAGTGGACTTGGTGAAAAGATGCGGATATTTTCGACGGATCTGGTCTTCTCGTTCCCAAGTGAAATCGGGACCTCGTTGAGAATTCCAGCGAACTTTAACGATAGGAATTCTACTATGCTTTAATTGCTTGACATCACGATCCATAATCTCCACTGGCTCTTCAATGAAATTGAGCTTGTCATCGAGCTGAATCTCTTCTAATGGAATGACGAGGGATTCGTCGGATAGACACTTCTTGAGATTTGACACATGAAAGTTATTATGCACATTGCTAAGTTCTGGCGGGAGTTCAAGTCTGTATGCCACCGGACCGATTCTTGCTAGAATCTTAAATGGTCCAATATACCTAGGGTTCAGTTTCCCGCGTTTCCCAAATCGTATTACACCTTTCCAAGGCGATACCTTCAACATGACCATGTCTCTAACTTTGAATTCTAAGGGCTTACGCCTCACATCGGCGTAACTTTTCTGACGATCTATGGCTGCTTTCAGTCTGTTCTAAATCTGAACAATCTTCTCGGTTGTCTCGTGAACAATTTCTGGACCGGTAAGTTGGGCATCTCCGACTTCAGCCCAACAGACTAGTGATCGGCATTTCCTTCCGTAGAGTGCTTCAAATGGAGCAGCTTTTATACTTGTGTGATAACTATTATTGTAGGAAAACTCAATCAACGGCAAGTGAGTATCCCAGCTATTACCGAAATCAATCACACAGGCACGAAGCATATCCTCGAGTGTTTGGATAGTCCTCTCACTCTGACCATCGGTTTAGGGATGATAGGCTGTACTCATGTCGAGACGGGTTCCAAAGGCATCGTTAAGTGATTCCCAAAATCTTGAAGTGAATCGACTATCTCGATCTGAAATGATTGAAACTGGTACACCATGTTTCGAGACAATCTCCTGGATATAGATTCTGGTTAACTTGTCCATCTTGTAGGTTTCCTTAATGGGCAAGAAATGAGCTAATTTGGTGAGACGATCAACGATCACCCAAATCGCGTTGTGACCGCTCGGAGTTCTAGGAAGTTGAATGATGAAGTCCATGGTAATACGTTCCCATTTCCATTGAGGAATCTCTGGTTTCTGTAGTAAACCGGACGGGTTCTGGTATTCGGCCTTCACTTTGGAACATGTAAGACATTTGCTAACATATGTAGCGATGTCGGCCTTCATATTCGGCCACCAATACAGCTTTTTAAGATCCTAGTACATTTTTTCGGAACCAGGGTGTAAGGAGTATTTCGACTTGTGTGATTCATGCATGATCAATTCTCATAGACCACCGAAAAGTGGTATCCAACTCCTATCCTTGAAGCATAACATTCCATCGGATCTTCTCACAAAACCATTTGTACTTTCTGGCATACCATCAATGTTCTCCTTCGGTCGGTTCTCTGTCTTAAGTGCTTCGGCCTGGGCCTCAAGAATCTTGGATGGAAGAGGTGAACTAATAGTCATACCCAATGATCTCACTCTTAAAGGTTTAAGTCGTTCTTTCCTGCTAAGAGCATCTGATACTACATTTGCTTTACCAGGATGATATCGGATCTCGCAATCATAATCGCTGAGTAGTTCTAGCCAACGGAGTTGCCTCATATTGAGCTCTTTCTAATCTAAGATATGTTGAAGACTATTATGATCCGTGTACACCATACACTTTGTACCATAGAGGTACTATCTCCAAATCTTTAACGCAAAGACAACTGCTCCTAACTCTAAGTCATGAGTGGTGTAATTCTTCTCATGAACCTTGAGTTGTCAAGAAGCGTAGGCTATAACTTTCTCATTTTGCATCAACACAGCTCCAAGTCCTTTATGCGAAGCATCACAATAAACTACAAAATTTTCCATTCCTTAGGGTCAAGCCAAAATTGGTGCGCTGCAAAGTTTTTGCTTCAACAACTGAAAAGCGGATTCTTGTTTTTCTCCCCATTCGTATTTCTGCTTCTTCTGCGTTAGCTTGGTTAAAGGCTTCGCTATCTTCGAGAAACCCTCAATGAACCTTCTGTAATACCCGGCAAGACCTAGAAATTTTCGAATCTCGGTAGGAGTCTTAGGTGTTTCCCAATCTTTAATAGCCTCGATATTAGCTGGGTCAACATGCAATCCCTGACTGTCGATTACGTGTCCAAGAAATTGTACCTTTCGGATCCAGAAATAACACTTAGAAAACTTGGCGTACAACTTCTCGTTCTTGAGAAATTCTAAGATCGTCTTAAGATGCTCTTCGTGTTCTTCTTTGCTTTTTGAATATATTAGAATATCATCAATGAACACTATAACAAATTTGTCCTGGTACGGTTTGCACACGCGATTCATGTGATCCATAAATACTGCCGGTGCATTAGTTAATCCAAACGGCATCACTTGAAACTCGTAATGACCATAACGAGTCCTAAAAACCATTTTCGGAATATCTTCTTCCCGAACCCTTAGTTGATGATAACCTGATCTCAAATCGATCTTCGAGTAGAAACTGGAACCTTGCAACTGATCAAACAAATCGTCTATTCTTGGAAGTGGGTAACGGTTCTTCACCGTTAACTTGTTCAGCTCGCGATAATCTATGCACATTCGGAAGGATCCATCCTTCTTCTTCACAAACAAGACCGGTGCTTCCCAAGGCGAGGAACTTGGTCTAATGAATCCCTTGTCTAAAAGTTCTTGCAACTGATTAGACAATTCTTGTAACTCTGATGGTGCTAGTTGGTAGGGTGCTCTTGCAATCGGTGCCGCTCCTGGCACCAAATCTATCTGAAACTCTACCTGACGGGTAGGCGGTAATCCAGGCAAGTCTTCGGGAAAGACTTCCGGGAAATCTAGAACAATCGGCACATCTTCTAATCTTTTCTCATCTGACTTCTTTTCGGTTATGTGTGCCAGAAAAGCATAACATCCCTTATTTATATACTTTTCGGTCTTGACACACAAGATGATGTTTAATCGAGTTCCGCTTCGCTCTCCACGGATAATCAAGGTTTCACCGTTCAAAGGGAGATGAACAACCTTTTCGTCGCAAATAATCCTAGCTTGGTGTTTAGATAACCAATCCATACCGATTACTACGTCAAAACTACCGAGTTCGATAGGGATAAGATCGATGCTAAATGGATGGTTTAGGAAGTTTAAGGTACAATTGCGGATTATTGTGTTGGAGCTAACTAGGTTACCATTTGCTAATTCAACGTTGTAGGTGGTGTCTAAGATGGTCGGTGGAATATTAAGTAGAGGGGCAAAAGTAGTAGACACAAAACTTTTATCGGCACCCGAATCAAATAAAACTGAAGCATAACGATCATTGAGAAGAAACGTACCCGTAACAACAGTCGGGTCTTCAGCAGCTTCCCTCTTTCTTAGATTATAAACTCTTCCTCGAGCTCTATTATTCTGATTTCCCTGATTCTTCTCCTTTGGGCATTCTTTCTTGAAATGTCCTGCTTCGCCCCATTCGAAGCATGTTCCAGGAACTCTTTGATTAGTTGCAGCAGCAGGAGATCTACAGTCTTTGGTTAAGTGCCCAATTTTCTTACAATTTCCACATGGAGTAGGGCAACGTCCTGGATTGTGGTGACGTTGGCACTTGTCACATTTAGGAAGATTTCCTTCATAACCTCTCTTCTCATTCAGGCCCGCCACGTAGGCCTTAACAACTTCTTGCCTTTTGTTAGGTTGTTGAACAGTATTTCCTCCCTGGTTAGAATCCCACTTTCTCTTATTGTTGTTATTGTTGTTGTTATTGCGGTTACTTTTGTTGCTATCACGAACAGCCTTGGCTCGAACAACTTGATCCATTAGATTATGAGACATTCTAATTGTCTCGTCCAGAGTACTCGGTTTAAAGGATGTGACATTCCCCTGAATATAAGATGGAAGACCCCAAATGTACCTCTCTATCTTCTTCCTTGTAGTGGAAACCATTTCAGGACAAAGAGTAGCCAACTCATGGTATCGTTGAGTATAAGCTGCGATGTCATACCCCTTCACTGTTAAATTCCAAAATTCAACCTCAAATTTTTTGAACTTCATTCCTTAGGCAATACTCAGCTGTCACCATCTCTTTGAATTCAGCCCATGGTAACTCAAATGCAGCATCAATTCCAACTGATTGGGCATATGCATTCCACCATGACAAGGCACCATCCAACAAGGTACCTGTAGCATATTTCACCTTACAGTTTTCCGCGCAGTTGCACATACGGAAAGTCGATTCCAACTTCTCGAACCATCGTACCATACTGATAGCTCCTTCCGCACCACTAAAAGTATGCGGCTTGCAACCCGAAAATTTCTTGTAAGTACACCCACAAGTTGTGGTTTCAACAATTCCACTAGCTTCTCCGCCGTTACCAATGTTGCGATTGTTCTCATATTCAGCCATAGCAGCAGCAATCTGTGCCGTAACCCGTTGAGCAACGAGTCGATCAATCTCAGCTGAACTCATGCTTTGTTTCTTAGGCGGCATTATTTTTCTAATCACAAGAACAACAATAATTAGGATCCATAAGTAACAAAGGTCATCACAAGTATGTACATATATAACCATGACATGTGAAAATCACAACAATATCAACCACAACGATATATGAATAAATCATGACAAAAATACATCATGATAGGAATATGACGTAATAAGAATGATGAACCACAATAACCATAATATATTTTCGCCATGGGTAGGTACAACCACAACAAGATAAAAATACATCACGACAATGATAAAGCATGATAAGAATACGGCGTGGTAAAATCAACCACAACAATATGGAAATAAATCACGACAACCAAAATAAAATCACAACATAGATAGATACATCACAGTCATACATAGATACAAAAGGAAAGTCTCGGTTCACATCGACCGATATCGCATCATAGCGTACAAAAGAAGAGTCTCGGTTCACATCGACCGATACAATACATCCTGACATAACTTGCTACATTGATGTACAACTAACAAAAGATCGCAACTGTCAATACTAATGCCACACATCCCGTGGCTAGGATATACATACAAAAGATAACTATGATACAAATCTAGTCTAAGCACTGCTAGGGGCACCGTCAAGACGGCGCTGGAGATCTCTGATCTGATCATGGAGACTAGCAATCAACTTATCCTGGTCGCGGCGGCGTGCCTGCTCGTCCTCCACAAAGTGCTCAAGAGTAGCAATCCGGGAGTGACCAATGATCTGGTGCTCCAACTGAGTCTCCAAGGTCTCAATGCGCTCTAGGGGAACCTCATCGAGACGATCAAATATCCGGCCAATACGGTCCTCATGACAGACCATCCTGGCAATCAGAAGTGGTATGGTGTGATGAATCGGCTCACGGGTAACCGATAGAATACGGGCAGCAGCCATCTCAGAGCTCTCTCCTAACTCCCAAGCATACGGGGTACCCTCATCATACCTCCACCTACTGAGTACAGGTGGAATAAATGACCATCTGCAGGCGTCAACCCGTCTGCGAACCTCATGCCGAGTGGAGGCCTCAGCAGCCATAACATACGGATCTTAAGGAGAAAGAACCATGGTAAATGCCCTCTTTCGAGGCGGTAACATGAGATCAGGAACACCTCTGGATGATGATGGTAATGGAACTGTGGCAGTCTGGCGGTAAACAACTGGTGGTGGTGGTGGAGATGATGGTGATGAAGGGATATGAGGTGGAGTATTAGTGGGTGCTGGTAGAAGGCTGGGTTGAGGTCGGACCCTCTCCCTAGCCAAATGGATCATAACAGGGCCAGGCTCAAGCAATCGGTAGCGACGACCAATGGGAATCTGATCTGGCCTAATAACAGGAATACGCCTAGCACGACGCACTGGTGGTGAGGCTGGAGGGGATGGAACTGGGGGAACAGGTGCAATGTGTGATGATGGTATAGGTGGAGTGGACACAGTCTGGGTGTCCTCAAATGGCTCGGTCTCAGCAGACTCATCGCCAGAAGGTACGGGAACAGGAATGACTGGCGTCACTGGAATAGTAGACGATGATGAATCATCCATATCCGAATCAGAATCGAGAATGATAGGATTGGTAGGTGAAGACATATCACTGTAAATCAGGTCAATATAAATATGTATAAGTATGAATGACTTATATAAAATAAGTGAATAAAACATGTATCGCAATCCTAAGCACATCATGATATTGTGAAGTGTTGTGACCTAGTGGTTATAGTCTAGGGTCAATGATGCATCCTAGTTCTCTATAACCTTGGCTCTGGTACCAATATGTCACACCCCCAAAATCTGTGTTTGCAGCGGAATGGAATTCCGGGGGCGTGATGTTCTCGGTCACAAAGTACAAGGCAATAAAGAACGACCTCTAAGTGAGTCGTTTAAAAACAAGCGTTTGATTTAAAGTTAAGTTTTACCAAACATATTAATCAGAGTTCACCATCAAAATGCAAGATTTAAACACAAAACCAAACGCTAAATATTGTAGAAAAATCTCCATCATGATGTGCATCCAAAATATGACTCGAAGTGCTTCCATACAAAAGGTGTATCAACATCACATAGTTACCTGGGAATACACGCTAAAAGGGTCAACAAATAATGTTGGTGAGAGTTATAGGTTTAAATAAACAGTATTGCGGACCACAAGATTTCAGTAGCAAGACAATACAACAGATATAGTGTCACAGCCAAAAATAATATATACAGTGCCTAAGCTCATGACCCTGAAGCTCGACGTAATAGTATGCAATTAAGCACAATAACAATGCCCCAAATAAGTGTTTGCCAGACACTCGGAAATAATTCGAATGATATGCGTCCGTTTACCCAGTTGGCGCGACCAACCCGGACGGGGTGTCAACCCAAATAGATCTATTCATAACATCCGCGCTTACAAGTAATTAACGGTCCATGATACGTAGGGGACTTTATTGGCAATGTGGTAACTTAGGCAAAGTAACAGTTTTAGTACTTGTGTCCGTATGTAAAACAAGCAGTGTATTCCCACCCCGAGAGTTTAGAAATCATGTATAAACAATGTAAAAGTCGGGGCTATGAAACTCACCTTAGCAAAAGTAATCCCGAATAGTATTATGTAATAGGCAAAATAGGTCCAACAATCTCTAATCGCGACCTAAATATGCATACGGACTAGTGTAAGCAATGATATAATGTTGCACATGCAAATACGTATGTTATCGATACCACTCGTTAGTTTTGAAAATAACGTTTATCGTCGAAAAATATACATTTTTTACGTCTCGTTAAGTTATGAAATAATTTTCGTGTAAATATGTTGAAACGTTACTCCACGATCCTCGTTTGGTGTTCTATTGGCAAATATAGTGTTTTCGTCGCAATTGTAATATTTTTCACAACTTGAAAATGTAACCAAATGACTTTGCAAAACTAGCCGCGAAATAATGTATGTTAAGTGTTAGTGAATAGGCTTGACGCTTTTGAAAACTTTATAATAATATCTTGAATTTATATCATTTAACTTTTGACCACACGGGTCTCGATCAATAAGAAAATCGGCTCTCAACATAGTGTATTACCAAAAACAGTTTTTAAACTTAGTTTTGTTTCTAGTTAAAAGCTGATGGAATTTTAGTGTAGTCGTCGGGTTTCAATCGCGTATATCTTGGTCGTTTTAAGCTCGATTTCTACGTTCTTTATATCCACGGATTCGTATAAACATGAATTAACATGTTTTCAGTAGGTCGGTTCGTCTAGATCACGTCTAACATCTCGTTTTGTCCCTTGAAGTTCGCAAAAAACAGCAGACAATTTTCAGAAATTTAGTTTTCGTCGTCTAACTTTGAAAAATCATAACTTTCTCATCGTAAGTCGGTTTTTACTCATTCTTGCGGCCACGGTTTCTTTTTTGAAAGTATTTTCTATATATGAAGGCTAAAATAGTTCAATGTTTACTGAAATTTCCATATCTCACGTTTTTGGACAGTAGCTTTTCTATAGTGTTAAAAACTCATTTTTATGGTTCAAGACTTGATCATACCACTTCCAATCAACACCACAACTACTCTAATCCTACCATACACCTTCTTAAGGTGTCATGGGGTCCTAAACATCACCAAAAATGATGGATCTCTTGAAGTCACTAATAAAATTTATAGATCTATAATTATAGAGAATTTTTGTGTCAAGTGGTATATATAACATATATTTTTGCATGGTTTACTAATGTAACTAGAAAAATATATCAAATAATAGTATAAAAGATTGAGAAAAATGTATAACACACTTACTTGATGTTAAATGAGATTTGGATGAAGAATGCTTAAGAACCTTGGGATTTTTATTCCAAAATCCTAACAAGGAACACTATGGACACTAGATTAATACTTGTTCTTGAAAAAAAATATGGATTCCTCCTTGATCTTCCTTGTGGCCGTGGGTTATGAGTAGAGAGGAAGAGAGAATATTAGTTTTTGCTAGTTGATTTTGTAAGTGTATGTGTTATAGAAATTAATTCAAGAATAAGTATACATGAAACATTAATCACATTTGTCTTGCTAATTAAGAGTTTTTGGCTTATTAGGCAATAGGGATTAGGGGGAGGCGACACATGTATGAAAATGGAAGAGGATAAGTTGGTTAATTAAAGCTTATGACACATTTAGATAAGTATTAGTTAGTTTAGTGTATACATTAGGTGTTACCGCGTACCGAGTTAACTTGAAATAAATCGTGACAAGTTAAAATAAAATACGACGAAGTTGTAAAAATTAAAAAATCATATTCCTTGCAAGAATCAGGTGTTAGAATAATTATCGGGTTGAAATATCGCAAACCGACGGAGTTATAAGCTCCTGGCGGAAAATATAGCAACTGATTTAAAAACACCAGGTAAATTAGTAATAAAATTTTTATATCCTTATATTGAATATGAATACATATTAGGATCGTTTTCGGGAGTATCGGGTATATGTTTCGTAGTAAAGACTGAGTGGTACCGTTTAGTAAATAATGAACATACGTAAATTGCAATAATACATAACCTTGCATGACCTAGAATGCAGATGATGTC
Source organism: Artemisia tridentata subsp. tridentata (assembly GCA_021014915.2). NCBI lineage: Eukaryota > Viridiplantae > Streptophyta > Magnoliopsida > Asterales > Asteraceae > Artemisia > Artemisia tridentata. The sequence goes on along the minus strand of CP139506.1, from coordinate 8,245,197 downwards.
CTGATAATACATAGACCACCCTAGTCTATATGATGTGTTCGTAATGAGGTCTCGTGAATTCGCAGCTAAACCCTGATGGTTACGCGAATTTTTGGTATCCGTAAACCTAGTTTACGTAGTGACGAATTGTGGCCATGAATAGTGCTTTCCCTCTGGGAATGAATAGTATTTCGTGAATAGTAAAAATTTTGAAAACTTCTCAAAATACAAACTGACCTAAAAAATGATGAATAGTGAAATGTGAATAGTAAATTGTCGAGGTTTGGAAAATGACCTGAAATTGCGATTTGTCACAAAATCTCACTAGTAGCGTTGGCCATTGCTTGGTATTCGGCTTCGGCTGATGAGCGAGAGACAACGGATTGCTTCTTTGATTTCCAAGAGATCGGAGCTCCCCCCAACTGCAGGATATATCCCGTCTGTGTCCTTCGTGTGAGTGTGCAACCCATCCAGTCCGCGTCACTATAGGCAACCAGGTCCGTACCACCTTCCTTTGGGAAGAATATGCCCTGTCCCGGTGTTGCTTTCAGGTACCGAAGGACTCTCATGGCGGCATCCAAGTATCTTTGTCGAGGGTCCGATACAAACTGGCTTAGGACATTTACGGAATAAGCAAGGTCGGGTCTCGTCGCTTGAAGATAAAGTAAACGGCCAACCAATCTTCTATATTTGCTAGCGTCGACCCGAACATCTTCATCACCTTTCTCAAGCTTCAAGTTTGGTTCCATGGGGAAGGCGCACGGTCTACACCCTAGCATTCTACTATCTTCTAGGATGTCAAGGGTGTACTTTCGTTGACTTAGCACTATCCCATCTTTAGTTCGAGCAGCCTCTATGCCAAGAAAATACTTTAGTGGCCCGAGATCTTTAATACTGAATTTTTCGTTTAGGAACCTCTTTGTTTCTTCGATTTTGTCTTCATCGTTTCCTGCCATGATGACATCATCTACATATATGAGGGCGGTGACAAAGGTTTTCCCTTCTTTGTAGATGAAGAGTGAGTGATCTGCAGCGGATTGTTTATAGTCAAGTTGTAGGAGAGCCGCTGTAAATTTTTGATACCTATTTTCTTGAGGTCTGTTTCAATCCGTATAGCGACTTCCTCAACCTGCATACCTTTGTTCCTCCCCCTTTGTCGTAGCCCTGCGGTATTCGCATGTACACTTCTTCATGCAAATCCCCGTGTAAGAACGCGTTATTTACGTCAAGTTGATGAATACTCCAATCCCTTTTTATGGCAACGGCAATGAGACATCTTACGGTTACCAACTTGGCCACTGGTGCAAAGGTGTCGTGGTAATCAACACCTTCCATTTGAGTGTATCCCTTGGCGACGAGCCTTGCCTTATACCTTTCCACCTCGCCATTCGGTTTAAAATTTGTTTTGTACACCCACTTTGAGTCGATAACTCGCTTTCCACTGGGAAGATCCTCTATGGTCCAAGTTCCATTTTCTTCAAGGGCTTTTATCTCGCTTTGCATGGCGTCCCTCCAATGTTGTTCATGCACGGCCTGCTCGAAACTCCTTGGCTCATCAGTTTTGGTGATGGCCGCAAGGAACGCTTTATGAGCTTTCGAAAATTTTTCGTAGGAAACAAAATTAGCTATGGGACATACCGTTGAGGATTCTTGATCGAAAGCGGGAGGCGCATGGTATATAGATGGGGGGAGCCGTACATCGTAATCTTTGAGGTGTGAGGGTCTAGCTCTTGTTCATTTTTCCCTGCCTTGGGCCACGTTCTTGTTGCTTTGATTCTGGGCTTCATGAACAGTCGGTTCAATTGGTGTTTGTGGCTGTACATCAGCGTCCAGCCCATCATTATTGGGCCCAACATTAACATGAATTGGGTTGTTTTGTATTAATTCTTCTTGTTCCTCTTCTTCATTGAAACGGGTTTCCTGATTTGGGCCCAAGTCTTCGGCTCTTGTCATAGGGGGTTCATCTATTTCGATTGTGAAGACATCCTCCTCTGAGTGTCTATTTTGCTCAGCTTTTGAGGCAAAAGGGAAAACTTTCTCAGCGAACCTAACATCTCTTGAAGTGATCATCTTGCCATTACTTGGATCAAAAATTTTATACCCCTTCGTTCCACTAGGGTATCCCATGAAAATGCCCGGTCTTCCCCTTATCTCAAACTTATCTCCATTTGTTTCGATGCTTCGATAGTAAGCCAAATAACCTAGGACCCTCATGTGATCATAACTTGGTTTGTCACCATGCAACAATTCATATGGTGTTTTGTCTTCAATGGTTTTTGAGGGTAACCTATTTATGATGTATGTGGCGGTCAAGACACATTCTCCCCAAAACCTTTTTGGGAGACTTGCTTTAAACATGAGAGCACGTGCCGTGTCGAGTAAGTGTCGATGTTTTCTCTCCACGACTCTGTTTTGCTGCGGAGTATGCGAACATGACGTTTCTAATGAGGTTCCTTGTTCCATGTAGAAACTCATCATTTGATTTGAAATAAATTCACCACCATTTTCGCACCTTATTCTTTTTATGTTCTTGTAAAACCCCAAAATTACCACAATCTGAAATGACCAAAATACCCTCTTAATTTGAAATTTTAAGAACTTATGAAATACGCTATAAATTAAAACTTGAGTTATATACCATGTTATGACTCCAAACTATACGATATAAACATGTAACCTAAAGTATTATATGAAATTATACAAGAACCATATGAATAAAAGTATGGCACGTTTAATATGTCGCACATAGGCCAAATTAATTTTAAGACATGTACAAATAATTAAGAAGATAAGTATAAATATTTGTCAGTTTGGAAGGTTGCAAATCACCCTTAATTATCACCATAATTTCGGCAACCCTCCCCCTAATCACCTCCCAGAATATGTTTTTCTATGAAGACAATAGCGATATACAGTACTTATTAGCTTTATTTTATTGGAAATAACATTCATTAAGGTGGAGAATAAATTACATTACACATGTGAAATTGAACTGCTCAATGTGATTTCTTGGGTAATGAAAGAAGAACGTTGACCATATATTAGTGCTACAACTCACAAAACTAATACTCCATAATTCTGTCCAATCACTCCTTAATTCTCTATTCACAACCAAATAAATGCATAAATTATTAGTACAAGTAACACACAATATATGGTAGAGATAAGACAGAATTGAATGTACGTATATACCTCCTTCCCAAAATAGCATACACGTCATTCCATTTCAAAAATATATCAACACGCTTTGTCAATATTACCTTCTCATTTAGCTCAGTACTCTCGAAATTCTTTAAACAAAAACCCCAAAAAAAAAAAAAAAAAAAAAAACCCTAAAAAAAACCCTAAAAAAAAAAAAAAACCTACACAACCATTGGCGGCTGCTACTCTTTCACTTCACCCACTTTGGTACGAGAATGAGATAACAAAAACACACACACAAACTAAACACAAAAGCGATCCACCTTGATAACAAGGCTCGACGAAAAAGATAATAGTAAAGAAGGCTTTGATCGCGGGAGGCTATTTGTGGTTTGGGTCCTTTGTGATAAGCATCTCTTGTTCTCATTTCTTTTTCGTTTAATCCGATCCCAAAGTATTTTCAAAAAACTATTTTGATGTCCTTTTTGCCTCGTACGTATATGTTTATACCACATGTTGTCTCGTTTCATATAAGGGAACACAAATCCTAAACCAAACCGATTCGCTCATGTTGATAACAAGAAGGAAGGACTGATCGCGGGACATTTCTGTGATACACATGGGTTACAGATCATGACTACATCTCCTGTTCCTGTTCGTTCCTTTTAAGCCGACACTAAGGTACCCTAAGACTCGTTGAATTCTTTTCATACGATCACTATCTCGTTTTTGTTTTGGTCGTTGAAACATTTGTATAATATGTAAGATACGTTTTTGAACCTGGAAGAAAAATATATATATATATAAATAACAAAGATGGTAGATGCATGAACTTTTCAACTTACATGAATATATATGTACGTATAGCTGAATTGAAAACATGTTATACGATCGTGCGAAGTGCGTCCCATCATTTGTAATACGTATGACATAAATATTGCGCATGTTAATATGTGTTTAGTATTGCTACTGGACCAGATTGCATGCATATTGGATATAGTATATACCACTTGTTTATTCAGATTACTTAAAGTAATATTAGTTGGGATTAGTACATATGTTCATAAAAGTGGGAACCTTAATATTTTTTAGACTAATGTGCTACTTGCTCATGTGTATATGTTCATAAAAGATTGAGACTTTAATTCATGAAATATTTTGTGGGACATGGTTACTTAAATCTGAAATTACACACACTGTTGTCGACCTAAACTAACTCTAAGTTTTTTTTTAAATTTGTTCAAATTTAGTGGCATGAACAATTAGAATTTAAACTTACACTTTGAACCCTAAACTTGGGGGAATTGTCACATTTAAACCCTAAACTATGATAAATATAATATTAAGCCTCTAACTTTACTTAATTATTATTTGTGACTCTAAAAGTTGGCTAATTATAAATATTAACCCCAAAGTTACTTAATTCGGGAAACTCACTTAATTCAGAAAGTTACTAATTCAGGAAGTTACTTGAAATGGTTAAACTACTTAAAAAGGAAACATACTATTTTTGGAAAGTTACCAAAAATGAAAAGCCGACCAAAATGAGTAAGCTGATTTAAAACAAGTTATTAATAATAAGCCGATCATTAATTCGTGTAGATTCGCTGAAGGAGGAGTGACTTCCTATTCTTATGTTATGATATGGTCTCGTTGGCGGTATAAGGTACAGATATTCTGACCTTCTTTGTAAGGTTTCTCATGATCTCTTTCATATTCTGATCCGTTTAGTCTTTGCTCTGAACCTTTGCTATGGTTCCCTTCGTTATGATCTCTGATATGAACCTAGGCTGTGAAAACCCTTTTAATTATGACATGGAAATGTTTTGGAGAAAAAGCTATTTTGAAATGATGTTCACAAGCATGATACGATATTCCTTTTATTTGGGATTTTATTAACTTTTATGAAAACTATTTTAAAGACTATCTTTATGAAAAACCGTTTTGAAAGATCATTTTATGAAAACTAATTTGAAGGATCATTTTTATGAAAACCATTATTAAAAGATTGTTTTAAATGAACTTTGATAGAAACCTCTGAAAAGTACTTTTGCTATAACCCTTTGATATGGACTTCTGATTATGAACCTTTGATACGCACCTTATGATATGAACCTTTCATTCATGAACCTTTACTTATGAACCTTTGCTTATGAACCTTGCTTATGAACCATGATTATGAACCTACGATTATGAACTTATGAAACATGATATTGACCTATGCAAGTAAACTAAAAACATGATTCATGATACTTGACCTTTACCCTCAGTTTGATACTACGAGCCACTCACTAGGCATGAGGGTTTCATGTCCATGTCAGTCGATGCACCGATGGCATGACTCTAGGGCAGGAGAGTGATGACCTGTCCCGTCCCTGCACGTTTATGTTATGATTCATGTTTATGTAGAGGCAGATTATGGCCACCGGGGGCGTATGGATGCATCCTAGATTTGTTCATGTTCATGTTATGTTATGTTATTCATGGTGACTGATGGTGTGTGCGATACACGTCTTTCACACTCCGGGAGCTAGCTACTCCAACCCATGATTGAGGACACCCCTCATATTTACAGGATACCCATGATTGAGGACACCCCTCATATTCACAGGATACTAAGAGGTCTCCCCTCTGCATGTGTACGATTATGATTATGATTATGATTCATGTTATGTTATGGGCTCGTAGTGGATTTCTGACTTCCTTTACCATGTACCCTTTTACCTTCCCTTATGATACCATGTACTCTTACCTTTCATCTTGATACCATGTACTCATGCTTCCATTCCCTTTTACTCATGTTATTATTCATTATGCTATTGCTTGTTACGTTATATCTGTTCACTGGGCTTTTTAAGCTCAGCCGCACGTTTTCTTTTCGTGTGCGGCAGGTTTTAGTTGGAAGCTGGGTAAGAGGGAAGAGACTTTGGACCTAGAAGACTTTGAGTAGAAGCCATTAGAAGAGATGTACTTATGGATTTGATAGGCAGCTTTTATTTTCCTTTGTAACCCTTTGTATTGCAAGATTTCATTTGTAACCTTTGAGAACCATTGTATTACTATTGATTGTATGCTTTGTTTGATCTGATATGGAGCCATTAGTGTGATACTTCTACCCTTGCCGGGTTGGGGTGTTACATTATTCAAAAGGTTTTTATGTTCTTTTCAAATTGTGTCATGACCATTTTAAAAAAGTGCATCAGACACATGCTTGCCTCGAACTTGTGTTTGAGGAGGTAGACCCATACCGCCCTACTATAGTTGTCGACTATTGTTAAAAAATAGTTGGCTTTTGTAAGCGAGGGTGTACGGGATCTCCCCCATATGTCGCAATGAATGAGATCGATTTTAGTTGTGCTAGTGGGAAAGGGTAATCTAGTAAACTTAGATTTCATGCAAGAATCACAAACATTGTCACTAGCTTTAAACGAAAAATTATTGAGAAAATTTATTTGAGATAACTTCTCGTCACTCGCGTGTCCGAGTCGTTTGTGCCACAGTTCACCAGTCACCATCATAGCTCTTCTTTTACTCCCAAGCATCCCCATTTGATATAGACCATCCTTGCACCTACCCGCTCCAATCAATTTCCTCGAACGCAAGCCCTGCATAACAAAGAAACCCGGAAAAAAGGTTACGGCACAATTTAAATCCTTCGTGAGTTTGCTTACTGACGAAAGATTGAAGGTGAATTTTGGAACGTGCAACACATCTTGTATTCTTGTCCCATTCGTCAAGGTATGGCTACCCTTCCCTTCGACCGGAATATTTTCTCCGTTGGGAATAGTAACAGTTGATTCATTTCTGCACACAGTTCTATTCTTAAATGCATCTGTTCGGTGAGTAATGTGTTCTGTACATCCGGAATCCACTACCCAATTATCATCATGTCTAAGTTTACCTGCCATGTTTGCAGTGCGAGGAGGTTCACCTTGTGCAGATTTGTTCTCAGCAGCGAAGTGTTTCTAGAACTGTTCATATTGCTCCTTCGTCAGACTAGCAATCAGATCCAGTTCTGTCTCGGCACAGGCTGCCGTCGGCTTGGTCTTCTCACATTTGTTCTTCGTGTTCCACCATTCTGGGTAACCAACCAATTTGAAACAGCCATCACGTGTGTGCCCATCTCTATCACAATGATCACAGTGTGCATTTCCCTTGTCCTCTTTCTGCCCGTTCTGGTTTGATGGTCTGCTACGCTTTGTGGAGGCTTGGAAAGCCACTGTTTCATTGGTCGGCTTCTTCTTTTCGGCAATAGTTCTTTTCCGTTCATCTTCTGCAACGAGGTGATAAACAGTCCCTAGAGACGGAACAGGTTTGGTTGCAAGAATTTGGGTTCTAAAGACAAAGAACTCTCCATCTAGACCCATCAAGAACTCGTAAAGCCGTTCCTTTTCTCTAAGTTCTCGGAGCGACTTCCCAATACCACAAGTGCACCCATTGCACTTACAAACTGGAGTAGGCAAGAAGGTCTGCACCTCATCCCATAACCCACGTAGTTTCGTGTAATAGGCTGAGACCGTCATTCCTTCTTGTTTAGTGTTCGAGATGGCCTGCTTCAATTCGTATGCACGCGGCGCACTTTCTTTTCCAAAGCGCTCCTTGAGATCCTTCCAAATCTCCGACGCTGAATTGGCGTATTTAACACTTCCCCGTATTTCTTTCTCCATAGCCGTAGTCAGCCATCCCTTGATCATCGCGTCGCATCGCATCCATGCCATGTAATCTGCATCTCCCGCTTCTGGCCTCTTGAAAGTTCCATCAATGAAACCTATATTGTTTTTAGCAAACAAGAAGTTTTCCATTTCTTGGACCCAATCGAGGTAGTTACTGTCGGTTAACACATCATTGACATGCATTTGCCTTGGATAATCGGATGGGTGGAGATAAAACGGTGAGTTATGATCAAGGCCAGTAGCGTCGGTTTTAGAGGTTTCTTTGATTCCACCGTCTGCCATATCTGAGAATCGGTGAAGGAGGTTTAGAGTTTGGGTTTGGATCGAGCGTGATAATCACTGCTCTGGTACCATTAAGGTTTTTGGTTGAATGTTTTCTATGTTTTATGTACAATGATTACAGTGAAGAATAGAGCCTAAATAGGCAATACAACAATCCGAAAAAGGAAAAGAATAAATACTAAACGAAATTATTGGGAGGTAAATATGCAAGAGATATTGGCAAATCATGGATGGAGAGTGATTCGAGGAGAGAAATAAGTGCACAGAATATTCCATTCTTAATACACATTGTTAGGCCAATTTAGAGTGCAATGATCTTTGACCAAGATTTGAACATACAATATCCTAAAAATAAATGAAGTCTCTGAATGAGTGAACATTCAGGGAGTCATCTACAGAGTTCATCAAAGACTATGAAAGTCTCACCACTTTATGAGGCGGAACTCGGTAAGTGAAGTCCTGAACCTGAAAGAAGATGAATAAGTTAATGAGTAAAGACAATAACTCACTGACTCCCCTCGATTTCCTCAACAATCAAAGTCATTCTGGACTTCGATACTTAGGATAAGTATTTAGGTATTTGAAATTTTAGGCGAGAACTTTCTGGTGAAAATAAGTAGAAAATCACTTATGATAGAAAGTCAAAGAAAGTACAAGAGTTGGTAGAAAGAGGCAAACATTTGTCAACATTGTTCCTAAAGTGAACTTAAACATATTGCAAGAATAAAAGCATTTAATGTAAGTGTGCAATTTTATATGTGGGAAATATTTGTGTCTGAAGTTCGCGTAGTTAAAAGGAAGCAACCAAAAATGTTTGAAGTTACGTCAACATGACATTTAAAGATGTGAATATATGTGGTTGGTCGAGATATCGATTGTATTAAAAATAGAGTAATGATAGAAAGATACCTAATTGATATATTGTTTTTTGGGTTTGGTCTCGCTTATAATATGTCGCCTTTCTATTGAAAAAAAAAAAAAAAAAAAAAAAAAAAAAAAAAAAAAAAAAAAAACTAATTGATATGACTAAATAGTAAATTCATGCCTAAACAATTTATTATGTAATATGTGGAATGTACATTTTCTTTTTCATAATACTCCCCATTAATGTTGTCATGTTTTATGAACTTAGAGTTAGACATGTCTTTAGACATGAATTTTAGTCATGCAAATCATTTTTCATAAAAATAATATGATTTTGGTACGCAAGAAAAAAAAAACAATATAAATCTAGTTATTTTTTGAACAAGAATATAAATCTAGTTGAAAAATAATATGCTTATTGTTCTTATTGTGCTACTAGGCTCGTTGTTATACAACAATGTTATAAATGTGTGTTTTTTCTGTCAATCAAACACATGTAACACGCGAAGTTGTGGATCAAACCATCATGTTTGATAACACTACAACAAAGACTTATGAATAGATTATGTGTTAAGTTTGTTATATCATTTGTCATCTTTGTAATATAATCTAACATATTACACTAATTAACCACGAAATTTGATACTTTAAAATATGAATCCGACATTATATATCACTGTAGAACCTCGCCCCGCAGCGCAGGTACTCAGCTAGTTCAATATCAAACACAAACACATGTGATTTAACAATACAAGTTTTAAACTAAAAAAAATATATATATCATTCATCATCATGATGAATTAAAGCTTATCATATATGATTTCTAAAACAAAAATAATAAAAAAATATCAAACACCGCCGACTTTTATGAACCAGGTTGATTAGGGTCACATGAAACTCAGGGGGCAAACTAGGTTTTCAAGCCTCGAAAAACCGGCTCATTTTGGTATGTTGTTTTGACGAAAAACGATTCAACCGGCTCATTTTGGTCTGTTTTTTTGACAAACAACGATTCAACAAGCTGGGTCGAACCGGTTCAAAACATTGCTTTTTTGGCGAGACGTCCGGAGAATTGTCGCTGTCACTCATCGTTTGTGACAAGTCTCGTTTGCTTAAAGCGTTCAAACTCGGTGCTGAATGATCACTGCTATAAGAATGCGGAGAATTGTCGCTGTCACTCATCGTTTGTGACAAGTCTCGTTTGCTTAAAGCGTTCAAACTCGGTGCTGAATGATCACTGCTATAAGAATGCGTGCCTTCCGAAGACATATTATCCCTCGCCATATCACTAATATAGGGGGCTACCGCAAGGCTTAAGTTCCAATCGTGAATATAAGAGTTCCCTTGTCCACAATTAATATCACTGAAAGACGGATTTGGTATTTTGGCTTCATTAGTCATCGAGCTGCTTTTCCACTTCAAAGTCGAATTCCAATGGTTCTGAATCACGTCAAACGGGCGACCAATTAGTTTTTTCGCATTACTCACCCATTTATCCCCATAACACGCGTGAGCGAGTAATATAGTGTGGTCCTCCTTAGGCGTAAATGGCGTAACTTGAGGTGATGAAAACCACCTTACCCTACATGTCTTAGCTGATCAACCCGGTATAGACTTACCAATTAGTGGCCAATTGGGGCCGTGTTTCTCGACGAGATTTTGCAATATCTCGTCCTCTTCAGGCATAAATGACCTTTGAAGTGATAACCACCTTGACCAACATGACTCATCCGATCTACCCGGTATAGACGTAACAACTAGTGACCAATAATTGGGGCCGTGTTTCTTGAAGAGATTTAGCAACATCTCGTCCTCTTCACTATAAACTAACAGAAATAAATAGAAAGAAGAAGATGGTATTGATGATATAATAAAAAAAAAAGAAGAGAATCGAACCTGAGGACATCGCAAATCGTAAACGTACACAGTAGTACGCCACTCCTTTTTTTTCTCCTGAGTCTGTATTTAGAAAGACTCGTTTTATTTTTCATTTTTATCACTCCAGACTCATCCGACTCCATAATCAGACGTGAACTTGCAAAGCAGAGGTGCACAACTTGACAACAACAAAAAGTTGACTAAAAGAAAGACTATAAATCAAGCTCTGCAACACTTAACGAAAGAAGAAGTTGAGTATAGTAGTTTTAATTAATCACGTACTAAAAAAATGTTAAATAGGCAAAAACCTACGTACCGTGTGTTGACTTTGAGTTGACAATGACCCATGCAGGAAGATTGGTGAACCAAGAGTAATAATTATGCCTCTTGCTTCTGAGAAACTTTCACGAATTTTGTTTGGATAATTTTTATTTATTTTTCAATTAAATTGGGACGGAGGTAGTACTAAATACACTAAAAAGGTTCTGAACATTGATAATTGTGTTACTTTATTCTGCTCGTAATTTGTAACAAATGGAGTAATTATGTAGGAATCTTAACAGTCATAGGTGTAGCTTTGGAAGTAATTATAGTGATACTCCCTCCGTCTCAATTTAATTGTCCATATTTTATTTTATGGATGTTTTAAATTAATTGTCCACTTTTCTTATTTAGTAAAAACTAAAGAATTTAGTGGAGGAATATTTCATTTTAGTGGTTGAAAATTAAAGTGGCCCCACTTTTATTAAATTTTGTGTTTTCTCTCTCATGACAAATAAATTGAGACGGAGGGAGTATTTGTTTTCTTTTTCTAATTATTATTTTATACGAGGCGTTGGCAAACCCGTGTGTTGCACCAATTGTATCTAAGTGTTCATAGCTTAATAGTTGGTACTAATTAGGTTTACACTATTTAAAATAATTACTTCACTTTAATTGCATAATGTTTGGGTAAATTGTTGAGTTGTTACCGTGATACTAAGGCTAAAATATACAACAATGTATAACTTGGACTGCCTCGGTAGGCCCTAATAGGTAGTTAAGCCGACAACACTGATTTGATTGTTATATAAAAACTAACATAGTAATTCCTTTTAATTTACAAATGAGAGAATTAAGTATTTATTAGTTTTAATTCTAGTATTTAAAACTAATAAATAATCTCAATCCGAATTAACCCAAGTAATTTTTGAGATACGTTTTTGGCTAATCTTTCATTTTCTTTTCATAAATAACTTCATTCATTGGTAATTAAGGCGGTTATTAAAAGAAAACTATCCATGTATAGTATCTAAATGAGTTACTACATTGTCATTACTCATTAGATACTTAATAATTAAACCTTGTTTCATACTTGTAATTCATACGATCATTAAGTCATTATACCATTACACGTTAACATGCATGCATCATATATATGTCTATGTTTTGTCCAATATATATCCGCTTTGATATTTTTGTCATCGTCTACCACTAATGTATTAGTATAATATTTACATCACATTCCTTAAATTCTAAAAAAAGCTCATAAACTTTATACTACATAGCATGTCATTACTCACTGTAACACTAGTAACTCCCATCAACATGCATTAGATTGGAAATCAAAGTCCCATATACTTATATTTGACTCATACTCCAATTCATTGCAAGATGAAACAGAACTGAGTTCTTTTTGAAAATTCATTTTTAATTCTTCGATTTCTCCGGTGACATGTGTCTGCTAGTATGCAATATGAAGTTAACCACATAGCGTACTGTATGGTTTAAGACTATAACATTATAGTATAAGCTATAACTCATAACTTGCACAATAAGCAAATATCCCTTCATCATTAAACCAAGACCATTCATATGTTTCAGTTTGTTTGAGTTTAATACATATTAACCTGAAATAATATCCTTTCACTATTACAATCTACAAACACTATACTATGCCGAAAAACGAACACGCAACCGTCACCATCATTTAAAAACAAATGGCCTACTGCGTCGCGGGAAAAACGGACGACTTTGCCCCATCATATTAGCCGGAAAACCGTCTGCATGCATGAAAACCCATCAGAATGATCCATTGCTGCTGACGTTCTTGTTTGTCTTTGTACTTTATTTAAACATGTCAGCCCAAGAATTGAAATACGAAGCTGTAATAAAAGTGACAATGAGATAAAACTCTAAAGTTGATGGCAACTATATAGCATAGTACTTCGTACTCGTAACTTAGCATGTGCATACCAAAGCATATGTTGAAGGCGAAGTACTGTGTACACATATACGTTTCTGAAGCCAAGCCCAATGGTTTCATCATCTTCAAACTTTTGCAGCATGTTTCATAAGGTTCATCTGTAACACGTAATAAAAGGCATGATGGTTACTGAAATCTAAAGGGGAGTCAACCATATGGAGGTAAAAGATAACTATGACCCCATTCCAATGTTTATTACAATATCCTCTTTGTCCTGGAAATATTGACTCAGATAATACAGCACATGTGGCCTTTGCCCATTAGTGATATTAAAAAACTATTATCTCATACATGATATATGCAATAACCAGCTAGGCTTGCCAAATGGATTTCCCAAAAATACTCTCAACGAATATAAATAAAGACAAAGATATCAAAAGATTAGACTGCTTGTCATATATATGTTACCTGAGAAGCGCAATAAATTCAAGCAACTAACACATTAGCATTATTCACCTGCATAGCTCTTGTTCTTCCATTGACCAAATCTTATGGCTGCTTCAACAATGGCTCTCTCTTCCCCTTCTTTCGCAGGCCAGGGGGTTCAATCCATTCCCACAACATCGACACTCTCCAGTAATGGAAAGGTCTCCATGAGGAAAACAACCACTAAAGCTGCTCCATCAAGCAGCCCATGGTATGGTCCAGACCGAGTCAAGTATCTGGGACCATTCTCTGGTGAAGCACCATCATATCTCACCGGCGAGTTCCCTGGTGACTACGGTTGCGACTTCGGACACTTCCACCGCCAACTAATTACATATTCTCACACAACTCTTTATATAATGGTTTAGTATGGTTTGCTTGTAAGTTGTAAGTCATGGAAGGCAAAGAGATGAAGGGGTTATAATCTTTTGGTTTTCTTATATTAATGGTTACCCTTTTATATTTTCACTTCTTTATGACTCCACATTAAATCATATGACTCATTACTCGGATAGATGAATTTTCATTATTTTCACTTCATTTGGTGTGCAATGTCTTGTTTGTACCGTACATGCCTTTGTGCACAAATACTCTTGCACATTAAATTTAGCCATTGAATCTTTAGAGTATATAGATGTTAATTATATCCGTAACTTTTTTTTTTACGTTTTACCTTTTTCAAATTTGTTTTTGATAGCTTTTTAACTTTTAAAATTTTTGTTCAATTGCCTCTCGTAAATGGAGATGACATAATATTCATTTTGTGTTACTACATATAAAAAGATATGAACTTTTAATCTTATTGCTATCTTTTAATTAATACATTTGTTATTCAACATCTTTACTATATCCATAGTCTTCGTTAATTGTCACGAGGTTTCGTGCCCGCGATTCGCTACGGGTTCTCTGGACACAAAGTTATGTAGACCCGATGGTCATACATTTTTAGTTGCGCAAAGCGTTTTCAAAAGAGGGGTTACATAGTGTTAATACAAATATTGATTGGGGCGTGAATTATTTTTTACCTTAAGCCCCAATCAATATACTAGTTCCCAAGTCAGTTTAAGGTAATTCAGTACTACTATTTTTTACTAGTACCTTAAGAAAAAAATCTTAAATAATTCACTACTAGTACCTTAAACTGAATTATTTAAGATTTTTTTTTTTTTTTTGCACTCACAGTCCCTAAATCAGTACTACTATTTTTTTATACGAAACTAGTATTTTTATCTATTCATGTTTGTAACTTTGAGTATTTTTTATTAGATACTAGTAATCAAAACATATTTTAAAAATCTTAAAAGAAACCTTCAATTTACATTAGATTTTTTTTACTAGAGACAAGTAGAAACTTAAAGAAAAATACCATTTAATATTTGAGTATTGTTTGATAACTAAAATAGACTTTAAAAAAAACTTACCAGCTAAAAAACTTTGTAATTTTCCTTTTTTTTAACATTAAAAAACTTTCTAATTAATAAATGGACTTAAAATAAAAAGTTATTAATGATTATGCAATCAATGACTTGCTAGCTACCGTAATTAACTAAAGGGGGGAGGGAGTGGACTCGGTGAACCACTCGGCAAGGCTCGGTGCCGATCGGGCACACCGCCGCCGGGGCTCGGTGCCGAGCAAAGGTTGATTGAATTCGGTGAACTTCACCGATGAGAAGAGTGGGTTTGTGTATATAAATAATTATATGTCTCGCTTTATGTTTTTGTCAAGAATATGAAAGATAGTATGGTTGAAATGTCTTCAGGAAAAGAGTGTGGATGAATCTTCTTTTACTTGAAATGGGGTGCTTTAGATGGAAGTTTAGTTAAAGAGTGTAGAAGAAGGGCTCACCTATAAACAAGAAGGATATGTTTGGTAATACGTACTGTATTAAAAATAAATAAAGAAGGATATGTTTGGCTACCATACTTTATAAAGCAAATGAATCGAATAGCTTTCCTTTTTTTTTTTTTTTTTTTTTTTTTTTTTTTTTTAAATGTTATGTGTTTTATTAATAAAGTTTGTGGTTTTATGTATTAATTTTATGTAGTTTGGGTATTAAAAATAATTGGAAATAAAAAGATGATGTGGAAAATGTGGGAGTTCACCAAATTTGGTGACCACTCCCTCCATTTTGGTGTGGGTTTGGGGTGATTTGGGGACTTGTGAGTTGGAAGGTTTTTATTGGTTGTTGGTGACGTGGCACATTCGGGGAAGTTCACCAAACGGTGACGACTCCCTCCCCCCGTAATTAACTAAATGAAAAAAAAGTAAAAAACATAATGATTACTATTTGACTTGGTAGCTTAAATGAAAAAAATTGGTATCTATTGTGAGTTCCTTTTGTCTTCCTTTGTCTAATTGGTAAGGGTGGAGTGTTATTCCTTTCACTTGTCACATCAGTGTCAATTCAGCAATTTCTCTCACCTCAACTATTTCCCTCAACATTTATTCAACATTTGCAGTACATTCTCTCGCCTCCTCTCAAATTTTACTATTTTTTTATTTGAGTAAATTACATGGTTGGTCCCTGTGGTTTGTCCAAAATAACAACTTTCGTCCCTCGAAGTTTAAAGTTGCATGGTTGGTCCCTAAGTAGGTAAACAAATAACACCACGGATCCCTTGGTTTAACTGGTGTTAACTAGGTTAGTTAAAATTTACAGGTTAGCCCCCTTTGGTTAAATAGCGCAGCATCGTTAATCCTTTTAGAGTAAATTACATGGTTGGTCCCTGTGGTTTGTAAATTACTTAACGGCTGTTATAATTTACTTAACGGCTGTTATAATTTACGTTTTCGCCCATTTTCTTTCATTTTCATACATTTTTGTCCATTTTTTTTTACGTTTTCGCCCGTTTTTGTCCAATTTTTTTAAGTTTTCGTCCTTTTTTTGTCCCTTTTTTACGTTTTCGCCCGTTTTTGTCCCTTTTTTTTACGTTTTCGCCCGTTTTTTTCCGATTTTTTTGCCTTTTCTTGCCGCTTTTTTTTGTCCCTTTTTCTTTTTACGTTTTCACCCTTTTTTTCTCGATTTTTTATGTTTTTCGCCCGTTTTTGTTCGTTTTTTTACGTTTTCGCCCGTTTTTGTCCATTTTTTTACGTTTACGCCCGTTTTCTTACATTTTCGCCTGTTTTTGTCTTTTTTTTTTTCGTTTTCGCCCGTTTTTGTCCCTTTTTTTACGTTTTCTCTCTTGTTTTTTGTCTATTTTTTTTTACGTTTTGGCCCGTTTTTGTCCATTTTTTTACGTTTTCGCCCGTTTTTTTTTTTTTTTTTTTTTTTTTTTTTTTTTATTGTTTTTCGTCCGTTTTTTTTGTCCGTTTTTTTTTTACGTTTTTTCTCGCCCGTTTTTTGTCCATTTTTTTACGTTTTCGCCCGTTTTCTTACATTTTCGCCTGTTTTTGTCATTTTTTTTTTCTTTTTTGTCCTTTTTTTTTACGTTTTCTCCTGTTTTTGTCCCTTTTTTTTACGTTTTGGCCCGTTTTTTGTCCATTTTTTATTACCGTTTTCGCTCGTTTTTTTTCCATTTTTTTTATGTTTTCGCCGTTTTTTGTCCCCTTTATTTTACGTTTTTCGCCCGTTTTTTGTCCATTTTTTTACGTTTTCGTCCGTTTTTTTTTTCGTTTTCCTCCTCTGTTTTGTCCTTTTTTTTTTACGTTTTCTCCAGTTTTTGTCCATTTTTGAAAATATTTTCGAAAAAAAAATTTGGGTAAAAAAAAGTTTCAAAAATATATTTTTCGAAAAAAAAAATTTGGGTAAAAAAAAAGGACAAAAACAGGAGAAAACGAAAAAAAAAGGGACAAAAACAGGCGAAAATGTAAGAAAACGGGCGAAAACGTAAAAAAAAAGGGACAAAAACGGGCGAAAACATAAAAAAACGGGCGAAAACGAAAAAAATGACAAAAACAGGCGAAAATGTAAGAAAACGGGCGAAAACGTAAAAAAAATGGACAAAAACGGGCGAAAACGTAAAAAAAAGGGACAAAAACGGCGAAACTAAAAAAGGAAAAACGGGCGAAAACGTAAAAAAAATGGACAAAAACGGGTCAAAACGTATAAATGGACAAAAACAGGAGAAAACGTTAAAAAAAATGACAAACGGCGAAACGAAAAAAATACAAAAACAGGCGAAAATGTAAGAACGGCGAAAACGTAAAAAAAAAGGACAAACGCGAAAACATAAAAACGGCGAAAACGTAAAAAAATGGACAAAAACGGCCAAACGTAAAAAGGGACAAAAATGGAAAACGTAAAAAATGACAAAACGAAAAAAAATGACAAAAACAGGCGAAAATGTAAGAAAACGGCGAAACGTAAAAAATGGACAAAAACGGACGAAACGTAAAAAAATGGACAAAAACGGGCAACGTAAAAAAAAATGGACAAAAACGGGCGAAAACATAAAAAAAAAAAAAAACGGGCGAAAACGTAAAAAAATGGACAAAACGTAAAAAAATGGACAAAAACAGGAGAAAACGTAAAAAAGGAGACAAAAACGGGCGAAAACAAGAAAAAAAATGACAAAAACAAAGAAGGCGAAAAGTAAAAGAAAAACGGGCGAAAACGTAAAAAAAATGGACAAAACGGGCGAAAAACGTAAAAAAAAAGGACAAAAACGGGCGAAAAAAAAACAAAAACATAAAAAAATGACAAAAGAAAAAAAAAAAAGAAAATAAAAAAAAAAAAAAACAAAAAAAGAAAAAACGGCGAAAACGTAAAAAAAATGGACAAAAACGGGCGAAAAAAAAAAAAAAAACAAAAACAAAAAAATCGGAAAAAACGGGCGAAAACGTAAAAAAAAAGGGACAAAAACGGGCGAAAAAAAAAAAAAGAAACGTAAAAAAAGACAAAAACGGGCGAAAACGTAAAAAAGGGACAAAAAAAGGACGAAAACTTAAAAAAATTGGACAAAACGGGCGAAAACGTAAAAAAAACGGACAAAAACGTATGAAAATGAAAGAAAATGGGCGAAAACGTAAATTATAACAGCCGTTAAGTAAATTATAACAGCCGTTAAGTAATTTACAAACCACAGGGACCAACCATGTAATTTACTCTAAAAGGATTAACGATGCAGCGCTATTTAACCAAAGGGGGCTAACCTGTAAATTTTAACTAACCTAGTTAACCCCAGTTAAACCAAGGGATCCGTGGTGTTATTTGTTTACCTACTTAGGGACCAACCATGCAACTTTAAACTTCGAGGGACGAAAGTTGTTATTTTGGACAAACCACAGGGACCAACCATGTAATTTACTCTTTTTATTATTTACAATATTACATAATTTAAACAACACAATATATGAAATTAAGAGTAAATTACACGGATGGTCCTTGTTCGTTGGCGTTGACTTTCACGGATGGTCCATTGACTTTTTTTTTTGCACTCACAGTCCCTAACTCAGAAACTACTAACACATATGGTCCCTTGACCAAACGTCCTTTTGGTCAAGGCGTTAAGTTTATGACATGTGCCTAATGGGGAGGGTATTTTCGTCCTAACACAATACTCCCTCACATTTCTTCTTCTATCCTCAGTCACACACTCACCTACTATGTCTTCTCTCCACCTAACCTTCATCTCAAATCATAAAATCTCATCTCATCATCAAAACACAACATAAATTTAGGTTCTTGACTTCTAATCAGAGAAACTGACAAAAAAGTCAACTAAATTACATAACTATTCCTACCTTTCAAAAGTCATGGCTTTACGCTCTGCTTGTTTATATTGGAAGGTTAATATTCCTTGCCTTTTCATTAATCAATCAACAGGTTATATAATACATCAATGATCCTGACTAATCTCTAATGGGCTTAGGCCTATACAAAATACAATAAGGCCTATTACAAAATATGGAAAGGATACTAGACAGCTGTGACACTATCGATTACAACTATACAAAGTATCATCTAATACACCCCCGCAGTTGGAGCGGGAGGAGGCCGGACGCTCAAACTGGATCGAAATTCTTCAAAAAGAGCAGAAGGAAGGCCCTTGGTGAAGATGTCGACATACTGATAACGAGAGGGTACATGTAAAACTCAAACTTGACCAGCAGTAACCATGTCACGGACGAAATGTATGTCGATCTCAATATGCTTCGTCCTCTGATGTTGAACAGGGTTGGCAGACAGATAAATGGCACTGACATTGTCACAGTAGACAAGGGTGGCAGATGATAAAGGAGAATGTAACTCACGAAGCAGATTACGAATCCATGCGGTCTCAGCTACAACATTAGCTACACCCCGATATTCAGCTTCAGCACTAGAGCGGGAGAGGGTATGCTGGCGCTTGGAGGACCAAGACAATAAGTTATCTCCTAGAAAAACACAGTAACCAGATGTAGACCGTCGTGTAGAAGGGCAACCGGCCCAGTCAGCATCTGTATAACCAACAAGTGAAGTAGTGGACGATGAGTATAAGTGTAGACCAAACTGTAAAGTTCCCTGAACGTATCGCAAGATACGTTTGAGAGCAGCGAAATGAGGTTCCCGTGGATCGTGCATATAAAGACAAATCTGCTGTACTGCATAGGAAAGATCCGGACGAGTAAACGTCAGATACTGAAGTCCACCTGCAAGGCTGCGATACAAAGTAGGATCCTGAACTGGAACACCCTCTGGACCCAGTTTAGAATCCGTATCAACTGGAGTCCGAGAAGGGTTACAATTAACCATGTGAGCACGCTCAAGAAGTTGCATAGCATACTTCTTTTGAGACAAAAACAATCCTGTAGAATGACGAACAGCAGAGATACCAAGAAAATAATTAATATCCCCAAGGTCAGTCATGTCAAACTCACTGTGTAATGAAGTAATAATCTGCTGAAGTAGTACAGTAGATGAAGCGGTAAGAATAATGTCATCCACATATATAAGCAAATAAGCAACCTCAGAACCATGTCTATAAATGAATAAAGAAGAATCACATCGACTGTGGTAAAATCCAACCCGCGTGGCATAACCTGCAAACCGCTGAAACCAAGCACGAGGTGCTTGTTTCAGACCATATAGAGATCTCTGTAAAAGACAAACATGGTGAGGGTACCGAGAATCAACAAAACCAGGAGGCTGATGCATGTAGACAGTCTCAGATAAATCACCGTTAAGAAATGCGTTCTTAACGTCAAGCTGATGAATAGGCCACTTGCGAGATACCGCAAGACTAAGGACAGTGCGAATAGTAGCCGGTTTGACAACCGGACTAAATGTCTCATCAAAATCAATGCCAAGTTGCTGACTACTTCCATTTGCAACCAAACGAGCCTTATATCGGCTCAAAGTTCCGTCAGCATGAAATTTATGTTTAAACAACCACATGGAACGAACCATATTAACACCGGAGGGCCTCGGTACAAGAATCCAAGTACCATTTTTAACTAACGCATTATACTCATCATACATAGCATCACGCCAGACAAGAATTTTTAAAGCGAGAGAGGGAGATTTAGGTATAGGAGAGATAGTAGACGTATGTAAAGACAAACGATCGACGGGTTTGACAATGCCCGATTGAGACCTAGTGACCATGCGGTGAGTTCGTGATGGTTCGGTGGTGGAGTTTGTGGTTGTCGAAGTAGTAGTGGATTGTTGTTCAAACTGGTGGGGGTGTTCGGTATTGGTTGAGGGTTGTGTAGTGTTATGTGGTTGTTGGTTTGAATGAATTGGGCTATGATGGGGGGTGTTGTGTTGTTGGTGTTGGGCTGGAAATGGAGGTGTGGTTGGTTCGTTGGTTTGGTGGGCTGTGGTGTGTTGAGAAGGTTGTTCGTTTGAGGTGGGAGTGGTAGAAGAGTTGGTTGAGGTATTTGTTAGGCTATGGTTAAGGAGAGGAGAAGGTGTGTTGTCTAAAAAGGTGTATGAAGGTGGTGATGTTGGTGTCATGGATCGATATGGGAATTGGGTTTCGTCAAAAGTGACGTGTCGGGAGAGGATAATTTTGTTGGTTTCAAGGTTGAGACAACGAAAACCACGGTGATATGCGGGGTAGCCCAAGAAGATACACGGGGTTGCTCGTGGGGCTAGTTTGTGAGGGGAGTGAAGATGTGGATAACAGAGGCACCCGAATATACGTAAACGTGAATAGTCGGGTTCTTTGTGGAAAAGTTTGGTGTATGGGATTTCATTGTTAATGGCGGAAGATGGAAGAAGATTAAGTAGATAGGCGGCCATATGAAGGGCTTCGACCCAAAAGGTAGGTGGTAGATGTGCTTGGAAAAGGAGTGTACGGATGATGTTATTTATTGTGCGGATCATGCGTTCCGCCTTGCCATTTTGTTGGGAGGTTTTGGGGCAAGAAAATCTAAATTGAATACCATGTTTAGCAAAAAGTGTGTGTAGTTGGTTGTTATCGAACTCACCTCCATGATCACATTGGAAGCTTTTAATGTCACATTTAAATTGATTTTTAACAAAAGTGCGAAAATGTAAAAACTTATCGAACATGTCAGATTTAGACCGAAGAGGATAAATCCACAAGTAGTGAGAGAAGTGATCGAGAAAAATAACATAATATTTGAAACCACTAGAACTGACAATTGGAGAAGTCCACAAATCAGAGTGAATAATATCAAAACAATGTTCAACAATAGAATCTGAACTAGAGAAAGGAAGCTTCACATGTTTGCCAAGTTGGCAAGCATGACAAACATGTGGAGATTTTTCTTTATTACATGAAATGAAATTACGTGAAATAAGAGACCGCAACACTTCTTCACCAGGATGACCTAGGCGTTGGTGCCACGTAGAGGAACTTGTGGAAACGAAAGCAGTGGGGATAGTTGACGGCTTGGTAACCGGATAAAGATCACCTGAACTGTCACATCGGAGGAGGATATGGCGAGTCAAGAAATCCTTCACAGAAAAACCAAAAGCGTCAAATTCAATGGTGCAATTATTATCCCTAGTAAACTGACGAACAGAAATAAGATTTTTAATGATGTTAGGAGTGACAAGAACATTATGAAGGTGAAGAGGGCGATTAATGGAGGGAATAATGCTATGTCCAGTATTGGTAACAGGAATAGAATTACCGTCACCAACATGTACAGATGGGAACAAACGTTTATTAAAAATGGTACTTAAATTACTTGCATTAGAATTTAAATGAGAGGAGGCACCTGTGTCCATATTCCATGTCGGATCCTGCAAGGTCATAGTGCTAAATGCACTAGGGAGAGTAGTCGGTTGAGACGGATATAAACCGGGCGCTGGCCCGAGAATGCTACTGTTGGGCTGTGGATATTGGGCCGACTGAATGGGTTGCTGGTGTTGTTGTGGGAGCTGGGCTGGGTACATGTATTGGGCTGGTGCAGGTTGGTGGTAAATGAGTGGTGTGGCATAGGCCTGAGGGGTTTGTTGTTGGGCTATTCTTGTTGGGTATTGGGCCTGTAATGGGTGTTGGGGTATACGGTTTGACAAAGAGTTTTGGCCAAATTGATATTGTAGTTGTGAAACACCAGACCTTGTATTATGGGTACTCGTTGTGGTATTTTTAGTTTGTAAACCGCCCCGGTTTCGGTGATCGTGTATAAACTTACATCGATCACCGAACTTGCATGTTCCCTTATTAAAGTGATTACATAATTGAGGAAGATTGAGTGATTTATTTGAGGGAGTATTAGGGGTACCTTTTGTTTCAGAGGAATGGTTAGCCACAAGAACAGTGGGTGCGGAAGATGTGCTATCAAGATTGCTCGATGAACCGGTTTGTTCATTCAACGTGGATTCCTCTAGGAGTAGCATGTTACGTGCCGTTTCAAAAGATGGAAGAGGCTCACGGTGACGGATAATTTTAACAATGGTGGAAAAACGAGTATCAAGACCGTTGACCGCATAGATAACCATATTCTTTTCACTTACCACCGAGCCTAGGTTTTTAAGCCTATCCGCCATTGCCTTGATTTTGGTGCAATATTCGTTAATAGATAACGACCCGATCTTGATAGAACGTAGTTCATTGTCTAGGTTAATCGCCCTAGCGTCCTTGTTATCATGAAAAAGGTTTTCGAGATGGTCCCATAAGTCCTTTGCGTAACCGGGTGTGGAAACGACTTGTTCTTGTAGAGAATCACAAAGGGATCCTAAGATCCACATCTTGATGAGATCATCAAGTTTGCACCATTCTAGGTCTGGAGCACTAGTGGTTGCCTGTTCTTCTATGTGGGATTTGAGTCCAAGGCTCCCAAGGTGAATTTTGAAGAAAGAACTCCAAGAATTGAAGTTGTGTTTTTCAAGGTTTAGTTTAACGGGGACTTTGTTAGTTATGCTAAATGGGATGAGTTTGTCAGCGGTAGTGGATGGAGGGGGAGGGTTAATGTTATCTCCAACAGCCATGGATGCCGATTTGGAGGTATATGGTTGTTTAAGGTACGGTAGAAAATTAGGGGTGGGAGGGAGAGATCCGAATGATGAGGAGAGAAAATTAATGGCTCGATACCATATTGGAAGGTTAATATTCCTTGCCTTTTCATTAATCAATCAACAGGTTATATAATACATCAATGATCCTGACTAATCTCTAATGGGCTTAGGCCTATACAAAATACAATAAGGCCTATTACAAAATATGGAAAGGATACTAGACAGCTGTGACACTATCGATTACAACTATACAAAGTATCATCTAATAGTTTAATCCCCCTTAAAGCACCAATCAAAGCTGGGTCAAGCCCCTTTCTAGGAGGATCAACCACGAGAACATCTGATCCCACAAGCCAAGAAAGCGGGTCCTGTGAGAAGCAGTTGATGAAACACAATATAAATACGGCCACAACTTTGATTAACTTTGTACAAGTCTCAAAATGCGCGAGGTGGATGCAGGTCAAAATGATTTATTGATGTGGGATGACCAGACACACTTTAGCGTGTCAAACATGATCGCAAACATTATATTACCTAGATTAAATCAAAACTAAGAAATACCCTCGTTATATTTCTTAGTATAGCCTCGTTATATTACCCATACTTCTCATATGTTTATGACCTAAGTGGGATTTGCGAGAGTGGGTGGCCATCAGTTGAGGTTGTATCATATTGATTTTAATTAATACTAGATCAAGAATGAAGCTATTGATTTTAATTGAACGATTGAGTTAGTGCACGTTTGGTTGTTGGGTGATCAAGTATTGAAGCTTGTCTTGTTTGTGCTGGTTAATGGGGTTTAAAGTGGTTATGAGGTTGATCACATTCTTGGTTTTGTTTGTTGGTGGTGATCCTTTGGCTCTTAGATCTTCTGTTGTGGTCATTAGTAGGCATTGGGATCAATGATTAGAATTCTATGTTCTTGAAATTGTGATTTGTGACAATATTTGAAGAGATTGATCATATGAAATGCCAGCTAAATTAGTGTTGAATTTTTCAGCTTGTTTGGTGAATTTGTATGATGTTCATGCTATTAATTCAACCATAATTGTTTTTACCAGGAAACATTATGATAATCGAAAGTAGATTTTTTATTCTTTCTTTCTATTTAGTATGATGCATTGGTTTGTTCTATTCTATGAAGTCAATGTTCTATGAAGAAATATACATCAAATTTGACTTTTTTCGTCAAATGAGTGATTTCGCTAATCACTAACTTACCATGATTTTATTAAGAAAGTCGAGAACTTTGTTATTTTCATTTAAGAAAAACAATGCAGAGTCTACATGTTACATTATCATTCACTAAATACAAAAAAATCCATATTAATTTAGAGTTCTTAAAATGGCTCTTTTGACCTTAATAGTCAAACAAACTAATAGAAGCAAGTTCTTGTTGCAGAACTAATTAATAGTCAAACAAACTAATAGAAGCAAGAGCTGTGGGTCTGCATCAGAAAATATATTTCTGACATTGAAAGTCAAACTGTGTACACCTTCAACATCATCATCTTCAATTCTTCAACATCATCATCTTCATCTTCAATTCTTCATATCATCATCTTCATATCACATTCCCCATCATATAAACCCGTCACCACCTTAAACCCACCAATAGTCAAACACACAAAAAACAAATAACAATATCATATAACAAAAAACAAATCAAGAAGTTCCATTAATCCTATAACAAATAACAATATCATCTCAAACCATAACATTCGAACCACCATTTAATATTAAAAAAATAAAAAAATAATAATAAAAAAAAAATGCATCTACCTCTTGGTTGAACGAGTTTTCGACTAACTGATCCTTTGATTCAAGAGTCACTTGTTCCAATTGATCTATGATGACGTCATTCAATAACTTCAGTCTCGCCATCAAATCCTAATTTTTTATATCAATTGGAACAGATTCATCATCATCAATAGTTGAAGGAACCAGTTCAAGTACCACCATATTCTTTGAATTATGATTTTCATTTGTAGATCTAGTGTCTTTTTTTCTTTTTCTTTCCTTTTTTTCTGTAAATTATGGTTTTGAACTTCTTTTGGATTATAATGGTTGTTAGTGGTGGGGACAATGGTTGTAATGGATGTTATTGGTGGGAATTTGTTGATCGTTCAAGAGGTTTAGGTAAAAGAAAGAAATGAGAGGGAGAAAGAGATATATGGGAAAGAGTTGCTACAGTGAATGTACAAAAATACCCTCACAATTAGCCAACTTAACGCCTTGACCAAACGGACGTTTGGTCAAGGGACCATATGTGTTAGTAGTTTCTGAGTTAGGGACTGTGAGTGCAAAAAAAAAAAGTCAATGGACCATCCGTGAAAGTCAACGCCAACCACAAGGACCATCCGTGTAATTTACTCTAAAATTAAACATTCATTCATTAATTTAAAATAAAACATTAATAATAATAATAATAATAATAATAATAATAACAATAATAATAATAATAATAATAATAATAATAATAAAATTGGGGCGCGTGCTGCGGTTCATATTTTTAATAGAATTGGTTTTGCTATTGCTAGAGGTGTGGGGGCCCAGTTGGTTTCTCGGCTTCCCACCAATTTCTTGTAAATTCTATGAGTTTTTAATAAAGTGATGGTTATAATAAAAAAATAATAATAATAATAATAACAATAATAATAATAATAATAATAATAATAATAATAATATGGTTTCCCCCCTTCTCTTTCTCTTCTTTTGGGGAACTTGAAAAGGACGCTGTGACTATATTGAAGCGTATTCGAAAGTTTTTGATGACTCAAGGCATTGGAGCACGTGCTGCTGCTCATATTTTTAGTAGGATTAGCTTTTCTATAGCTAGAGGAGTGGGAGCCCAATTAGTATCTCGGCTCCTTACTAACTTCTTGTAAATCCTATTTGTTTCTAATAAAGTGATGATAATAATACTTTAATAATAAAATAAAAAAAAACAAAAAATAAATAAATAAATAATAATAATAATAATAATAATAATAATAATAATAATAATAATAATAATAATAATAATAATAATAATAATAATAATAACTTGCAAAATAAAAAGACACAAACATAAATAATAAATTTAGACTTCAAGAAAATGATCACGTTTTTCGGGATGGTCCCTAGATTTTTTTGGGGGTCTCGAGCAACCGGCTATTTGTAGCTCGAATCTTGCTTTAATAAACAACGCCGCTTGTTTTATTGTTTCAGATATAATAAATTTTCGATCATCGGAAGATGAAGAATTATTGAAGAAGGTGAAGAAGGTGTAGATGATGAAGAAGATGATGACATTTTTTGAATTTTTTGAGTAGTGAAGGTTTTTGTTAAAAAGTATGAATTTTATTGTATAAATGTGGGGTAGAGTTGAGATCAATATAGATATCATATTTGTCATATATCCAAATAACCAACCTTAGCTATCTAATTTTCATCTAAATTAATAAAACCCATTTTTCACCTTTTTTTTAAAAACAACATATCTTGCAAACGGTAAACCTTCAAGCTACAAAAAAACACTATCGCGACGAGAATGAAATTATCTATCTATAAATATGCATTTCTCTATATTTTTGATATTTTTTTTTTCAAATTTTCTGCCCAAAAAAATCACATATGATTTGTAAAAATCACATGTGATTTGTAAAAATCAAATCACATGTGATTTTTACAAATTACGTGTGATTTCTTGGCGGAAATTTAAAAAAAAAATGGTCGAAAGTATATAGAATTGCATATCTATATAAAGATAATTTTATTCTCGTGGCGATGGTATAATTTTTTTCACGTAACAATTAGCGGTTTACGAGATATTTAATTTTTTAAAAAAGGGTTAAAGTTTATATTTTTTGTTTTGATAAAAAAATGAGTAGCCGGGATTGGTTCATTGGATCTATGACAAATATGAGATCTAAATTGAACTTTTGCCATGTGGGCTATAGGGATGACAAAAAAACTCGAACCCGACGGGAAAACCCGAAACCCGAACTAATTGGGGCGGGGCGGGGCGAGGCATGCTAATCGGGTTACGGGGCGGGTTTGGGGATTAAACGGGGATTTTAATCGGGTTTGGTGCGGAGAGCGAGGAATCCTTGCCCCGCCCCGCCCGATTAATATATACACATATAAAAATATATCTATACCTTATATAGTATTTTGTTAGTATTTACGTAATAAAAAAATATTACTCTAACATTGTCAGTTTTTTATATTTGTTAGAATGAAAAATTGTGATTATATAAAACTCGTTTAATGTCATATTTTTAAGTTTTAATTTTTGGCGATATAATTTATCATTATTTATGTATAATACTATACTTAAAAACTTAATAAGACTTGTTTGTAATTGATTATTAATAGGTTCGTTATTGCTAACAGTCTAAAAATAATAATTAATGTGAAATGATACGACTTTGGTCGAGAATTACACCCAAAGAGGACACCCTGATAAGATCCCCAATTAATACGGGGCGGGTTTTGGGGACCATCACGCCCCAATGCGGCGCCCCGATTAGGTCCCCGATGGGGATCGGGGCGGGTTTGGGAAGAACTTTGGTAATCAGGTTTGGGGATGGGGATGGTCGCCCCGCCCCAAACCCGCCCCGTTGACATCCCTAGTGGGGTATTTATAAAATAAAGTAAGATATAAAAAAGGAAAAAAAATAAAAAAAAATAAAAAAGAAGGAAACATTTACCTGCCATGCACCGTTGGACTTTTTGGAATTTTATGACAAAATGAGCTCGGGACTATACTACCGCCAGGGAAATTATATCACTTTCCCTGCATTGAGAGGAGTGGTGATTAGTCATTGTTTCCCGAACCGCACCTTCCACACTAATGTACATCGACATAAAATGTCACTTTCTCACTTTTTATTTGAATAAATGGGCTCAATGAGAAAGCCATGTAAATGAACTGCATAATTCAAGTGGGCCCAACAAAAATGTTAATTAAAAATAAACATTAGACAAAAGCACAAAGCATTGTCATTTGTAAATTCCTTGAGAAAGAATAATGCCTTTTAGCGACATTTATTGTGACGCAACTAGCGACGCATTTTATGTGAGCGACGTGTTTAGCGACTTTAGATGATCAGTCGCTGGAAACAGTCGCTGATTTTTGCGACTTCTGAAACATGTCGCTAAAAACATCAAGTGTAACGACTTACCATAATACGTCGTTATAAATTTGCGACATAGGCTGTTTTGTGTCGCCTGATGAACTCAAATAAGTACATTTTATTACTATCATTTATCCTATTAATTTGACTTGTTTGACTATATTATGTATGAGGATTGATACTTAATCGTTTACTTTTGTAATTCTCAGGTAAAAACAAGCATTTGGTGAAA
Source organism: Artemisia tridentata subsp. tridentata (assembly GCA_021014915.2). NCBI lineage: Eukaryota > Viridiplantae > Streptophyta > Magnoliopsida > Asterales > Asteraceae > Artemisia > Artemisia tridentata. The sequence goes on along the minus strand of CP139506.1, from coordinate 8,216,002 downwards.
CTTAGCGATTATGGACTAATAATGGAGCAAAACGTGCATAAAGTGGAAGTCTACTGACATGGACAAGATCAAGTCAATTCTGCTCCAGATGCGCCGCATCTCACTCTCGACATGCGCCGCATCTCTATCAAGATATCACCAGATACGATCCAAGATACAAGAGGACATGCGCCGCATCTAATCAAGAGTTACGCCGCATCTTCTGGCGGTGTACGAATATTCCTGAATATTATAATCTTGGACCCCACGCGAAGTTAAGTACATGCGCCGCATCTACTTAAGTAGATGCGCCGCATCTTCCCTCAGACAGAAACTATAAATACCCCGTAGACCAGACGAATTAAAGAGTTCGAAACCCAAAAACCGAAGTTCGGACAGCAGAGCAAAAGGACGAATTCAGTCAAGGAGGCAGCACAAGACACACCCAAATCGAAGATACAAGAGCTGTAAGAAGGTGCTGCATGTATTTAATTCATTAAGTAGTTTTGTTTTATTGTGTTAGCAAACTTTAATTCATCAGGATTGGTGGCTTGTGTAATGTGACAACGAAAGATTGCACTCCCTTTAATACTTGCTTTCCCATCAATTAAAGTTTATATGTTGATGTCTTTGGTTACTACTTATTAGTGCATTGATAACCTCTGTGTTTATTAGTGGCTTGCGGGCATCCGACTGCGGGACAAGATGTGGCTCCCACGGTTGTTTCTAAATTGATCACTTAGGAATAACTTTTAGACATAAGTAATCATTAAGGGTTTACTCGCCGATGAGAATAGGACCAACGAGAAAGGGTTAATTACATACACTTCATATAAAGCTATCAATAAAACAAGTGACAATCTACTTAATCATAAGGACAGCCCTCTTATTGTCTCGAGTATCTATCTGTGTACGTGTGTGCTACTTGCTGATTCGTGCCTATTGGTTTATTTTATCATTTAATTGCAACAAACCGTGCCAGTCTCTCAGGCTGAAACCCCCTTGCGTTAGGATATTAAAATACTGATTAGAATAACTAGATAATACGTTCCACTCTTAGTGATCGACACTCTACTTACCATTATCTTCATACTGACCGGGTACACTGCTCGTTAAGTGTGTGTGTTATTGATAAGTCGGCTAAATATAAATTTAAAACTTGAGTAGGCATTAAAACTGCTAAACCGCAACGACACATCACGCGCATCAAGTTTTTGGCGCCGTTGCCGGGGAGTGAATTGTTATTATCTGTTAATTTGATTAGTATTTTAATTAGGTTTTTCTTTTTATTAGATTAATTGCATCATTGTACTATTTTGCATAATTGTTGTATTGTGTGCTATTTGTTTTCTTTTATTTTTTGCTTTTATTTGTTTTTGTTCGTGTGTTTTATTTTTGTTTTATTTTTCGTTTTTTGTGTGTTCTGCTATCGTTGTACTGTGCTAAATCAAACGATACGGCGCATCTGATCTCTCAGATACGGCGTATTGCGTTCAATTTTTTTATATACAACGCGTTTAATTAATTCGATACGACGCATCTTTTCCCCAAGATACGGCGTATCTGTTTTTAATAAGAAAATTTTTCTAAGCGATAAAGTAATACGACGCATCTGCTTTTGCAGATACGGCGTATCTGTTTTTTATAAATTTTTTTTCTAAAACATTAACGCCATACGACGCATCTGCTTTCGCAGATACGGCGTATCTATTATTTTAATTAAAAACAGTTTGCGAATTATTAAACAGATACGGCGTATCGATCTCTGTCGATACGGCGCATCTTACTGAATCAAAAATCTTTTATTTTTAAACGTAACGAAAATACGGCGCATTAACTTTCGTTAATACGACGCATTTAATTTTAATTGGATAAGTTGATTTTTGATTAATTAATTCGATACGGCGCATTCTTAAATTCTAAAGCGGCGTATCTATTTTCTGAATAAAGTCTGATTAAATTTTAACGATTATAAGATACGGCGTATCCAACTTTTTGAATACGGCGCATCGTCTGCAGATATCAGTAACTTTAATTTTTCATATTCCGTTTTCGTTATTAATTATCTGATATATTACTTTCTCGAGCATACCCTACTGATGCTTTTCGTGATTGTTTCAGAAGGATAATGGAAGGATACGGAGAACTAATTGACTTCGACTTCGAAGCGAATTTTATGAATGAAGTATTAGTGCATGAAAAAACACCCGAACATCACGATGGGGACTATATTGAACTTAATGACCTTAATGGACCGTTGGAATCCAATGACCTGTTCATGGTTGATGCTGAATCTGAGTTAGAAGAAGGAGAAATTGTGGATAGTCCAAGAGTCAACGTTATTACTACTAGAAATTACGATGAATTTGAGGGATATGATGGTTCATGGGATTACGGTAGAAGGATCAACACCAATTGTGCTTACAATTTACAATTCCCATGCATGATTGGGGAGATCACTATTAATGCAAAACGATTTGAAGGAAAGATCACCTTTCAATGTGGAAGCGACGTTATCACTTATATGATGCCCCGAACTCACCCTGGATTTAAACATGCTACTAATAGGGTCTGCTACAAATTCTCTCCATTCCTTTTTATTAGTAATGATGACATGAAGAAAGGAATTGAGTACCCATATCAATTAATGGGAGGATTCTACAAAGGAGTTTTGAATTTGGGACCTGAATATATACGAGACGATTCGGTTGCTAGATGGATCCTACGTGGCCATGTAGGAATCAATGATCGATACTAAAGAGCTGAACGTGAGTCTAACTTGAAGACTCTGGAATAAAGACAAGTGCTTACCGGGAGACAACCCGGATTTATCTTTTATTATTCTGTTTTCTGTGTCGAGTCAGTCCAGGCCGCACGAAGATACGGCGCATATCAGTCGTGAGATGCGACGCATCCTCTGCAATGGTCATATCTTATTTTATTTTTCTGCATTTTTATTTTTCGACTTTAAAACTTTTTATCAGTTTATTTTAATGCGGCGCATCCCTGGTTAAGGATGCGGCGCATCTTTATTCTGATCCGTATTAATTCCAGGCTCGATACGGCGTATCTTCTTCAATAAGATACGGCGCATCGATTAACCTGATGATTTTCAGTTTTAATTTTTAAGTTTATTTTTCCTAACTACTAATGTGTTATGCAAGTTGAACCTTTCTTATCTTAGGTGTGTTTTAAAGTGTTGGTGGTATTATAGTTTCCTGGATTTCCTGTGGATACATCAAGTATGAAGCTTTAACGTTCTAATCCACAAGAAAGATGATTTTTGCTAATGGAGGATCATACCGAGCAAATCTCAGGGGAGTTTTTCTTGTTCTAATTCTTTTATTTTCCAGTTTTTAACCTTTTATACAAACAACGAGGACGTTGTTTAACTTAAGTGGGGGGATTGGAGAATTAGAACACTTAACACTTACTTGTCCTACTTTTTCAAAAATTATGCTTAAAATGTGCTTAATATATCAAACTTAAAAATTTTTTAGCATGTTTTTGTTTAAGATCTAAGTTACATAACTGCACACATGACGTTATTTTCAAAAATTGTGATTTTTCCAAAATTCACAAATCTATGAGTGTGCCGGTGACTTGTAAACTTTAGAACTTGGCTTGTATACTATTCGAGACCACCATAATGAGTATTATTTATATAATTGGAATGACTTGTCTAACTTGGTAAAATTCTAGGATTACACCAAATAGCCTTTATATGTTATGTGTTATTAGCTAACTACACTGGTTAGTTAACCCCCGTATAAAACCCTTTTGTTACTCTCATTTTTAGAGTAAGATACCCCTAGAAAAACCCTCAGAGCCATTCCTTTCGTTTCTTACACCTATGTTTAAAATGTTTCGTTACACCCTTACACCTTAGCCTACCCTGTAGATTAGAATCCGTGGTTGGTTAATTGCTATAGGCAGAGTGTGTTTGCTTACATTACCTGTGTTCGCATGCGTAATTCATTATCTATGGTTAGGTCGGGAAATTGCACAATGCAAATTGGAGTGAAAGTAAATATTGTATATTTTTGAGTTTATTTTTCGTGTGTTTACTACTTTCACTATTACCGTTATTTCTGAAAGTATGAAAAGTATGAAAAAAATTATCCGGAAAGAAAGTTGTAGTGATGTGGTGAAATTTTACACATCTATGTTTATGTTTCAAAAAAAAAAAAAAAAAAAAAAAAAATCGAAAAAAAATGAGAAAAGAAAAAGAAAGAAAAAAGAGTTGGATGTTTATTTTAAGCCAACGATGTAGAGTTATGTAAGTGGTCGATATCACCACTATTTGTTATACTATATTTATGGATTGAATGGGAATTGGCAGTTATGGGAATGCCGATTAAGGTTTATTCTTTGATTAAGATTTTGTTGAGTATAATTCGTGTCTACCAAAAGCGTGTGTTTCAAGTGTTAAAGCGTGAGTTATTCAATGATATGAGTCTTATTCATGGGATGGTTGGGATAGTGATTAACCACACTTAGGATTTTAATCTATTTGTTTTGTTTTGTTTATTTTTATTTTTACACCAATTTATATCCCAAATAGTATCCATACCCTGTATTGTTCTTTATCCAACCGAACCTTTGATTTATTGAGATTAGGGATTTGAGCAATCTTAAGTATCGTGGTCGTGGATTCGGCTATGTATTTATGATTTTGTCGCCCTTTTTGATATATTATTATTGGTGAAGTTTGGACCTATCTTTAGCCTATTCGAGTTAAGGATTTGAGCAATTGCAAGTATCGTGTTCGTGGATTCGATCATGTATTTGTGATTTTGTCGCCTTTTCTGGAATTTGAGATCGATAGTGATTAAGAATAATTAACCCTTTAGCCTAAAAACCCTTTTTACCGCTTTAGACTTGTTATTCCTTAGCTTTAGTGGTGGAGATGTGTATACTTGCCAAGCTTATGATAGAATATTCGTCGCGACTGGACAGTTAAACGATTAGATTTGCTTTTATCGACTTATTTTATTTTACTTCTAATTCGTTAAGTGTTTAGTTGTGTGATTATGAAATAAACGAATACATGCTTAAATATAAAAATAAATCCTAATACATCTTTTAGGATAAATTTTCATAAATGAAATTCTAAGGTTTACTTGGGGACAAGTAAAGTTCAAGTGGGGGGATATTTGATGAACTCAAATAAGTACATTTTATTACTATCATTTATCCTATTAATTTGACTTGTTTGACTATATTATGTATGAGGATTGATACTTAATCGTTTACTTTTGTAATTCTCAGGTAAAAACAAGCATTTGGTGAAACTTAGCGATTATGGACTAATAATGGAGCAAAACGTGCATAAAGTGGAAGTCTACTGACATGGACAAGATCAAGTCAATTCTGCTCCAGATGCGCCGCATCTCACTCTCGACATGCGCCGCATCTCTATCAAGATATCACCAGATACGATCCAAGATACAAGAGGACATGCGCCGCATCTAATCAAGAGTTACGCCGCATCTTCTGGCGGTGTACGAATATTCCTGAATATTATAATCTTGGACCCCACGCGAAGTTAAGTACATGCGCCGCATCTACTTAAGTAGATGCGCCGCATCTTCCCTCAGACAGAAACTATAAATACCCCGTAGACCAGACGAATTAAAGAGTTCGAAACCCAAAAACCGAAGTTCGGACAGCAGAGCAAAAGGACGAATTCAGTCAAGGAGGCAGCACAAGACACACCCAAATCGAAGATACAAGAGCTGTAAGAAGGTGCTGCATGTATTTAATTCATTAAGTAGTTTTGTTTTATTGTGTTAGCAAACTTTAATTCATCAGGATTGGTGGCTTGTGTAATGTGACAACGAAAGATTGCACTCCCTTTAATACTTGCTTTCCCATCAATTAAAGTTTATATGTTGATGTCTTTGGTTACTACTTATTAGTGCATTGATAACCTCTGTGTTTATTAGTGGCTTGCGGGCATCCGACTGCGGGACAAGATGTGGCTCCCACGGTTGTTTCTAAATTGATCACTTAGGAATAACTTTTAGACATAAGTAATCATTAAGGGTTTACTCGCCGATGAGAATAGGACCAACGAGAAAGGGTTAATTACATACACTTCATATAAAGCTATCAATAAAACAAGTGACAATCTACTTAATCATAAGGACAGCCCTCTTATTGTCTCGAGTATCTATCTGTGTACGTGTGTGCTACTTGCTGATTCGTGCCTATTGGTTTATTTTATCATTTAATTGCAACAAACCGTGCCAGTCTCTCAGGCTGAAACCCCCTTGCGTTAGGATATTAAAATACTGATTAGAATAACTAGATAATACGTTCCACTCTTAGTGATCGACACTCTACTTACCATTATCTTCATACTGACCGGGTACACTGCTCGTTAAGTGTGTGTGTTATTGATAAGTCGGCTAAATATAAATTTAAAACTTGAGTAGGCATTAAAACTGCTAAACCGCAACGACACATCACGCGCATCATCGCCATTTGGACAAGTGTTTCATAAATATGTCGCTAGATAAGTTGGTACAAGAGTTGCTGTATTTAGAAATGACGGTGCTTTTGTCGCCAATAATGTCACTATTTGCAGTGTGTGTAGTATACCGTTCCATCAACACCATCAAATCAATATGTAAAGCACATTAAAATAAAAGAAATTGTGCAATATATATTTACCTTATTAATTGATATGAATGTTTTCCGGCTAATTCGTCAATGTATTGTCTTACATGTCTTACAGTTGCCTTCAACTCCTCAGCTCGATTACGGAATCAGTAATTTCTGAGATCCTAATATTATAAATACTGACATTGAGTTGGTAATCAAACGGATATGACATACTCGTAAGAGAACAAAATATAAAAGAGAGTACAATATATTTTTAGAGAGAGCTTATCTCACTACAAGAAAAAGTGGTTTTAGTGACGAACAATTTTTTGACGACTCATATTCTCGTCACTAATTCAACCATTTAGTGACGAAATAAATACTCGTCATCAATTCTCGTCACTAAAATTTTATGACGGAACTCATAGGTCGTCATTAACTTGTCACAAAATTCTCTTATTAATCACGAGAACAACGAGGACATCCAGGTCATCACTAAAATTTACTTATTACTGACGAAAGCGTTTGTCATTGAGTTGATAAATTGTCGGTAACAAACATGTTTGTCATAAGAAAACTTATATATATTCACTCGTATAGTTAGGGTTGGCGTTAGTGACTTTCGAAAAAAATGACTTGAACGAAAATATTATCAGACACAAAGACATACAAATACTAACAAGTATTAGATCAAATACAAATACTAACAAGTATTAACTTTTATATAACACAAATACAAATAACCATTCAACTCTTCTTTTCCCTCAAGTTAACTTGTACTCTTCTTTTGGTTAAGAGAGATTATTAGCATTCGATGATTGTTAGCTAAAGTTAATATGGACCTTTACCATGACTATTGATTTGACAACGGCATATGATGGGCAGCATTGTTTAGAAAGTTTGGTAATAGGAATTTTATGTTTTATTTTTTGCCATAAAACATATGTGAGTGAGCTTGAAAATGGATTCCTAATTTCAAGACGTGGAGTGAATATTGTAGCATAATATAAACAAGTGTAAAATAAGGTCCAATCTAAGTATGCCAATGTAGGCAACTTCCTAGTTCGTATCTTCTCTGATAAACCCCTTGACAATGTGGAGCTTCTTCAGAAAAGTTTGATTGCATTTCACATCATTGTAGATTTTAGGAATTTACATAATATAGTTGATACTTGTGATACTGTAGAGCTTGAGCTTCTTGATATTATCACCTTTCTAGCATAAAAGAGGGACCTAAAATTGGAAGTCAATAAACAGTCTCAATAGTCCCTAACCAATGTCAAGAGTCAAGACCTTAGCCAAAATTAGGAGTCATGGGAATAAAGAATGATTTGAGGAGTGTTGTATATATCAGTTATCATAGTCCAGAAATATACAGTACTCTAAAGCTATATGACCGGTAGTGCAAGTATGACCATTTTAATCATATAGCTCTTTAGGTTTCGAGATGATTTCATGTCTGCATCTCTACTTCTGACTGACATTGGCATTTTTGGGGGTATGTTATGTGTAACAGGAACTGAAGAGATATGCAGTTGCTGATAATGTTTCTGGTAAGAGTCAGCTTAGTGAGGTTCGAACAAATTCTGGAATGTTTATCCACAAGAACAAGGTACTCCAGTTACTCGTCTATACAGTAAATTATATTTTTGTCGAATGTTAGATAGTACAACATGCTAGGGACGTGTTTGGGATTGCTTATTGTAACTGCATATAAGCTTATGTATAACTTGTGTGAATTAAAAAATGATAGAAAATCAGATAGATAGATACTCTCACTGTCTTATTTGAGAGTATAACTTATGTGTAACAGGCTAAATATGAACTAAAGAGATCTGAAGTTGCTGATGTTTCTGGTAAAAGTCAGCTTAGTGAGGTTCGAACAAATTCTGGAATGTTTATCCACAAGAACAAGGTACTCCCATTACTCGTCTATACATCTAGTGCTATTCGATTCTTGATGATGATGATAATTTAAGGGGGTGTTTGGTTTATCTTATTGTTTTGTACTTATTAAGTTTTTTGAGAACTTAATAGATTTGTATAAAGTTATAGCGTTTAATTGGGTGATTGGGTTAGCTCACTTTTAAGACTTATTACTGAATTTGGAAAAAAGCGGTTGTTTGGTTAGTAATAATACTTGTATGAAGTTAAAATATTTAGGGGGGGGGGTGTTCTGGATTAGCTTATTTTTTGGGCTTATAGGCTTATTTGAATTTGGAAAAGCTTGTAAGCTCAATTTTCCGGCTTATGAGCTTATCGGCTGGAAAAAGTGAGCTTATGAGCTTTTCCAAACTCAAATAAGCCCATAAGTTTAGAAAATAAGCTATTTGAGACAATCCCCTAAGTTGTGTTTGGGTTACCTTATTTATAAGATTTGTTATTGAAATTGGAAAAAAACCAGTAAATGTGTTTTTAGCAGATCATGAGGTTATTAATTAATAATACTTAAGGGATTAAGGGCTTATTTATACGCAATTCAATCAGGACTGTTCCAGTCTGCGCAATTTTATTCTAGACAAGCTAATTCAGAAACTAGAGCTTCTTTTGGGGCTTATTGACTTGTTTGTTGAGAATTTTGGTTAGGACTGTTGAAATCTACATAAGTCATTCTAAATAAACTAATTCAAACACCCTGGTGCAATTCAATTCAACAGATTAAAATAGTTTCTCAAATATGTTCAAAGGGCGTTCTGCTCCAAAGAAGGAAATTCTGGCTAATGAGAGATAACGTAAACAAGTGGAGCACGAGAGGAAACGGGCAGAGGCTCGTGAGGAGAAGGTTGAGCAACTCACAGAAATGTGTACAACTTTGGTAAAAGAAAATGCAGATATTAAAAGGAAAATGAGATATGTACTTGACCAACTAGCTCATCTCACTGGTGTGCAACTTCCTCAAGAATTTAAGTCTTCACTCTTTCCAACTGTCTTAGATTTTTGTTCCGTCGTATTAGTTAATTAGTATTGTGGTTTAGGAGCTGCAAATTTGTTTAGTTAAAAGACATAGGTTTAGGGGTATTAGCGGTTATATTGTGGTTTAGGAGCTACAAATATGTTTAGTTAGAAGACAGAGGTTTAGGTGGATATTAGTCGACCCTAATAAAGAAAATGGTCAACTGGGTTGAACAAGTTAAAAGTTGCCTAGAGCATATTCAGCTAATTCCGTATACTCAGGTTCAGGTTGTAATAATTAGCCGATTTGGGCTATAGAAAAAGGCTTCTAATTTCTTGCTAGAGATTCTTCAGCTTGTAATTTTTTTATAGGATGCAACTGTGTCGACTGAATATCCCTTATAAGAATCCGTCAATTTTGCATTGTGCCTACCTTCCCTTGGTGAATATGATCTTTCCTTATCTGATCATACATCTTTAGCTAATGGACGTGGATTAAACGATAAAAGTAGTCTAGTGTCTTTCTTTTAGGATGTTCAGTGGTGAACATATGCGGGTCGATTATTTCAGTAGCAAATAATCAGACAGCGATAAGCAAACGTGAATACTCTGTCTAATACTTGAGGAGTGTAAACTTGATAGATGATGCTTACTCAGTTGCTCACAATTAGACTAGGGTGTGTTTACTAATGTTTCTATGAGCAATTGACTATTTTAAGGTCACACACTCACACAAGTAGCAACTTTTTATGTGTTGTGGGTTGTCAAACCAACATTCTAAGCAAAGAATCATTGTGGTTCATTGAAGCCATAAGGTATGCTTTTCTTTTCTTTGACTTTATACAGCGATCCTAATCAAATTTTCTTTTTTTTGTTTTGCAGTGATAATTTCAGTTTACAGACACTATGATTTCAAGACATTGAGTTGAACATAACCTAGAAATACTTTCAAGACCTGGAGTTGGGCATAACCTGCTGCAACATACTTTCTTTTATGAAGATATATATACTTTGTTTACATTACACACTTCATACATGTAATCGAGCTTTACTTTGTAGGATTTATGATGTATACATGTAATCGTGCTTGTATGATGTGAAATGACATTATACTTGTTTACATTGCACATTTCATAATGTCGTTTGATAAATACAATTATGTTTGCGTGTAAAATCTCCATTTGTATCTATGGTCAAATAGTTACGGAGTATTAGATTAATGATGATTGTAGTGACGCCTCTTTGGTCACCAAATTGTACATTTGTGACGACCTTTTATGGTCAATCGGACAAAATTAGTGATGACTTATAGCCATTAGTGACAAGTTTTGTGACGAAAGATGTCGTCAAAAATTTTAGTGACAACTCTGATTTTGTCACATATTAATGACGACCTTTTGCATTTTCGTGTCTTAAAAAAATTAGTGACGGACCTATTGTGACGACAAATGACGACCTCAGTTTTCGTCGCTAATTAGGATTTGTGACGACTTTTTGCTGTTAGTGACGAAATCCCACTTGTCACTAAAACCAGGTTTTCTTGTAGTGTCTTGAAGACCTTTGAAGCACTATAAATAAATATTTATTTATTTATTTATTTAAATTTAGAAAATGATAAATAAAGAATAAAATAGTATATGCATCTTATTATAAATAAATATGTTACTCGTATCAAATGATTATTTTTTATTTATTTATTTTATTTTTTTAATTTAGAAAGATATATTTGTATTTTAATCTTGTTTATATTTCGCACCACAAGACCAAAAGTCCAAAATTATCAAGGGACGTTGTTAGCAAGTTGTTTATACGTTTTAAATTTAGCGACTTAATTAGCTTTTTTTTGGACGTCACGATATTTAGCGACGTTATCGACGTATCTTTATGAAGTCGCTTGTTAACGACTCTTTTAGCGACGTCTCTTTCCATGTCCCAATTTTAATGACTCAACTTGTGATATGGTATAGAATGTCACAGAAATAACGACATAATTTGCGATACATATTGAGACAAAATTATCTTAAATTCACTTGCGACGTTATAATCGACTGAGTTTGCGACATTGAAATGTTAAATTTGCTAATTGTGTCGCTGCACGCATCACTATTTTGCAACTTTGAATATCGTGTATTATTTTGTTGTAGTGAAAGTGTCATCTTCAAAATTTAAAACAAATACTCATTTTTTTGAATTTCTTTTTGGAATGTCAATTGTTTACCTATCTCACAAATTCAAATATCATATACCGATGGATCAGGCCTTTGGTTAAAACAAATACTCATAATTCGGATCCTGAACAGCCTTTACATCTTGATAATAAGAAATAAGATCAGTGGCGGAGCCAGGAAATCCAACGAACGATTCGATACAGGGTTGAAATTTTTTTTACAGCAAAATTTAAAATGGGTCGGGTCGGATAAGCGTAAATTAAACTCAAAAACCACTTTGGTAAGGCAATTAACACTAACAAACTAGCGAAGAGATCTACTGAAAAGAATTATTAAAATGAAAATAGTAATATATAAGCCACATATTTCACATAAAGAAAGAGAAATAATGGAATTCATCTATTATCGTAATTGCATCTAAAATTTATGGTTGTAGTTTATTCACATGTTTTTTATGTTGATTATATTTCTCATTTCGTCATAACTCATGAATTTAATATGGATTATTTTTAAAAAAATATTAACATAACTGATCTTGTTTCGATAAATAGAACGTAAACTCAAAACTTGAAACTTAATTTTAAACTAAAAGCACCATAAGATGTGTCGACATAGATACACAAACTAAAAAAATCACGTATATGTAAATAACATATTAAGAATTCCAATTTCTATATTAATAATAAAGCCTTTGTAATTAAATCAAAACTAAAATACAAACAAGTGTTTTACTATATTTAATGTTACCCAATTTCCAATATCAAAGAACTTGAGATTGAATTAGTAATTTTTTCTTTTTGAAGAGGGCACTTTACTTTCTATGTTGAGGGCACCACTAATCTTTGCAACAAATTTAACCATTTTTTCTCTTAACTTAGCCATTATAGTGGAGCTTTATTGGGGGCCTTTCCCCTCATAGCTTGCAAGGTGGCTCCGCCCCTGAATAAGATACGCAAGCTCTAAAAATATCAAATTATTTGTGACCGTTGGTTTGGCATACCTGTTCTATGCCAGTTAACTTCTAATGAATAATGGATGTTTTAATTTTCGGTTAGTGGTCCATCACCGCTATTTAAACCTTACTTTGTAAATTCTTAAACCTTACTAATGAAAGTTACCAACCGATAAAATAAGATTATACGTAGCACTTAAGCTAGCTGAGGCTTTCGATATTTCATATTTGTGTCCCATGCAAATATATAAAGCAAATGATAGCGAACCATGAGTGACTTCATCAACTTATCCCCGTCCCATCAATAACAAAGCCTCTTTATTTGCTTCTTAACCAAGTTTTCCATTAACTTTTTCTATATATAAATCCCAATGCACTACTTCATCATCTAATCACACTCACAAACATTATTACACTTACTAAGACGATGGTGGATTGGGGGCCGGTTTTGGTGGCAGTATTGCTATTTGCCTTGTTATCGCCAGGGTTGTTGTTTCAGATGCCAGGACGTGGTCGTTGGGTTGAGTTTTGTTGTTTTCAGACAAGTGGAGTCTCCATTTTGGTTCATACGGTGTTTTATTTCGCGCTTATATGTCTATTCACCTTTGCCATTCACGTGCATGTTTGGATTGGCTAAACCTTCTGCCTTAACTTTTGTTGTGTATACTTTTATAGATACTAATACTTGGATATTATGATTTCTAGATGTTACTTATATCTTGAAACTTGAAAGAAATGTAATGTATACTTATTTATGTAACTGATCGAACTTTTCATATCTTGAAACAAATGTAGTGTTTCATCTTGTAGGTTTTGGCTTTATATATTATGTTCCATATTGGTGTATCGTGTTATTAATGAAATGTTAGAGACGTTTTCATAAGAACATGTTGTTATATGTCATTATTGAAAAGATAACTAGAATGTTCACACGATACATGTTCACATGAATATGAGAATTTCATTGACACTAGATACATCACAAGCTAGTGAACAAAGCCTTTATAAGAAAATTTACTATTATCTTATAACCATGGTTTCCGACATTTTAACTGACGGGAAAATTACTATATTTACATAATGGATCACTAGAAAGAAAAGTTGCGTCATTTATTTCTTTTTAAGCTTCACGTAGCCACGAACTTACGAGTTCACACGATACGTACATGCTCACGGTAATATAAGAATTCCATTGACACATGATACATCACAAGCTAGTGAACAAAGCTTCTATAAGAAATTTTACAACTTCTTTTTCTGGTATCCACGTTTTCGACCTTTTTTACGTGGTATCCACATTTTCGACCTTTTTTACCGACTGTATAAAGGGTTTGAATTCATCGCTGCACAAAAGCACATCGGGTATAAGTCTCTCTTTCCGGAAGGTTGACGTGGGCATTTTTAAGATTCTTTGCACTTGACAGGAAAAATTACTACTTTTGCATATGTTATCAACCACAAATTAAGAAAAGTTGTGTCGTTTATTATCTTGATCTTAAGATCTTACGATTTTACGATACTGCAAAGCAAAAACGATCCGGATCTTACATAGGATCTTTGAAAGCTTAAGATCTTATAGGATCTCGATCTTGACTATAGGATCTTAAAATCTAATCCGATCCGATATTACTTTTCTCGAACCACAAACTAAAAAACTACAAATTTATGGATTGTGTTTTGTAGAATTTAAAAAAGAACATGTTAATCTTCTTATACATCTCATATTCACAATTTAGGACAACATTTCTATGAAATATTACATATATATATATATATATATATATAGACTTTCTTGCGAGAACCATTTTATCTGCGAGAACTGAGAGAACCACCAAAAACATACATGCACGCCTTCAATAATTGTATTTTTGCACATATGTTCTAAAAACAACATATATGTTTTTAAAAAAAACATAGTTGTTCTAAAGAATTTGATAAGAAATTGGAAATACAACATTTTTTTTTTAAGGCGTGCATGTATGTTCTTATAAGGCGTGCAACGACAATATTGCGGCCTTGTGTAAGGTTTTTGTGAAAAAAGAGGATGAGTTCATGATGATATTGAAGATCATAGGTGGATACTTACGATTATTGATGATTTGCATGTATTTTTATTTTATTTTAAAAGGCGTGCATGTATGTTTTTTGTGGTTCTCTCAGTTCTCGCAGATAAAATGGTTCTCGTAAGAAAGTCCCCCTATATATATATATATATATATATATATATATATATATATATATATATATATATATATAGTCCCCCTATATATATATATATATATATATATCTTATAGAGCGTTAGTCACGACGTCGTTTTGCGTTGCGTTTTGCTACAGAAAGCGCTGCGTTTTGCTACAGAAAAAATAAAATGGGCCTGCATCAGCCCAAAATCAGCCGGCCTGGCCATATTTCTGTCTTTATACAAAGTGGTACTATGTCGTATTATACAAAGTGGTGCTAC
Organism: Artemisia tridentata subsp. tridentata; assembly: GCA_021014915.2. Lineage (NCBI taxonomy): Eukaryota > Viridiplantae > Streptophyta > Magnoliopsida > Asterales > Asteraceae > Artemisia > Artemisia tridentata. The sequence goes on along the minus strand of CP139506.1, from coordinate 8,200,940 downwards.
GTCGTATTGCTTAGATAGTACTTTCCCACCTAACTATAGCATCGTATGGTGGAGATTGTATACTCTATACTCTCTGAGCAGATGAACAGGCCTAATGGACCAGAACAGGCCGATGGATTTTCGGCTATATAAATATGAATTTTACTGGTATTGCTTCATTTATCATTCCACTAGATCAGTTGATTGATTATGTTCCGTTGCCTTTATTTTTAGCGCTTTATAATTGATTTTTTTTCCTTCAAACAAATGGAATAGTTTATGTCAAAGGTATTTTCGCTTCTGCCAATCAGATATGATAACTATTGTTTTATAGTCATTTGATGGGGGTATAGTTAGGTTACGTTATTTTGTTTCCTGATCACCGAATAGTCATGTGTTTATTCTATGTGGTTTGTAAAAGTTGTTAACTGTTTATCATGTTTCTTTTGTAGGTTTATCTTATGTTACTGGAACAGCAGCTTTTGACACATCTTCTCATTGCGTTGTCAATGGGTTTGATGGTATAACATCAATGATTGTCTTTACAAAGGTGTATAGACCTTATTGCACTTTATGAGTCTACAGGATAAGAGGGTTAAAGTTTAGTTGGTCCATATCTTGGCGGGGCAAGTCACTAGATTTGCAGCCATGGTGGCCATATCCTCTTTTTACTATTCTTAGTAGGCTTATTTGTTGTGGGTGCATAGTAATATTGGACATGTATTTTGGCTGGGCAACAATCGGGTAACATTATTATGCAACCGTATTTCTTTGCATCTATTGCTTCGTCTGAAATATTATTTGTTGCTTCACGTACGGTAGGGCTATGATGATTACCACCTATTTTTTGACACAAATGAAGTAGGGTGTCAAATATTGTCTCCATAACTTGGCAGGGCAAGTACCGGATGGCATTAGTATGCAACCGCGTCTCTTTGCAGCCATGGTGGAGTCTAGAACCTTTTGCACCGTATTTGGTTTAGCAATATGAGCCTAAGAACTGCTACATATATAGTTGTTGGATGTGTATGTTTAAAGCTCGATTTATTTGTAACTGTTATGCCTGCTGTTGTTGGCAGCATAACAATTATAAGCATATATTATAGAGCTAAAAGTTCGACGTCGTTTTGCTCTACGTTTTACATACAGCAGAGCTATGATGATTTCTACCTAATTTCAGACACAAATGAACTGGGTAGAATGTATATCAATGTCTGATACGCAGAAGCTTCTAATTGCAGGGAAAGTGCACGTATATGTTGTACTTCAAATAGATTCTGGACCATACGATGCTATAGTTAGGTGGAAAGTACGATCTAAGCAATACGACGTAGTGGGACTTTGTATAAAAACAGAAACATGGGCCAACGTAGCAAAACAGGCTGGTAGATTTTGGGCTGATACAGGCCCATTTTTTTTGTCTTTCGGGAAAATGCGTTGTAAAACGACGTCGCAGTTGGCGCTCTATAAGATAGTATATAGACCTTATTGCACTTTATGAGTCTACAGGATAAGAGGATTAAAATTTAGTTGGTCTATATCTTGGCGGGGCAAGTCACTAGATTTGCAGCCATGGTGGCCATATCCTCTTTTTACTATTCTTAGTAGGCTTATTTGTTGTGGGTGCATACTAATACCGGACATGTATGTTGGCTGGGCAAGGATCGGATAGCATTATTATGCAGTCGTGTTTCTTTGCATCCACTGCTTCGTCTGAAACATTCTTTGTTGCTTCATGTATGGTAGGGCTATGATGATTACCACCTATTTTCTGGCACAAATGAAGTGGGGTGTCAAATATTGTCTCCATAACTTGGCAAGGAAAGTATCGGATGGCATTACTATGCAACCGCGTCTCTTTGCAGCCATGGTGGAGTCAAAAACCTTTTGCACCGTATTTGGTTTAGAAATCTGAGCCTCAGAACTGTTACATATATAGTTGTTGAATCTGTAAAAAAATGGCCTGCTTAAGCCAAAAATCCATCGACCTGTTTAGGTTCGCTGACCCATATCTCTGACTTTGGGATGCATTTAACCCGTTTGTCCTTTCTTAAACTGGGTATCTTAAAACACTTTTGTTTGCTTCACATACAACAGGGCTATGATGATTACTACCTAATTTCTTACACAAATAAAGTGGGTTGTCAAATATTGTCTCCATAACTTGGCAGAGCAAGGACCGGATGGCAGTATTATGCAACCGTGTTTCTTTGCAGCCATGGTGAAGCCTACAACTGTTTGCACCGCTTTTGGTTTAAAAATCTGAGCCTAAAAACTGCTGCACATATACCTGTTCAACCCATACCTTTAAAACTCGATTTACTTATAATTGTTGTGCCTATTTTTGTTGGCAGCATACCAATTGTTTCTGAAATTGAGTATCTCAAAAGTGGTGAGTGGTGGAGTGACGGTCACATTTGTTGGTTACAACGAAAGCTGTGGCTATAAGTAATGAAGATATTACATGTTTAAGATATGCGTTGCTTCAGCTGTTCATATACGATAGAAAACAAAAATGTAACATCTAACATCGTCTACCAATATTGGCAAATAAAGAACGTGGTGCACTTTAAAGTGCAAAGTTTCCAGCCAACAAGCATTTTTTTTCTTCAAATTTTAAATTTCAAAGGAAACAGATCTGTTTGTCAGCCAGGTTCTTTCTGCTTTAAAGCCCACCACGTTCTTCATTTACAAATATTGACATACGATGTTCAGCATAGTTACCCATTCTGAGGTCCCATATAGTTCCTTTTGTTTTTTCAACAATCTAGCAAATCGCTTGGTGCAGGCCTTTGCATAAAGGGAGTTAAAACGACAAAAGGAACTGTAAGGGAGCTCAGAAGGGTTAACTATGCTGTTATACCTGTTACGCAAAAGGCAATGATGAACTTTCTGTGTATTAACTTTTCATATGTGTGGCTCACGCACCTACGTCTTGGCACGGTAACCAGGACTCATATGGTTGCAGCCATGGCGGGTGCGTAGGGTGGCTCAATGAATTGCAGATCTGAGCCTGTTTTTTAAAATCAACAACACCATTGGAGATGATTTATGTCATCCATTGAATCTGTTTTTTGCATATTGCCAAATTCAGTTTCATAAAAGGCTCTTTTGTATCACAAATATTAAATATTGGATATCAATATTGGCAAACAAAGAATACCATGTATTCTTCGTTTGTTAATATTGACACATGATGCCCAATGTACCTGCCTTCTCTTACCTTTCTTCTCCAGTTCCTTTTGTTACTTCAGTCGGCTAGCAATGCGTCTGGTGCAGGCCATTGTGTAAAGTTTTACTGAAGTAAAAAATTGAGCTGGAGAAGGAGGTAAGAGCTTCCACCTATATTGGCATTGGGACATTTTTACAATCCAATATTAGCTATATGAGATGAGGAGACTCTGCTGACTACAATATTGATTGCAAAAAGCAGTGATGAAGTCATGATATTGGTCAAACGAAGTTGGAGCCATAACTTGGCAGGGCAATCACTGGATGGCGCAGTAGCATGCTTGCTATTGTGCAACCGTGTGCATTTGCAACCATAGCGGGTTCCACCTATTTTTCACTCTATCTGGTTTTTACTACATGACCGTCTTTTATGCATCTTGGCAGGTTCAGTGGTACAAAACCTTCTGATAGTCGGTCCTGTGCATTTGACCATAAGAGCAAATACAGACGTTCTACATCGTGTGCCAATATTAGCAAATGAAAACTATCTGATATTTTTTTATTTGCCGATACTAAGAGTTAATGTTATGTGCCTGTGATAGTTATTTTTTTTTCACATATTCATAACTACAGTTCCACAAAAGCCCCTGATCAATAATAGGGTACAATTCTTAAAGAAAGGTGAGAAACAGAAGAGAATGCTGTGACAAGTGATTTGGTGCAAATTACTTCTTCACACAATCCTCTTCTGTTTCCTATCTTTATTTCATAATTGTACCATGATAACGCTCAAATTGTGCATGTTTTTAGTAGCGTTATTCGTACTTTTATATGTGTTATTTGGTTATATTTATATGCTTTTGTTACTAAATTGCACCAAAGTATGTTCGCAAAGTATATGTAGCCAAAATCAGGAAAAAGGAAGGAAAAGATGAAAGAATGAGGAAGAAGGAAATATTTATGATCGTACGAAGATTTTTGTGTCAAGTTCCACACCAAAAAGGCATTTCAAGAAGAAAGATCCAAGTATTCAAGTTGATAAGCTTCAAGATAAAGATAAGATTAAGTTTGGATGAAGAACCAAGAGCCATGAATAAGAAACAAGTCAAATGACAAAAGTCCAAAAAGTGTATACAGCAGCACTCCATCCGATCGGATGCTGCCCGCAACCGAATCGGATGGAGGCAATTTCTGAAGTACCAACCGATCGGTTGGATGAAATACCGATCAGTTGGATGTCATCTGATTTACCAAACTTCATCATTAAGTATTGTTTTTAACTTCAAACGATTCCATAGCCTTCTATTGAGCATTCTAGACTATTCTACTCTCCATGGAGGCCAAGTGAAGCATTAAAGACCCTAGGCCTTGAAGAGTAGTATAAATAGAGCCCTTTTGTGTGCTTTTTAAGGGGTGCCTTTCATCTACCTTCCATACCAATCATCAAAATAGTCTCTCAAAAGTCCAAATTCGTCCTTAGAAGTCCTGGAAGCTTTGGAGGTTCAAGAAGTCAACATTTGGATGTCAAGAAGTCAACACCAATACTTTGGGTATCATTACCTTATCATTTGTAATCTATTTTCAATCATTGTAAGACCTTCAATCATGATTTCTAATGTTCAAAGTTTAGAGTTTATGTTCATGTTTGCTATGAGCGGCTAGTGCCTTTGAGCACTTGCTTAGATGATGTGTATTGCTTATTGATTTGCGTATGATTGTTATAACATGTTTTAATTCAATTTCAAGTTGATTCTAAGATCCAATTGTGATTAAGTTTCGTAGTGACATTTGTTGATCAAGTTTGACTAGTTGATAATAATGTCAAGGGTAGAAAGATTTATTGTTATCCGACTAGTTATAATCATTTGTCTATGAGTGATTGTTTTTACCCATTATTCTTGATTAAACAAAGAAAGTTAATTGTGGTTGTAATAAGAATGCTAGTGTCTATCAAATAGGATTGATTGTAAACTATTTCAAGGGTCGAAAGATTAGTTGTTTGCAATCAATTTTAACCTTTTGTCTATGAACGGTTACCTTTTGTATTGACCATTTCCTAAGCGTATTTGATAAGACAAGAGACTATTTTTGTGTTTAAGTTTGTTACCCCAAACTTATGAACCTTGAATTGATCTTGAATTGGTTGGTTAAACGTAATGCTTGTTTTTATGAACTAAAATCTTGACGAAGGTTTAACTTGTAGAAACAATAGATTAGTTCACCAAACTAATTATCATAACCAACATGTTGTCAAAAGTTATCACAATCATGCTTATCAAGAGTAGTATATTAGTCTAAGCAAGTGTAGTTTTAATCATTTGAATTATTATATTTTCATCATTACTTGTTTAAGAGATTTACTTTTAGTAGCTTACAATTCGATTCACTACACAAATCCCTGCGAACGATCCCGACTTACCATTATAATCTTGCTATAACGGACGAGTTCACTTGCTCGTATGTGTTGTTTCTAGATTCGGTAATTCGACCTTTATAAATTTAAAACTTGTACACACACGACACATCAAGTTTTTGGCGCCGTTGCCGGGGATTTTGATTGTGTTTCTGTAAGTTTTAGAAGTCCGTTTCTCACCAAGTTCATTTTCATAAAAAAAAAAAAAACAAAAAAGTTTTCCGAGCTGTCCATATGATCGGTATCACATCCATCCGATCAGTTTTCCCCATTTCACTTTTTACCAAGAGCACCATCTGATCAGTTTCACATCCATCCGATCAGTTGCCATATTTTCAATTTTACCGAGACAACCATCCTATCGGTAGTCATTCTATCCGATCGGTTTTCACCAAAACCAATTTTACCGAGAGCTCCATCCGATCGGTATTACTCCCATCCGATCGGTTCCTTAAATCTGATTTTTTCAAATTGTTTTCATTCTTTGCTCATGTGTTTAGACATTGCCTCGATTCTCTTGGGAATTGTATGAACACTCGTTCAACTGGAGTAGAACCAATTTCACCTCTTTTCGATCCCGAAAGTTTAATTCGAACAAGACCAAGAAGAAGAAGAACACCCTTTGTTTCATTAGCCAACCGTGTACCAAGAGTACCAAACCCACCGTTTGATAACCTTTTCGAAGCCAAAGTCGTTTATAACCCATTCACCGATCAACCTTTTCTCATGGCTGACGATCAACCCATGTGGGCCGCCAACCGAGCCGTAGCACCCACTCCTGGATATGCTATTGTTCCCGTTAACCTTGGTAACAATTTCACCGTTAAAGGTCACCACCTTTCTATGATCAAAGACCGTCAATTCGATGGCCGTTCGAGGGCCGATCCTCACAAACACATTGCCGAATTCATCAAAATTTGTGGCATGTTCCGATATGGCGAAACCGATGTCAACGCCATTAAACTCAAACTTTTTCCATCATCACTTGCTGGAGATGCAAAAGTGTGGTATAACGAATTAACCCCAGGAACTATCAATACTTGGGAGGAGATGAGGCAAGCTTTTGTAAGCCGATTCTTTCCACCTGCCATGTTTGACTGACTCATGGGAGAAATTCGTGCTTTCACACAAAATCCTAACGAATCACTCGTCGAAGCCTGGCTTCGTATGAAAGATTTGCTTCGTAATTTTCATGGACATGGTTTAGGACGAGGAACCATTATCCAAATCTTCTACCATGGACTTGATGAAGCATCTCAAGGAATTCTTGATGCTGGAGGAATTTTTCTCTATAAGACTCCTAATCAGGCATATCAATTGCTTGAAGATCGAGTCATTCTCAAACTCGATTGGTCAAAAGATACCAAAACCAAACCTTTGCGAAAAACCGTTGCTTTTTCTGAAAGTTCTGAAACCTCTAAACTCATGGAGAAAATGGAAGCCTTGACTTCCAAAATTGACTCGCAATACAAAGATCTTAAAGGAGAAATGAAAGAAATGCTAGATGGTTGTAACAACTGTGGAGGTAATCACCAATCATCAGAATGTGACGATTAACCAATGGGCGGACCTAAAGAAGGAGAAGCCAATTATGTCCAAGGAGGATACCGTGGAGGCGGTTATCGTGGTAATTATTACGGGAGAAATTCTGTAAATTGGCAAGATCTGCAATAAAGGGATAACAACCGTGATTATCAACCACGAGTAGACAATCAAACTGCACAGACCTCTGATCAAAATTCAAAAGAATCTGAATTTGAAAAAATGATGAGAGAATTCGTGACTGCTCAAAAATCAACCAATGAGTTCGTCAAGAATCAATTTTTTAATCTCAAAACCAAAGTTGAGCAAGGTCAGAAAAATCATCAAGCATCCATTCAAGATCTTGAAAACAAGTTCGGTAGACTTTCTGATCAAATTTCTTCCCGACCATCTGGTTCGTTGCCAAGTAACACCCAATCCAACCCCAAACCAACATCATCTGGATTGAACGATAAAACTTATCGTCCACCACAGACTAGAAATGAGCATATCAATGCTGTATTCACAAGAAGTGGTCTTTCTTATGATCCACCACCCAATCTGAATGATACCACGATCATCCATGATGAAAGTGAGGATGAAGCTGTAAAAGCTGAGAAGGAAAAAATTCCAAATATACCAACCAAAGAAAAACCCATTCCACCAGTCAAAGCTTACACACCAAAGATTCCATATCCTCAACGCCTTAAGAAAGAAAAGATGGAGGAGCGTTATAAGAAGTTTGTTGAGATAATCAAAGATGTTAGACTCAATGTACCCCTCGTTGATGTTCTAGCTGGAATGCCCAATTATGGGAAATTTTTGAAGGAACTTCTGAATAACAAGAACAAGTTGGAACAAATATCCGCTACCTTTCTCAATGAAGAATGCTCAACCATTGTTCAAAACAAAATTCCACCGAAACTCGGAGATCCCGAAAGTTTTCTGATTCCATGCACGTTAGGAAACAACATCACATGCGATGCTTTAGCCGATCTTGGTGCGAGTATCAATTTGATGCCCTATTCGTTGTATTCTAAAATTTCCATCAATACTTTGAAACCTACAAAGATGAGTATTCGATTAGCCAATCATTCTTACCAATATCCTGTTGGAATTGCTGAGAATATGCTTGTCCAAGTTGGTAAATTTGATTTTCCCGTGGATTTTGTAATCTTAGAAATGGAGGAAGATAGTAGAGTACCTCTTATTTTAGGAAGACCTTTCCTAAACACCACTGATGCTATCATCAAAGTAAAAGGCAAAGAACTCAATCTTGGAGTTGGAGAAGATATAATTACCTTTTTAATCGATAAAGTAATGCAATATCCATATTCCAGTGATGACACTTGTTTTAACATTGACGTAATCGATGAAGTCACTGATGAAGAAATGGATGCATTACTTGACGATTCTGATCCATTCATGACTACTTCAGAGAAAATTAGTGAAACAGACTTTGATAAAGAATTAGCTGATTTTATGGAAGTAAAATTCGAGGAGGATATTGAAGAAGTTGAAGAAGGAGAAATAGTAGAAGAGAATTTTGAGGAAATCACCTTTAATTATCAATTGATGATCAAAACATCTCTTCAAGAACCACCAACTGATCTTGAGCTGAAACCACTTCCCGATCATCTTGAATATGCTTACTTGGAGGACAATTCACTTCTTCCACTAGTCATATCTTCGTTGCTCAAAGATAATGAAAAAGAATGTCTCATCTCTGTTCTCAAGAGGCATAAAGAAGCTTTTGCGTGGAAAACATCTGATATCCCAGGAATTAGCCCTGATTTCTGTAAACACAAAATCAATTTTGAAGAAGGTGTTAAACCCGTTGTGGAAAGACAACGTCGACTCAATCCCAACATGAAAGAAGTTGTTAAACAAGAAATTATCAAACTTCTTGATGCCGGTATCATTTACTCCATCGAGGATAGTCCTTGGGTGAGTCCAGTTCACTGTGTTCCAAAAAAAGGAGGAATGACTGTTGTGACTAACGAACGGAATGAATTAGTTCCTACTAGAACTGTCACTGTATGGAGAGTATGTATTGATTACAGGAAATTAAACAAAGCCACCAGAAAAGATCATTTTCCTTTACCGTTCATGGATCAAATGCTTGAGAGATTAGCAGGGAACGAGTACTTTTGTTTCCTTAATGGTTTTTCAGGATATTTCCAAATTCCCATTGATCCTGCCAATCAAGAAAAGACTACATTCACATGTCCTTTTGGAACCTATGCTTACCGGCGTATGTATTTTGATCTTTGTAATGCACCTGCGACTTTTCAAAGGTGTATGATTGCTATATTCCAAGACATGCTTGAAACATCTATGGAAGTTTTCATGGATGACTTTTCAGTTTTTGGAAGCTCATTTGAAGCTTGTCTTTCTAATCTCGATAAAATGCTCGAAAGATGCGAAGCTGCACATCTTGTTCTTAACTGGGAAAAATGTCATTTCATGGTGATTGAAGGAATTGTGCTAGGACACAAAATTTCCAGTGCAGGAATGGAGGTCGACAAAGCGAAAATCGATGTTATCACCAAATTACCACCTCCAACAAACGTTAAAGCCGTTAGAAGTTTTCTAGGACATGCTGGTTTTTACCGCCGTTTCATCAAAGATTTTTTCAAAATATCTCGTCCTATGACGAAACTTCTTGAAAAAGATTCTGTTTTTGACTTCAATGCAGACTGCATGAAGGCATTCGAAACATTGAAAAGCCAACTGACTAGTGCACCCATAATGGTTTCACCTAATTGGTCACTACCATTCGAGCTCATGTGCGATGCAAGTGATTTTGCTGTTGGAGCTGTATTAGGACAACGTGAAGGAAAATATTTCCGTCCTATATACTTCGCTAGCAAAACACTCAACAACGCTCAACAAAATTACACGGTTACGGAGAAGGAATTGTTAGCCGTTGTTTTTGCTTTCGAGAAATTCATATCTTATCTTGTGCTTTCAAAAACGATTGTGTTCACTGATCATTCAACACTCAAATATCTGTTTGCCAAACAAGATGCAAAACCGCGTCTTATCCAATGGATTTTACTACTCCAAGAATTCGATATCGAAATCAAAAATAAGAAAGGAGCAGAAAATCTAGCTGCTAATCATTTGTCTCGTCTTGAAAACCCAAACTTATAAGAGTTAAAAGAAGATGAGATTGACGAATATTTCCCTGACGAAACTCTCATGACTGTTTATACAGTCGATGAAAATGAAATTCCATGGTTTGCAGATTATGCAAATTATCTCGTTGGAGGAATTCTCAGGAAGGGATTAACTCATGCCCAACGCAGTAAATTCTTTTCAGAACTGAAACACTATTATTGGGAATAGCCTTATCTTTTCAAGATGTGTCCCGATGGGATGATCAGAAGATGTGTTTTTGGTTCCGAAACAAGAAGAATTCTTGATGAATGCCATCATGGCCCAACTAGGGGACACTATGGTCCTTCCACCACAACTAAAAAAGTTTTTGATGCTGGATTCTATTGGCCAACAATTTTCAAAGAAGCTCATACTTTTGTTCAAAACTGTGATGCGTGCCAAAAATTCGGTAGTCTTTCTCAAAAAGATGAAATGCCTCAAAAGAGCATTCAAGTCTGCGAAATATTCGATATTTGGGGAATCGATTTTGTGGGACCATTTCCTAAATCGCACAAATACAAATACATTCTCGTTGCTATTGATTATGTTTCCAAATGGGCTAAAGCCGAATCTCTACCCACAAATGATGCACGAGTTGTTGTTAATTTTCTCAAAAAGCTTTTCACTCGTTATGGAATTCCTAAAGCTTTGATAAGTGATCGAGGAACCCATTTCTGTAACAAACAAATGGAGAAAATTATGAAACGATATGGAGTTCATCATCGTTTTGCTACCGCCTATCACCCACAGACCAGTGGTCAAGCAAAAAATACCAACAGAGCCTTAAAGAGGATACTTGAAAAAATGGTCAAAGACAATCCAGCCGTTTGGTCGAGAAAACTCGATGATGCTTTGTGGGCATTTCGCACGGCTTACAAAACTCCAATTGGTACAACACCATACAGACTCTTGTATGGAAAAATATGTCATTTGCCATTCGAAATCGAACATCGCGCCTACTGGGCACTCAGAAGCTGTAACCCTGATCTCAAAATAGCCAGAGAGAAGAGATTCTTGCAATTGCATGAACTCGACAAACTAAGACTCGAAGCTTATGAGAATTCCAAGCTTTACAAAGCCAGAACCAAAGCTTATCATGACAGAAAGCTTAGAATTCGGAAAGAATTCAAAGCTGGTGATAAAGTTCTGCTTTTCAATATGAAATACAAGTTCAAAGCTCCCAAGCTGAAACCGAAATGGTTCGGTCCGTATATAGTGAAACATGGATTTCCATCTGGATATGTTGAGTTATACGACAAACAAGGCGGAAGTTTCATTGTTAATGGTCACCGAATTAAATTGTACTACGACAAGGAGCAAATGAACGAGATTTCTATCCAAGAAATTCCACCAGAATTAGAATATGAATCTATCACATTTCTGACACCTTTTCCAACCGATTACAAAGAAAATTCTGAATTTATCTATGATGTTCCTCCTAAAGTTTGGGAAAACGCAAAGTTGTGCAACATAGATGAAACTGGAGAAGAAATAGTGATAAGAAACGTGGTGTATGTACCAAGATTCTAAAAGAGAAAAAAAAACAAAACAAAAAATTGCACCAACGTAACGAAGAAGGAAGTTTGAGTCAGGCTGATGACTCGTTCATAAAACAAGCGCTTCTCGGGAGGCAACCCGTGTATTTGCTATTTTTACTTCTTAATTTATTTTTCAAAGTGATTATATCCCAAAGTTTCTCTAAACCCTCAGTTGAACTTAAGTGTGGACGAGTTCACTTGCTCGTATGTGTTGTTTCTAGATTCGGTAATTCGACCTTTATAAATTTAAAACTTGTACACACACGACACATCAAGTTTTTGGCGCCGTTGCCGGGGATTTTGATTGTGTTTCTGTAAGTTTTAGAAGTCCGTTTCTCACCAAGTTCATTTTCATAAAAAAAAAAAAAACAAAAAAGTTTTCCGAGCTGTCCATATGATCGGTATCACATCCATCCGATCGGTTTTCCCCATTTCACTTTTTACCAAGAGCACCATCTGATCGGTTTCACATCCATCCGATCAGTTGCCATATTTTCAATTTTACCGAGACAACCATCCTATCGGTAGTCATTCTATCCGATCGGTTTTCACCAAAACCAATTTTACCGAGAGCTCCATCCGATCGGTATTACTCCCATCCGATCGGTTCCTTAAATCTGATTTTTCAAATTGTTTTCATTCTTTGCTCATGTGTTTAGACATTGCCTCGATTCTCTTGGGAATTGTATGAACACTCGTTCAACTGGAGTAGAACCAATTTCACCTCTTTTCGATCCCGAAAGTTTAATTCGAACAAGACCAAGAAGAAGAAGAACACCCTTTGTTTCATTAGCCAACCGTGTACCAAGAGTACCAAACCCACCGTTTGATAACCTTTTCGAAGCCAAAGTCGTTTATAACCCATTCACCGATCAACCTTTTCTCATGGCTGACGATCAACCCATGTGGGCCGCCAACCGAGCCGTAGCACCCACTCCTGGATATGCTATTGTTCCCGTTAACCTTGGTAACAATTTCACCGTTAAAGGTCACCACCTTTCTATGATCAAAGACCGTCAATTCGATGGCCGTTCGAGGGCCGATCCTCACAAACACATTGCCGAATTCATCAAAATTTGTGGCATGTTCCGATATGGCGAAACCGATGTCAACGCCATTAAACTCAAACTTTTTCCATCATCACTTGCTGGAGATGCAAAAGTGTGGTATAACGAATTAACCCCAGGAACTATCAATACTTGGGAGGAGATGAGGCAAGCTTTTGTAAGCCGATTCTTTCCACCTGCCATGTTTGACTGACTCATGGGAGAAATTCGTGCTTTCACACAAAATCCTAACGAATCACTCGTCGAAGCCTGGCTTCGTATGAAAGATTTGCTTCGTAATTTTCATGGACATGGTTTAGGACGAGGAACCATTATCCAAATCTTCTACCATGGACTTGATGAAGCATCTCAAGGAATTCTTGATGCTGGAGGAATTTTTCTCTATAAGACTCCTAATCAGGCATATCAATTGCTTGAAGATCGAGTCATTCTCAAACTCGATTGGTCAAAAGATACCAAAACCAAACCTTTGCGAAAAACCGTTGCTTTTTCTGAAAGTTCTGAAACCTCTAAACTCATGGAGAAAATGGAAGCCTTGACTTCCAAAATTGACTCGCAATACAAAGATCTTAAAGGAGAAATGAAAGAAATGCTAGATGGTTGTAACAACTGTGGAGGTAATCACCAATCATCAGAATGTGACGATTAACCAATGGGCGGACCTAAAGAAGGAGAAGCCAATTATGTCCAAGGAGGATACCGTGGAGGCGGTTATCGTGGTAATTATTACGGGAGAAATTCTGTAAATTGGCAAGATCTGCAATAAAGGGATAACAACCGTGATTATCAACCACGAGTAGACAATCAAACTGCACAGACCTCTGATCAAAATTCAAAAGAATCTGAATTTGAAAAAATGATGAGAGAATTCGTGACTGCTCAAAAATCAACCAATGAGTTCGTCAAGAATCAATTTTTCAATCTCAAAACCAAAGTTGAGCAAGGTCAGAAAAATCATCAAGCATCCATTCAAGATCTTGAAAACAAGTTCGGTAGACTTTCTGATCAAATTTCTTCCCGACCATCTGGTTCGTTGCCAAGTAACACCCAATCCAACCCCAAACCAACATCATCTGGATTGAACGATAAAACTTATCGTCCACCACAGACTAGAAATGAGCATATCAATGCTGTATTCACAAGAAGTGGTCTTTCTTATGATCCACCACCCAATCTGAATGATACCACGATCATCCATGATGAAAGTGAGGATGAAGCTGTAAAAGCTGAGAAGGAAAAAATTCCAAATATACCAACCAAAGAAAAACCCATTCCACCAGTCAAAGCTTACACACCAAAGATTCCATATCCTCAACGCCTTAAGAAAGAAAAGATGGAGGAGCGTTATAAGAAGTTTGTTGAGATAATCAAAGATGTTAGACTCAATGTACCCCTCGTTGATGTTCTAGCTGGAATGCCCAATTATGGGAAATTTTTGAAGGAACTTCTGAATAACAAGAACAAGTTGGAACAAATATCCGCTACCTTTCTCAATGAAGAATGCTCAACCATTGTTCAAAACAAAATTCCACCGAAACTCGGAGATCCCTAAAGTTTTCTGATTCCATGCACGTTAGGAAACAACATCACATGCGATGCTTTAGCCGATCTTGGTGCGAGTATCAATTTGATGCCCTATTCGTTGTATTCTAAAATTTCCATCAATACTTTGAAACCTACAAAGATGAGTATTCGATTAGCCAATCATTCTTACCAATATCCTGTTGGAATTGCTGAGAATATGCTTGTCCAAGTTGGTAAATTTGATTTTCCCGTGGATTTTGTAATCTTAGAAATGGAGGAAGATAGTAGAGTACCTCTTATTTTAGGAAGACCTTTCCTAAACACCACTGATGCTATCATCAAAGTAAAAGGCAAAGAACTCAATCTTGGAGTTGGAGAAGATATAATTACCTTTTTAATCGATAAAGTAATGCAATATCCATATTCCAGTGATGACACTTGTTTTAACATTGACGTAATCGATGAAGTCACTGATGAAGAAATGGATGCATTACTTGACGATTCTGATCCATTCATGACTACTTCAGAGAAAATTAGTGAAACAGACTTTGATAAAGAATTAGCTGATTTTATGGAAGTAAAATTCGAGGAGGATATTGAAGAAGTTGAAGAAGGAGAAATAGTAGAAGAGAATTTTGAGGAAATCACCTTTAATTATCAATTGATGATCAAAACATCTCTTCAAGAACCACCAACTGATCTTGAGCTGAAACCACTTCCCGATCATCTTGAATATGCTTACTTGGAGGACAATTCACTTCTTCCACTAGTCATATCTTCGTTGCTCAAAGATAATGAAAAAGAATGTCTCATCTCTGTTCTCAAGAGGCATAAAGAAGCTTTTGCGTGGAAAACATCTGATATCCCAGGAATTAGCCCTGATTTCTGTAAACACAAAATCAATTTTGAAGAAGGTGTTAAACCCGTTGTGGAAAGACAACGTCGACTCAATCCCAACATGAAAGAAGTTGTTAAACAAGAAATTATCAAACTTCTTGATGCCGGTATCATTTACTCCATCGAGGATAGTCCTTGGGTGAGTCCAGTTCACTGTGTTCCAAAAAAAGGAGGAATGACTGTTGTGACTAACGAACGGAATGAATTAGTTCCTACTAGAACTGTCACTGTATGGAGAGTATGTATTGATTACAGGAAATTAAACAAAGCCACCAGAAAAGATCATTTTCCTTTACCGTTCATGGATCAAATGCTTGAGAGATTAGCAGGGAACGAGTACTTTTGTTTCCTTAATGGTTTTTCAGGATATTTCCAAATTCCCATTGATCCTGCCGATCAAGAAAAGACTACATTCACATGTCCTTTTGGAACCTATGCTTACCGGCGTATGTATTTTGATCTTTGTAATGCACCTGCGACTTTTCAAAGGTGTATGATTGCTATATTCCAAGACATGCTTGAAACATCTATGGAAGTTTTCATGGATGACTTTTCAGTTTTTGGAAGCTCATTTGAAGCTTGTCTTTCTAATCTCGATAAAATGCTCGAAAGATGCGAAGCTGCACATCTTGTTCTTAACTGGGAAAAATGTCATTTCATGGTGATTGAAGGAATTGTGCTAGGACACAAAATTTCCAGTGCAGGAATGGAGGTCGACAAAGCGAAAATCGATGTTATCACCAAATTACCACCTCCAACAAACGTTAAAGCCGTTAGAAGTTTTCTAGGACATGCTGGTTTTTACCGCCGTTTCATCAAAGATTTTTTCAAAATATCTCGTCCTATGACGAAACTTCTTGAAAAAGATTCTGTTTTTGACTTCAATGCAGACTGCATGAAGGCATTCGAAACATTGAAAAGCCAACTGACTAGTGCACCCATAATGGTTTCACCTAATTGGTCACTACCATTCGAGCTCATGTGCGATGCAAGTGATTTTGCTGTTGGAGCTGTATTAGGACAACGTGAAGGAAAATATTTCCGTCCTATATACTTCGCTAGCAAAACACTCAACAACGCTCAACAAAATTACACGGTTACGGAGAAGGAATTGTTAGCCGTTGTTTTTGCTTTCGAGAAATTCATATCTTATCTTGTGCTTTCAAAAACGATTGTGTTCACTGATCATTCAACACTCAAATATCTGTTTGCCAAACAAGATGCAAAACCGCGTCTTATCCAATGGATTTTACTACTCCAAGAATTCGATATCGAAATCAAAAATAAGAAAGGAGCAGAAAATCTAGCTGCTAATCATTTGTCTCGTCTTGAAAACCCAAACTTATAAGAGTTAAAAGAAGATGAGATTGACGAATATTTCCCTGACGAAACTCTCATGACTGTTTATACAGTCGATGAAAATGAAATTCCATGGTTTGCAGATTATGCAAATTATCTCGTTGGAGGAATTCTCAGGAAGGGATTAACTCATGCCCAACGCAGTAAATTCTTTTCAGAACTGAAACACTATTATTGGGAATAGCCTTATCTTTTCAAGATGTGTCCCGATGGGATGATCAGAAGATGTGTTTTTGGTTCCGAAACAAGAAGAATTCTTGATGAATGCCATCATGGCCCAACTAGGGGACACTATGGTCCTTCCACCACAACTAAAAAAGTTTTTGATGCTGGATTCTATTGGCCAACAATTTTCAAAGAAGCTCATACTTTTGTTCAAAACTGTGATGCGTGCCAAAAATTCGGTAGTCTTTCTCAAAAAGATGAAATGCCTCAAAAGAGCATTCAAGTCTGCGAAATATTCGATATTTGGGGAATCGATTTTGTGGGACCATTTCCTAAATCGCACAAATACAAATACATTCTCGTTGCTATTGATTATGTTTCCAAATGGGCTAAAGCCGAATCTCTACCCACAAATGATGCACGAGTTGTTGTTAATTTTCTCAAAAAGCTTTTCACTCGTTATGGAATTCCTAAAGCTTTGATAAGTGATCGAGGAACCCATTTCTGTAACAAACAAATGGAGAAAATTATGAAACGATATGGAGTTCATCATCGTTTTGCTACCGCCTATCACCCACAGACCAGTGGTCAAGCAAAAAATACCAACAGAGCCTTAAAGAGGATACTTGAAAAAATGGTCAAAGACAATCCAGCCGTTTGGTCGAGAAAACTCGATGATGCTTTGTGGGCATTTCGCACGGCTTACAAAACTCCAATTGGTACAACACCATACAGACTCTTGTATGGAAAAATATGTCATTTGCCATTCGAAATCGAACATCGCGCCTACTGGGCACTCAGAAGCTGTAACCCTGATCTCAAAATAGCCAGAGAGAAGAGATTCTTGCAATTGCATGAACTCGACAAACTAAGACTCGAATCTTATGAGAATTCCAAGCTTTACAAAGCCAGAACCAAAGCTTATCATGACAGAAAGCTTAGAATTCGGAAAGAATTCAAAGCTGGTGATAAAGTTCTGCTTTTCAATATGAAATACAAGTTCAAAGCTCCCAAGCTGAAACCGAAATGGTTCGGTCCGTATATAGTGAAACATGGATTTCCATCTGGATATGTTGAGTTATACGACAAACAAGGCGGAAGTTTCATTGTTAATGGTCACCGAATTAAATTGTACTACGAAAAGGAGCAAATGAACGAGATTTCTATCCAAGAAATTCCACCAGAATTAGAATATGAATCTATCACATTTCTGACACCTTTTCCAACCGATTACAAAGAAAATTCTGAATTTATCTATGATGTTCCTCCTAAAGTTTGGGAAAACGCAAAGTTGTGCAACATAGATGAAACTGGAGAAGAAATAGTGATAAGAAACGTGGTGTATGTACCAAGATTCTAAAAGAGAAAAAAAAACAAAACAAAAAATTGCACCAACGTAACGAAGAAGGAAGTTTGAGTCAGGCTGATGACTCGTTCATAAAACAAGCGCTTCTCGGGAGGCAACCCGTGTATTTGCTATTTTTACTTCTTAATTTATTTTTCAAAGTGATTATATCCCAAAGTTTCTCTAAACCCTTAGTTGAACTTAAGTGTGGGGGTGTACCACTGACTTTTGAATAAAACGTAGAAATATTTTGTGTGTTTGTTTTGTTTGTTTTTAAGATTACTGCAGGTAATGATTACAAAGCTTAGACACTTGGATCAAAGAATCATAAGAAGCAAGGAAAATATGGTTTACTCTCTTATTTCCCTATTTTCATTCCTTGAAGTTCGTTTATCACATTGAGGACAATGCTTAACTTAAGTGTGGGGGGGGGGGGTGAATAGGAAAATAAGGATAGATTGTAAATTTTGAGCTAAATTTTAAATTTTGTTTGCCCTTGTAATCTAGTTATTTGTCATTTTTAGGATAATATATTAGAATAATTGGATCCATCCACTGGTAAAACCTGTAATTTTTGAAAATTCGAGATGTGTCCCGATTAATATTGCAATCCATTCTAGGATCGATAACCTTAGCTAACACATATTATAGCCCTTCTACCCAAATTGTGAGGAATTAAGCATGTTCTATTTTTAGCATACATCTTTTATGCTTTGATTTTTTTGCTATGAGTGTGCCGGTGATTTTATTTATTCTAGAACTTGTGCTTGTAAATCATTACGAGACCGTTGTGAGATCACATTTCATGTGTGATGTAAGTATATATGCATGATAAGAGGCAACCTTAGGATTTAACCCAAATAGCCTTCCGTATTGATATTTAGCTAGTTACACTGACTAGTTAACCACCAATATAACCTTTTTGTTAGCGTTCATCTTTAACGCTAGATACCTAGAGCTGGCATATCGTGTCTGACACGACACGATAAGACACGAACACGAATGACCTTAACACGAACACGACACGATAAGAAATCGTGTCACTTTTTTCAAAAACGAACACGACACGAAAATTATCGTGTGACACGATAAGGAACCTGTTAAGGGACCTGTTAACAAAAATACATAACGAAACAAAACGAGTAAACAATTTAACGAGAGTTCCTAATAATATTTTTAACTAATACATAACGAAACAAAAAGTCCTTAATAAATCCTTATAACTAATACATAACGAAACAAAAGTAAATAATTCTAATGTCTTCACTCTTCACCCGTATGCCGTAGCCGAAACCCATGTCCTCGAGCATATTACCTGTGCACCATGGCTGCTAATTGTCCTGTAATCCAACAATATACCAGAAGTGAGATTCAATTGTTTCTTCTTCAGGTTTGAATCGCGATCAATGATAATTTTTGCTACCTACTGGAACTTTAGATGATCAAAATTTGCATAGAATTCATACACTAACTGATATTTAAATCACAAACTACATAACAATAACTGGATAATCTTATAATTCAATACTTAATATTAAACTAAGACAAATAACTTATATAAATATGTGTATTGTCTTGTAAGACAAATTAGAAACCACAATGTATTTTTCAGGCTTCAGGACCAAAATCTGCACTGAACTTTAGACTGAGTTGTTTCAGGCTTTTATGAATTTGAAGTAAGAGGCTAAGACCGGGCTGGGCATTTAGCCTGTATGCGCATCTCTAGTTGAAACAAACAACCATGAATAACCTCATTATAATAGAAAACATAATGGCTAATTCACAAAACCCTGCGAATTCTCAACATTGGGTCAATTATGGTTTCATGTTATCTTTAGAAGTTCTAATTGCTACTACTGGCAATGGGTCAAAGAGATTAATCGGGTAGAAAGTCGCTCAAAGTATTTCCTAATATTTAAAACCTGCTAACTGACTTAATAAAAATATATAGATTAGTTTAATACGGAATAATATCTTTTTTATAACCATATTAGAATGTAATGAATGATATAATTAGAATTAGAATCTACAATATAGAAGAAACAAGTGATATAATTAGAATGTAATGAATGCAATGTTTGCTTTTGAAGACAGCTTTAAGGCTATATAAAAAAGTATGATATTGTTGTCACTCATTTGATATCTATTGTGTAAAGGTTCTCAGATTTCGATGGACCTATACCACATCGACCCGTTCAAGATTTGGCCTTTGCTGTTGCGCGGTTTGTTCAAAAAGGAGGCTCATTCACAAATTATTACATGGTTGGCACCTCTTCCAAATAGAAGAACAAAGTTTGTTACAGTAATAAATTAAACTAAACCAAGTTTTCTTATTCTAACATATTTTATTAAAACGCAATTACATACCTGTTAAGAAGAGAATATTTAACAAAATATAACTAAACAAAGTTTGTTACAGTAATAAATTAAACTAAACAAAGTTTGTTACAGTAATCGATTAGATTTTACATACCTGTTATGGATCGATTAATGTTAACAGGCTGTTAATAGAGTAATAGATTAATGGAGGATTGGAGATTTGGACTTTGGAGGCGCCAGACAAATGAGAAAAGAGTAAAGTGTTTTAGGGTTTATTTTTAAACATATATATATATATACCCTCTTAACAGGCCTCTTAACGTGTCTTAACAGGTCCGGACCTGTTAAGACACGAAACCTGTTAATTTTATTCGTGTCTTAACAGGTCCGGACCTGTTAAGACACGAAACACGATAAGACCCGACACGAAACACGATAAGAACAGGTCGTGTCGTGTCGTGTTATCGTGTTCGTGTCGGAAATTGCCAGCTCTATAGATACCCCTAGTTACACCCTCTGAGCCTATCTTTTTCTTTTGATAAAATCCAGAAAAATACAAAAAGAATTTACACTTTTTAGCCTAGTCTTACCCTTAGTCAAGTCTTGGTTGGTTGCTAACTATTTGCCAAGATGGAGGTTATGTGGGAAATCATGAAAATTGGAAGAAAGTTGCAAACTGCAAGAGCAATTATCAAAGTAAAGTGAAAAATCATCGCAACTATATGATGACAAGTGAAAGTATGTTAAAATATATATATATATATATATATATATATATATATATATATATATATATATATATATATATATATATATATATATATATATATATATATATATATATATATATCGCAACTATAAGGTGACAAGAATAGCCAGTGGGCTAGTGAATAATGTACGGATCAATAAAGTAAGGAGTTTCTCAAGATTGCATTATAGTGGTTCGTAATAGCTAGCAACATTTGGTTAGTAGACTTTGACTAGTTTGTATATTCTTTATCATCAACCCTTCTAAATATATCTCATGTCTTATCCTTACCCTTTTTGACTTTGTGGCATGTCTTATCCTTACCCTTTTTGACTTTGTGGAATTATCAAGTGTATTGACATGTAGTGACCATCTGATTTCTTGAGGAATTAGATGACATTGTTAGCGATCTAGTATGTATTTTGGTGACCATCCGTTATGGAATAGCGCGCCAGCGATCCAAGATATGCCCTAGTGACCATCCGTTATTTGGTGATGCAAGAATTCGTTGTTAGCAAGCTATTATATTTTGCATAAGATAGTTGCACATGAGTCTTACATAACCCTTGAAACCTTAAACTCGAATAAAAGCCCTCTTTGATATGTATACTTGGTGCTCACGCCATATCGGTGTAGTTTTGTTTCTTGTACAAAGCCTATGGTAATATTTAAATCATGACTGAGCAAATGAGTGTTATTTCTCTTATATACTCCACCAACCATACAAATGAGTGTTTTGAGTGAATTATATTTCATTTCCTTTTCGTGAGGTGATTAGTAATGTTTATCAAGCAAGAAAATCATTTGGGTATTGTCAAACATCTCGATGCTCCAACCATAAAAGCTTAAAACGATGAATCTGACTTGTACTTGTACTTGATAGATTTGCATCACATTCTTCTTAAACATAATTTGTATACCATGTGGATAATTGTTTTTATTCCTGGATTTGATTGAGGGCAAGCAAAGTTTAAGTGTGGGGGAATATGATAACGCTCAAATTGTGCATGTTTTTAGTAGTGTTATTCGTACTTTTATATGTCTTATTTGGTTATATTTATATGCTTTTGTTACTAAATTGCACCAAAGTATGTTCGCAAAGTATATGTAGCCAAAATCAGGAAAAAGGAAGGAAAAGACGAAAGAATGAGGAAGAAGGAAATATTTATGATTGTACGAAGATTTTTGTGTCAAGTTCCACACCAAAAAGGCATTTCAAGAAGAAAGATCCAAGTATTCAAGTTGATAAGCTTCAAGATAAAGAAAATATTAAGTTTGGATGAAGAACCAAGAGCTATGAATAAGAAACAAGCCAAACGACAAAAGTCCAAAAGGAGTATACAGCAGCACTCCATCCGATCGGTTGCTGCCCACAACCGAATCGGATGGAGGTAATTTCTGAAGACCAACCGATCGGTTGGATGAAATACCGATCGGTTGGATGTCATCTGATTTACCAAACTTCATCATTAAGTATTGTGTTTAACTTCAAACGATTCCATAGCCTTCTATTGAGCATTCTAGACTATTCTACTCTCCTTGGAGGCCAAGTGAAGAATTAAAGACCCTACGCCTTGAAGAGTAGTATAAATAGAGCCCTTTTGTGTGCTTTTTAAGGGGTGCCTTTCATCTACCTTTAATACCAATCATCAAAATACTCTCTCAAAAGTCCAAATTCGTCCTTAGAAGTCCAGGAAGCTTTGGAGGTTCAAGAAGTCAACATTTGGAGGTCAAAATATCAAGAAGTCAACACCAATACTTTGGGTATCATTACCTTATCATTTGTAATCTATTTCCAATCATTGTAAGACTTTCAATCATGATTTCTAATGTTCAAAGTTTAGAGTTTATGTTCATGTTTGCTATGAGTGGCTAGTGCCTTTGAGCACTTGCTTAGATGATGTGTATTGCTTATTGATTTGCGTATAATTGTGATAACATGTTTTAATTCAATTTCAAGTAGATTCTAAGATCCAATTGTGATTAAGTTTCGTAGTGACATTTGTTGATCAAGTTTGACTAGTTGATAATAATGTCAAGGGTCGAAAGATTTATTGTTATCCGACTAGTTATAATCATTTGTCTATGAGTGATTGTTTTAACCCATTATTCTTGATTAAACAAAGAAAGTTAATTGTGGTTGTAATATGAATGCTAGTGTCTATCAAATAGGATTGATTGTAAACTATTTCAAGGGTCGAAAGATTAGTTGTTTGCAATCAATTGTAACCTTTTGTCTATGATAGGTTACCTTTTGTATTGACCATATCCTAAGCGTATTTGATAAGACAAGAGATTATTTTTGTGTTTAAGTTTGTTAAGCCAAACTTATGAACCTTGAATTGATCTTGAATTGGTTGGTTAAACGTAATGCTTGTTTCTATGAACTAGTTAAATAAAGAATATGTGGCCAAGTTAGAAAGAATGAAACTTGGAGGACTAGCCTTGCCAATTGACCAAACTCATATCATCACATGGTTAAATAAGCCAAGACTTGGAAAAATCTGGAAATTGTTGGAAGGTCCTAGGTGTGTCGACATTAGCAAGAAGAAAAGAGAGGGGAAGCCAAAATTATCATTTTGCTCATTCTAGTCATCTTGAAGTGATCAAGAAACCTTAAGGAAGTCTTAATTGTGGTCTTTTCATCAAGTAAGAGGTTTTCCCCAATTGTGAAAATTAGGGTTCATATGGTGGGTTTTAATGATTTTGGTAAAAAGTGGTGAAATGATGGTCTCCTTAGTTTGTAGTCACTAATTGTAGTTAATATTGTGCTAGGGAGCAATTGTAGAGGCCCAATCAAGTCAAGTAGGAAGCTAGTAGGATTGGAGGTAAGTATATGAGTATAATCCTTGTTAATGCTATGATGTTAATGTTATGTTTATGTTAATGTGATTATTATGGAGCTTGTGAATGTACGTTAGCTTTGATCCAATGCTAGTTGTGTAAATGCTAAATAATTACTTGCTTGGTCAAGGTGAGTAATAATCCCATTTGATGCTCCTTGTTAATGTTATGATTGGTGTTAATCGCCAATCTCATGTGAATGTGATGTTGATTATATCGTGTATACTTACTAAGCGTTTTCGCTTACGGTTTAGATGTTAATGGTTTTGTAGGTTCTAGCAGAGGGAGCAAGGGTAAGGATCTTGCTTAGTTTGTAGTCGTGGAAAGAAGCATAGCGTAGTTAGAAACTAGCTTAGAAGACCATAACTCTTGGACCAAGTATTTTGGGAATTGGAAGCTGAAGTGCCCTTTTGTGCCTTGGTATATTTAACTTGTGTGGTCGTTTTGTTAAATTATGGTCTTGTCGTCAAACAATGTCTTTTGTTCATGTAAATTTCTTGGGTCAAATGTTTAAGTGTTATGTGGTCATAGTAGTATGTGGTCATGGATGAATTCAACGCTAAAAGGGTTTTTGGCATGAAGCCGTTTCACCCATTTTGATGTATATATATGGGTTGAATTGTAGTGGAACAAGTTTGGTATGGTGAAATAACGTGTTGGTACAAGTTTGAAGTAGTTTGGAAGTGGTATGAGTCAAATGTCGTGATAACGCTCAAAATGAACATGTTTTTAGTCACGTTATTGTTAGATTTGTGCATCATATTTGGTTATATTTGTGTATATTTGTTACTAAATCATGAAAAAGTGTATATGCAAGTAAATATAGCCAAGTACAGGAAAAGATGATAAAAAGATGAAGAAATGAAGAGATTATGCACATTTGAAGAATCACGAGAAAGAAAACACACAAGAATTCAAGGATTTGATAAAGTCAAGATTTCTATGCTTACATATCAAGAAAAGATCAAGTTCTATGGAGGGAATTAGTGGCACAACAAAGGATCAAGCACGTAACGAGAAAAGGAAGAAGACAAAATAATATTTGCGTGGCAGAATGGCCCATCCGATCGGATGGTGCCCGCCTCCGATTCGAATGGGGAAACTTGGATTTACCGAGAGCTCCAACCGATCGGATGGACCTCAATACCGATCGGATGGAGGAAGCTGAAGTTACAAAAAATGCATTTAATGACGAATTTAAGCCCCATAATCATGGTGGCTTATCATTTCTCTTCTAGTAACTGATTTGAGACGTTTTTGCTTGAGGGATAAGGGTTCCTTCACTTATTTAAAGGACCCTTAGCTAATTTACAATGTGTGAGAACCCAAAAACCTAGTAAGGCTTACACCAAGTCATGCTAAACTTATTATCATTTCCCGAAAGCTTGTAGTTGCTGTGAAAACGTCCAGGGAATCTTGAGTTCAAGTCTCAAGAGTTGTGTCCAAGTGTGGAGTTTTTTTCGTGTGATCATAGGCGATTGGAGGAGAGTGGTTACTATAGTTCCACAATTCTAGTTCTTGTAATTTCACAAATTGGTATTTCTTGTTTGAGATATTATGAACTACTTTTACTTTAAGATGGATGAAAATATGATTTATTACTTGTGTTTGAATATGATTGTTATGGTGTGATTTTGGTTATACTTGTGTGTATGATGTGATAAGTGTTGGAGTATTCTTATTTCATAGTGATGCATGAAATCATATCTTGTTTTATGAGTTTGTTGAAATAAAATCTAATCTTGCTTAATTAGTTGGTAAAAACAGTTTTAAAGATTAACAAAGGCCGAAAGGATTTTCTTTATCTTTTTATGCCAAAAAGTTAGTGCACGAATTAGTATGGATTATTGTGTGTGACAAGCATCATATTAGCTCATTAAAATGGATTTGGAAACGATTTCATCACGAGAAAAGTCCGAAAGGATTCGTAGGAATTCTGAGAATAAGAAATGCTTTTCAAACAACAAAGAGTCTAATAGAATTATCGCACTAGTTAACAAAGGCCGAAAGGAATTAACTAGGAGATTGAATTCTTAGAGATGATTTCTCATGATAAAAACCATTGATTGTGAATCACTCAAATTTAAGTTGTGCATCATTACAAGTCACACCCAACTTGTTAGATTACTCTATACAATTATCATGGAACTACACACAAGTATATTTGTTTTTGATTGATTGATTTTAGTTTACCTTAGAATTTACACCAAAAAGGATTGACAATCTCTTTTTGACAAAATTTATTTTGCAAACCCAAACCACAATTCCCTTGCGACGATCTCAACTTTGCCACCTTTACTACTACGGACGAGTATACTTGCTCGTATGTGTTGATTAAAGAATCGGATAAATTGATTTTATAAAAATTTAAAACTTGCACTACACACGACACATCAAGTTTTTGGCGCCGCTGCCGGGGAGTTGTCTAAATTACTTGGTAGTTTGGTTTGCTAAGTTTGTAAGTTTTTGAAAAAAAAAAAAAAAAAAAAAAAAAAAAAAAAAAAGTTTTGGTTCGGAGCCAACCGAGCCGGATGGATTTCCATCCGATCGGTTGGTGGCCACGGTAAAGTTTTTTTTTGTTTGTTTTTAGATTTTAGTGTTAATTTTCAGTTATTATGTTTATTTAATGTTAAGGTTAATATGTTTAAGTGTTAGAGTAAATAAGTAAATTAAATAGAGTAATTAGAATAGTTTTTTATTTTATTTTTTACATGCCTTCAATGTTTCTAATGCTTTTAATTAATAGAGTTAATTTTAGCCTTAATAATTGGTAGCTTAAGAGGTTTTAATTAATTATGTTAGTTAAGTAGTTTAAAGATTATTAAGTTAAGAGTAAATTGTTAAGATTAATGGTTAGTAATTATTAATTATGTGTTAATTGTCATATTTATTAGTTAGTTTAATTTTAATTTTTATTTTATTTTGTTTATTAAGGTTTTAATTTCGTCTTATAAATACGTTAAAAAAATTTTTTTTAGGAAATTCGATCTAACCGATCGGATGCCGCCCGCATCCGATTCGGTTGGGCAATCTTGAGTTTTAACGATTCAACCATCCGATCGGATGGGTTATAATACCGATCGGATGGATGCCTCGGTAATTTTTTTTTTTTTGAACTTTTTAATTTTTAGTTGTTTAGAAGTTTTTATAGTAAGAAGTTGTTGTTTGTTTGCTTTGATTTGATATTTTGATATGTTTCGATTATAACTAACCCTCACGCTAATAGCTTGGATTTCTTTGGTTTTTGTGGTTATGTTATAGTTATTGATTCAATAGAATGGAAAGTTTAAGCGGAATTTCGGAATACTTGAGAAATTTGGAAGAAATGTTGAAAGATTCGGGTGATTCATTGGAAAGTTTGGGAAATATTTTGGAAGAAGCAAAGGTTGATTTGGAAAGACAAGAAGAAGTTGGAGAAAATCATGTTAGTTCACCTAAGGAGAAAAGAGTTGTTGTGTTTACACAAGCACCACCTAAGGAGTTTGATGTACCATTCATGAGGCATTCTACACCTTGTGGAGTGGAAGGTATTAAAGCTTGGGATGCTCAGTTTAATAGGGAGTATAGAGACAACTATATTACGGAAGAAATGCTTAGTAAGCTTGGTTTTGTTAGGCTTGACTATGAGGATTATGGAAGAAAGATAGTGAGAGATGTGAATGTTAATATCCATGGTCATGTGTTCAAAGTTGATTTTGTTGTTTTGGAATATGGGAAAGCGGATGAACCAGAAGTTGTGTTTGGTAGAGATTTTATGGTTAAGACTAAATGTAGGATGGATTTTGAATTGGGAGAGATGAGGATAGATGTTGATGATTTGGTAGAAGAAAAGGTAGGAAAGGGAGAGATTGTTAAAATAGGCAAAGCAAATAGAAAGAAAACACCACTTAACAAACTTACCCAACCCTCCGCCCCTAAGAATGAGAGTTCTTCATCTAGTTCACCACCAAAAACACCACAAATAGTTAAACCATTAACCCAACAGCAGAAAGAAGCAATTCTGGAAAATTTGGAAACAAAGTTTAAGGAGCTTATGGAGGAGAAGCCGGTTATTGAAGTGTTGAATAATTACATGACTTATCGTAAGAAGTTGGATGCAGTTATGATGGCAACGGCTAGGTTAGAAGATAAGAATTTTGATGAGATTGGAAGAGATAGGATAGTTGAGAATGGGTTGCCTAAAAAGGAGAGCGATCCAGGAAATTTTGTGTTACCTATTAAAGTTAATGGAACAGATGCGATGTATGCATTGGCTGACACGGGAGCGAGTGTGAATGTAATGCCGTATCATTTGTATAAAAGATTAGGACTTGGTAATCCTCAACCAAATCAATATAATCTTACTATGGCTGATAATTCACGAGCAAAGGCGATGGGAGAAGTAAAGAATGTTAGAGTCCAAGTAGGATATCAAGCTTTCTTGGCCGATTTTCTTGTGCTTAATATTCCAGTGGATAAGGAGTTACCATTGTTGTTAGGAAGAACATTTTTGAGAACTTGTGGAGCTATTATAGATATGGGTAGAGGTACTATGACTATTAGTGATGGAATCCTGAAGCATACATATTACCCAAAGCCTAGAGGCAAGATTGTTAAAGAAGTTCATGGTGAAGAAGACGAAGAAGAAAACCATTTGGGATGTTTTGAAGTAGGTAGAGATGAAGAAGGGAGGCCTAAATATGGGCCGATTGTCCCAAGCTACTTTGATATTGAAGATGAGATGGAAAGAGCTCTAGCGATGGAGGCTTTCTATAATCCGTTTAAGAATGTTTTTGTGTTTAACAAGTTGACAGATTTTCTTGGATCTTTACCGGTCCAATTGAAGAATTTGGAATGGGGACCTGAAGGAGCTAGTGTTTACAAGAAGGAGAAAGAAGACGGTGAATGGCATGTGAAGTTTGATATAGTTTGTCCGGATGGAAGGAACTTTACAAGGAAGTTTAAAACGCAAATGACTAACCGAAAGTTGTCCGGGAAGTTCCAAAATGAAGATATCTTGAGGCACGAATATTTTGAAGGGTGAAAGACAAGAGTTTGAAGAATAAAAGCACAAAGCTTGTGCTAGTGTTTTGTTTGTTTTCTCTTTAATTTTTCTGCATTTTAGTAGTTTAATGTTTGCGTTTAAGTTTAAGTTTGAGTTTAGACCGTTTTAATTGTCTTGGTTTATTAAGTTATTAAGTTTATGAAGTTATGTTTTGAGTTTTAAAGTTAAGTTGTGTTTTAGTTGTAGAGATAGAATTGAAAAACAAGTTGGAAGATTAAGTGTGTTGAAGTATTTTTATGCTTAAAAGAAGTATTTTTGAAGAGTAAAACACTTCTCATTTGTTCTAACAAGTGTGAGTAAGTGTTGACAAAAGAAAAGTGAAGTTTTTGCAAAAATTCAATCCGAATCGGTTGGATCAAATACTGATCGGATGGATTGAAATATATATACTCAAGATTTCAAAAATCTCAAAAAAACACACACACACACTCAATCCACCAAACTTGGGATTCAAAAATTCGACCATTAGAAGTCTATTAAGTGTTGCAGGAGTGTTGAAGAATCATCTATGGCACCTAAACAAGTAAGTAACATCATCAATTTGTCCTAATTAGATTTTGATTCGAATTTCTTGAAATTATGTCAAAATTTGGGTATTTTTGATATAGTTCGAATTGAGATGTAATTTTTGTGGAATAGATGGGTAAATGATTGAGGAATTCATTGCAAAAAGAATTAGATAATAATTGATTAAGTTTTGAGGAAGAATTGATTGATTGAATTTTCGGATTAAAATGAGTCAAAACTGTAAATCGATTTGGATTGCAATTGATGATTTCCAGTTGTTATTTAGTAGATGAGTAGTGATTCTAGGAAGATGCATTGTTGATTAGAACATCAATGGAAGAGATTTGATTTGTTAGTGTTCATATGATCTAGGAAAATTGAGAAATCATGCGAATAGGTTATGAACGTG
This sequence comes from Artemisia tridentata subsp. tridentata, assembly GCA_021014915.2. NCBI lineage: Eukaryota > Viridiplantae > Streptophyta > Magnoliopsida > Asterales > Asteraceae > Artemisia > Artemisia tridentata. The sequence goes on along the minus strand of CP139506.1, from coordinate 8,170,928 downwards.
TTTGGAGACGAGTGGGATATGTAGGAACCATGATAGTCGATCAAATGCATGATAGGATAGAGTTGGAATAGTTGGAATTGATTAGAAATCGGAAAGGAAATTTTTTTTTAGACAGAATGCCTCAACCGATTCGGTTGCGGGTAGATACCGATCGGTTGAGCATGGACATTTGTTCCATCCGATCGGATAGTGATAAATACCGATCGGATGGAAGGCTCAGTAAATAAAAATGAATTTTTTTTTCAAACGAGTTTTGCGACTTCTAAATCATGTAATCTTGGTTTTTATGCTCTTATACTATCATATATTTGTGTTTTCTACAGAGTTATCTTGCAGGTGGCTCGAGTTCATCAAGTGGAAGAGTGAATCCGATTGTAACAAAGTATGTGCAAAGGAATACTAAGAGTAAGGTCCAATATACTCTCAATCATGAAAGTAATGAAAACTTGAAGTTCAGCAAGGTTAAGAGCAAGAAGGAAAAGCACGCTTTTCTGGAGCGTCTTTCGAAGCTACAAGGGAGAACCATTGCTAAACCGAGGTTAGTTGATTGGAGTTTGTTTACGGAGTATAATTGTGAGACTGAGTTGAGAAATATGATGAGAATGTCGTATGTTTATGAGGGAGATGGTGATAGTTTTGAAGATCTTTCGGGGGAAAGAGCGTTTAGTATTTATGAGAATGTTAACCGAGAATGGTGTTTGGAGTTTTTCTCCACATTTTATTTTGAAAGGAAGATTGTGGACATTGTGAATGATAGATGTATCTGGTTTAGGCTCTGTGGTAGGGAACATGTTTATACTTTGCCAGAGTTTGCTGTTATTCTTGGTCTATACGATCAAGATGAAATTGAGCATCGTTTGTTTCCAGTTCATTTTGCGAGATTGGTAAGAAAGCATAATGATTATGAGGGTCTAGCGGAATATTGGAATAGAGTGGGAGATCCAGGTTGTAGTAGAAGGAACTCATCCAAGTTAAGGAGTCCTCTTATGAAGATTTTGCAAAAGTTGATCGCTTGGGGGGTGTTGCACATAACAGGTAGCAGGGATAAGTGCAATCAACCGGATCTATGGCTAATGAAATTGTTGGAGGAGGATAAAAATGGTAATGCGGCTTGGATAATAGCCGAGTATCTTTCAAGAAGAGCACCAGGGATAAAAGATAATAGTGTGATTTGTGGAGGTCACTATGTGACTATGTTGGCAAGAAATTTGGGTTATTTTGTGAATGAGGAATTGAGAAAATGTTCGGAAGATGACGGAGAGTGAGACGTGGGATGATAAAAGTTTCGGTAAGGCGTTGGATAGGAAAACAAGGAAGTTGGGAGCTTGGACAGAACCGACGATGGGCGCACCTCATGAAGCACTACAACAACCCTATCAACAACAACCGTATCAACCACCACCACCTATTAGGAATGTTCATGCTCCGGGTAGTTTTGACTCGGGATGGGGAGATTGGATCCGTGAATTAAATGAGATAGAGTGTAGGGAACTATGGAGAGATTCAATGATGATGAGGCAGAATTACAACTATGATTATTCCATGCCGATAATTCAACATGTGGCAAGTGATGCTAACTATAAGGTACCTCCCTACAACCCACCAAATGTTCCACCATACCCAATTCAGTACGACCCATATCCCGGGCAATATCCTTATCCATATCCCGGATATGCTCCATTTCCCGATCCAGTGTCAGTTTATGGTAGAGTACCTACAGTTGGAAGTTCGAGCTACAATGTAGGAGGTTCTTCGTCAGGTGTTGGAAAGAAAAGGCCCAAGTTTACAGTTTTTGATGATGAAGAGAACTATGAGGATGATGACGAGAGTGAAGATGAGCGGGTTTATGGAGATGAACACATGGATGCCGATGATTGATGATCAACCTGGGATGGTTGATAAATGGTTATATTTTAAAAACAATGTTGGTTGAATAATTTCTATTTCCACTACTTTAACTTAACTTTTGTAGGATTTTATTATTTATGTTTTGAACTATTTTTGTTTGTTTTAGTATTTTGTTTTGTTTGTTTCGCCTATAGTGTTTGCAGTGTTTGCAGGGGAAAAGTTAACGGAAGCTTAGTGTTGATCAATATTTGGAGTTGGAAGAACTCATATGCTTACGAAAAATCAAATAAGCCTATGCGAATTTTCTTTTCCGGGTAGCATTATTTATTTAATCTAAATTTTTCCCATTCCTTTACTTTTAAGTCATTTTATTTACATTGAGGACAATGCAAAACTTAAGTGTGGGGGAGGGAAGAAAATTGGAAAAATTGGTATGATTTTTAATTTTTATTTTTAGTAGAATTTTGGAATTCAAGTGACTAGAGTTGTGTTCGCCTTTGATGTTTAGTTATTTAGAGATTGATTCAATGGTAAGAATGAGGCTATTTGAAAATTTTTGAAATTTAATCAAGGAAGGAGAGTTATTGATAACAATTGCTAGCACATGTTATAACCACCTTAAATTGTGAGGATTTAAGCCTTTTTGTATAAAGCATTTCTTATGCTCTATATTTTGTTATGAGTGTGCCGGTGATCATGTTGATTCTAGAACTTGTACGTGTTATGCATTACGGTTAAAATTACTTCCGAGTAATAAAATATATTCAAATGATAAGAGGCAAATTAGGATTTACACCAAATGGCCTTCCGTTTACAAAAAATATTTTTGCTGACCGCATTGGTTAGTTATCCGTAGTATTTGGAACCCATTTGTTAGCGTTAATTTTTTACGCTAGATACCCTTAGTTACACCTTCTGAGCCTTATCTTTTCTTTTGATTAAATCCAGAAAAGTACAAAAAGGTTTTACACCTTACACCTTAACCTTGCCGGAATCAAGTTCAATTGAAGTTCGAAACTAGTTATCTTTTTGATGATTGCATGTTGATCACGCTTTGTATGTGTATATGTTGTTTCAATAAAGAAGGAGGTCGCTACTCTTATTTGTATTTTTTGTAGCGTGTGCTCATCTAAAGTGTGGAGGAGGACGTTGTAATTATTAAAAAGAGAGAGAGAGAGAGAGAGAGAGAGAGAGAGAGAGAGAGAGAGAGAGAGAGGATAGCCAATGAGCTATGAAAGTATGGAATGATGAAAATAAAATAGTCAATAAGCTATTAAGGAAGGGAAGAGTTAGTATGAGATGCGGAAAAATGATAATCGAAGAAGTTTGGTGGAGTGATCATTTGAGGTATAATGAGTTGGGAACGGAATCTGGACTTGATTCTTGTTTATTTGTTTTTATTTTTTAGAATCCAATCACAAATAATTCCCATGTCTTATCCTTACCTTTACCAATTACTTGATTCGTTGTTAGCTTTCGAGCATCCGGATTCAGTAATGGCTTTGTCTAGATATGTAGTGCATGGATGTTCTAGTGACCATCCGGGTTTTTGAATAGTTGAAGAACGTTGCCAGCGAGCTAGTGCGTGTTTTGGTGACCATCCGTTATGCAAATAACGTCGTTAGCGAACCAAAGGTACAATCTAGTGACCATCCGTTACTTGACTAATCAAGAATTCGTTGTTAGCAAGCTATTACATTCTTGTATGAAATATTTGCACAATAGCCAGGTAGCCGTAACCCTTTAACCTTAAACCCGAATAAAAGACCTCTTTGATGTTTTATTTTGTTGTTTTGATACTCGTACAAGCTTATGGTAAGAAACGTGATTCATGTCTGAGCAATTGAGTGATATACCATTAAAATTACCCTTGAGTGTTGAGTGAATTTAAAAATCCTATGAGAGGAGCTTAGTGATGTTATCAAGCTCGAACTAACTTGTTTATGTTTCAAGAATTTTTCACATTTAAAAGTTAAGATGACAATTGTTCCTTCGGGATAGTTGTTGGATTTTTAGAATCATAATGAAGTAGCCATTGAGTTCAGTTTTCTGAAAGCTAGACTTGCTCGAGGGCGAGCAAAACTCAAGTGTGGGGGATTTGATAACGCTCAAAATGAACATGTTTTTAGTCACGTTATTGTTAGATTTGTGCATCATATTTGGTTATATTTGTGTATATTTGTTACTAAATCATGAAAAAGTGTATATGCAAGTAAATATAGCCAAGTACAGGAAAAGATGATAAAAAGATGAAGAAATGAAGAGATTATGCACATTTGAAGAATCACGAGAAAGAAACCACACAAGAATTCAAGGATTTGATAAAGTCAAGATTTCTATGCTTACATATCAAGAAAAGATCAAGTTCTATGGAGGGAATTAGTGGCACAACAAAGGATCAAGCACGTAACGAGAAAAGGAAGAAGACAAAATAATATTTGCATGGCAGAATGGCCCATCCGATCGGATGGTGCCCGCATCCGATTCGGATGGGGAAACTTGGATTTACCGAGAGCTCCAACCGATCGGATGGACCTCAATACCGATCGGTTGGAGGAAGCTGAAGTTAAAAAAAATGCATTTAATGACGAATTTAAGCCCCATAATCATGGTGGCTTATCATTTCTCGGCTAGTAACTGATTTGAGACGTTTTTGCTTGAGGGATAAGGGTTCCTTCACTTATTTAAAGGACCCTTAGCTAATTTACATTGTGTTACAACCCAAAAACCTAGTAAGGCTTACACCAAGTCTTGCTAAACTTATTATCATTGCCCGAAAGCTTGTAGTTGCTGTGAAAACGTTCAGGGAATCTTGAGTTCAAGTCTCAAGAGTTGTGTCTAAGTGTGGCGTTGTTTACGTGTGATCATAGGCGATTGGAGGAGAGTGGTTGCTATAGTTCCACAATTCTAGTTCTTGTAATTTCACAAATAGGTATTTCTTGTTTGAGTTATTATGAACTACTTTTACTTTAAGATGAATGAAAATATGATTTATTACTTGTGTTTGAATATGATTGTTATGGAGTGATTTTGGTTATACTTGTGTGTATGATGTGATAAGTGTTGGAGTATTCTTATTTCATAGTGATGCATGAAATCATATCTTGTTTTATGAGTTTGTTGAAATAAAATCTAATCTTGCTTAATTAGTTGGTAAAAACAGTTTTAAAGATTAACAAAGGCCGAAAGGATTTTCTTTATGTTTTTATGCCAAAAAGTTAGTGCACGAATTAGTATGGATTATGGTGTGTGACAAGCATCATATTAGCTCATTAAAATTGATTTGAAAACGATTTCATCACGAGAAAAGGCCGAAAGGATTCGTAGGAATTCTGAGAATAAGAAATGCTTTTCAAACAACAAAGAGTCTAATAGAATTATCGCACTAGTTAACAAAGGCTGAAAGGAATTAACTAGGAGATTGAATTCTTAGAGATGATTTCTCATGATAAAAACCATTGATTGTGAATCACTCAATTTTAAGTTGTGCATCATTACAAGTCACACCCAACTTGTTAAATTACTCTATACAATTATCATGGAACTACACACAAGTATATTTGTTTTTGATTGATTGATTTTAGTTTACCTTAGAATTTACACCAAAAAGGATTGACAATCTTTTTTTGACAAAACTTATTTCGCAAACCCAAACCACAATTCCCTTGGGACGATCTCAACTTACCCACCTTTACTACTACGGACGAGTATACTTGCTCGTATGTGTTGATTAAAGAATCGGATAAATTGATTTTATAAAAATTTAAAACTTGCACTACACACGACACATCAAGTTTTTGGCGCCGCTGCCGGGGAGATGTCTAAATTACTTGGTAGTTTGGTTTGCTAAGTTTGTAAGTTTTTGAAAAAAAAAAAAAGTTTTGGTTCGGAGCCAACCGAGCCGGATGGATTTCCATCCGATCGGTTGGTGGCCACGGTAAAGTTTTTTTTTTGTTTTTAGATTTTAGTGTTAATTTTCAGTTATTATGTTTATTTAATGTTAAGGTTATTGTGTTTAAGTGTTAGAGTAAATAAGTAAATTAAATAGAGTAATTAGAATAGTTTTTTTTTTTTTTTTTTTTTTACATGCCTTTATTGTTTTAAATGGTTTTAATTAATAGAGTTAATTTTAGCCTTAATAATTGATAGCTTAAGAGGTTTTAATTAATTATGTTAGTTAAGTAGTTTAAAGATTATTAAGTTAAGAGTAAATTGTTAAGATTAATGGTTAGTAATTATTAATTATGTGTTAATTGTCATATTTATTAGTTAGTTTAATTTTGTTTATTAAGGTTTTAATTTCGTCTTATAAATACGTAAAAAAAAAAAAAAAAAAAAAAAGGAAATTCGGTCTAACCGATCGGATGCCGCCCGCATCCGATTCGGTTGGGCAATCTTGAGTTTTAACGATTTCCATCCGATCGGTTGGTGGCCACGGTAAAGTGTGGTAAAATGTCCGCAAAAGTTAACCATATTTGTGTATAAAGTTTTAAATTTTTGGTCCTATCGGGCACGGGGCGTTACAACTTGGTATCAGAGCCAGGTTTAAGAGATTTAGGATTTCACTTTAGGATTTCCTATACTTAGGCCTTGTATAGACGCGTTTAGAGCTAGTGTTTGTTATTTGTGTATCGTTTGAGTGATTTTAAAGACCCATATGTTGGATATTTTTGTGACTACGCCTGGCCACCGTAGTGATAATAATATGGAACATATGTGAAGTTAAAATCATTTAGATCATACATGGGTGACAAGCTCGGGTGTTAGTATAAAGATAAAATGTCATTCATGCATCGATTAAGTATACGATTGTGCTTGATATTATGAATTGTTAAATTTTCAGTAAGAAGAAATGGAAACCCCTCACCAGAAGGAAGTCGCGAAAGCCATGGCTTCCAAGCATGCCGAAACTTCGGCAAGTGATGTGGGTAACAATGATAAGGACAATGAAAGTTCTTCTTCTAGCTCCGGAGGCCTCTACTTTAGAGGTTTCACGGAAGAAGAAATGAAAGCCCTAGACTCAATGATGGCAAAAAGAGTAGGTAAGGCTATCGAGCAAGCAATGCCCTTTTACGTCAAACAAACAACGCAAAATCTTAAGGATCTAATGAAAGAAGAATTCAAGGAAATGCTTGGCGAACGAGTCGAGTGTGGTCACCTTAAACGACATTGAAATTGATCCGGAGTTGCTTTCGCAAGAAGATGAGCCGGAGGCTATCCTAGGAATGAAGGTGAGGAAATTAAGAAACAAAGAAATTCCGTTAGTCAAAGTTCAATGGAGGCATCGTAAGGGTACAAGTATTAGGTGGGAAACGGAAGCGAAAATGTGGACCAAGTATCCTCACTTATTTCAAGAGTAGAGTTTGGGGACGAACTCTCATTTTAAGGAGGGGAGAATTGTTACACCCGTACCCCGATGAGGTACAATATGAGTATATAATATGTTATGTGTTATATTTTATGAGTTAGTTAAATAAAGAATATGTGGCCAAGTTAGAAAGAATGAAACTAGGAGGACTAGCCTTGCCAATTGACCAAACTCATATCATCACATGGTTAAATAAGCCAAGACTTGGAAAAATCTGGAAATTGTTGGAAGGTCCTAGTGTGTCGACATTAGCAAGAAGAAAAGAGAGGGAAAGCCAAAATTATCATCTAGCTCATTCTAGTCATCTTGAAGTGATCAAGAAGCCTTAAAGAAGTCTTAATTGTGGTCTTTTCATCAAGTAAGCATTTTTCCCCAATTGTGAAAATTAGGGTTCATATGGTGGGTTTTAATGATTTTGGTAAAAAGTGGTGAAATGATGGTCTCCTTAGTTTGTAGTCAATAATTGTAGTTAATATTGTGCTAGGGAGCAATTGTAGAGGCCCAATCAAGTCAAGTAGGAAGCTAGTAGGATTGGAGGTAAGTATATGAGTATAATCCTTGTTAATGCTATGATGTTAATGTTATGTTTATGTTAATGTGATTATTATGGAGCTTGTGAATGTATGTTAGCTTGGATCCAACGCTAGTTGTGTAAATGCTAAATAATTACTTGCTTGGTCAAGGTGAGTAATAATCCCATTTGATGCTCCTTGTTAATGTTATGATTGGTGTTAATCGCCAATCTCATGTGAATGTGATGTTGATTATATCTTGTATACTTACTAAGCGTTTTCGCTTACGGTTTAGATGTTAATGGTTTTGTAGGTTCTAGCGGAGGGAGAAAGGGTAAGGATCTTGCTTAGTTTTTAGTCGTGGAAAGAAGCATAGCGTAGTTAGAAGCTAGCTTAGAAGACCATAACTCTTGGACCAAGTATTTTGGGAGTTGGAAGCCGAAGTGCCCTTTTGTGCCTTGGTATATTTAACTTGTGTGGTCGTTTTGTTAAATTATGGTCTTGTCATCAAACAATGTCTTTTGTTCATGTAAATTTCTTGGGTCAAATGTTTAAGTGTTATGTGGTCATAGTAGTATGTGGTCATGGATGAATTCGACGCTAAAAGGGTGTTTGGCATGAAGCCGTTTCACCCATTTTGATGTATATATATGGGTTGAATTGTAGTGGAACAAGTTTGGTATGGTGAAATAACGTGTTGGTACAAGTTTGAAGTAGTTTGGAAGTGGTATGAGTCAAATGTCGCGAAAATCGGATGAAACAAATAAATTGCAAAATCTGCAGCCTGTCCAGCCGCCGGTTGGAGCCCCAACCGCAGCGGCTGGGAGCCTACTGTGAAGGCCAACCGCCGGCTGAGATCTCAGCCGTGGTGGCTGGTGAGTTTCTGAGGTGGCCAACCGCTGCCTGAAATCTCAGCCGCGGCGGTTAGCAACCTACTGATGTAATCGACCAACTCAGCCGCCAGTTGGGAACTTCAACCGCTGCGGCTGAGACCTCACTGATGAACCGAACAGCCGGCTGAAATCTCAGCCGCGGCGGTTCAAACTTTATGTGATGATTTTCATTTTTTGGAAAATTTCGTAAATTCATATCTTTTAAACCGTACGTCGTCACGGGTTGTACCACCCGTCGTTTTGAAGGTAATTAAGTCTAGTTTCATTTAAAAATTTTCTTGGAATCCAAAAGTCTATATATTTTTATAAATGGTCTAAAGTGTGGTAAAATGTCCGCAAAAGTTAACCGTTTTGTGTATAAAGTTTTAAATTTTTGGTCCTATCGGGCACGGGGCGTTACACATAAAACACAATTGTCTTTGCCATTGATCACATGCTTAAACTTTATAAGAAGTTACCGATTTTTAAAGCGACTCAAGACAGTTTTATAAAATGTCTAATAATACCCTCTTTTGTCAGATTACACTACTTACTCTCTTTGGAACTCAAAGCTTTTTTTTTGCAGGGCCATCAGTTCATTTGGTTAATAAAATTTACATACTTAATGTATTATTGACTATGCTCAATCAACTGTAGTAATATATTTTTTTTGTACCGCTAACAGGTTTCGCATATTCAGCAACGTCACTAAATACTATGCAGAGAAGTTAAATATCAATAAATAGACAGAATATCGATGACGGATGTACGGCGACCAAGCGCAGCTATTACTAAATTTGCATGGTCGCCGTACATCCATCATTGATACTTTGTCAATATTTTTGTGCTCCCCACGTTTTCACACTAGCCTACCTCAGCAAACTATGGTTCAATTCAGATGAAGAGCGAATCAGATATGATGGCAGGTTCAGCAGTGCAAAAGTTTCTGACAGTTAAGCTTTTGATATATTCTATGAGTTTAATGCTTTCTAAGTTTTAGATTTATTGTTTCGGAATTTTTTTCTATAAGCTATCTATTTTTTTTTCCAGGTTCCTGATCAATAATGGCGTTACACGACATTTGTGAAATACATTTCTATTTAGCATTTGGCTGCATACTATGGAGACAAGTTAAATATAAAAAATACACGGAATATCAATGATGGATGTACCGACACCGAGCACAGCTGCTACTAATTTCGCATGGTCTGTGCATCCATCATTGATATTTTGTCAATATTTTTGTAGCCTTCAAGTTTTGACGCTGACCTGCTTCAGTACATTTCGCTGGATGCCAGTTCATTTGCCATGTTGCAACATAAGTAAAACGAAGAAAAGATAAGTATTGCTCCAATCTTTTTTATGCGATGCTTTAACATTTATATTCTTTTATTTTTTCCCTGCTAAAAGATTTTCTATACTGATTGCGTGTAAACCGGTTATATATTATATCCAAAGCTTCACTCAAATTTTAAATTTATAAAACACCTTTTTACCGATTATTAAGAAAACGCAATACGAGCAAGTATACTCGTCCGTGTGTAATATGGTTTGTGGTAAATAGGGATCGTCCCAAGAGATTACGTGGTTTAAACTTAGCAATTTAGGTAGCACAAGAAATAGTACTAAAGATTGTCACACTCTAAAGCACTTGTAAATAAACAAACAAATAATGGTTCCGAATTCAATCAATCAAACGAACAAATACTTGTTTAGGAATAATAAACAATCGTGATAGAATGTTGAACATGTTTGGATAAAACATATATGTAGAAGGCACATACCAATTTTCACAAGGTTTTCTAGTCAATGGGTAATATCAAGAAAAATCCATATTTCTACTAGTTTCACGGGTGAGTCCTTTCGGCCACTACATCATCCCATTACGCTAGCCCTTTGTGTTATCAAATGTATGAAAAAGATGATTAGTAATCGTTAGTTTATACGAGTCCTTTCGATCCAATCTCGTGATTAAATATTCCCGAATTCCTTTAAAAACTTGAATACTTAATAGTTGTCAATTATCAAGTACCAATCCATTTTTGCACCAACTTCTTGGAATCAAACAATATTAGAAACACTTTCGACCTTTAAATCCAACAATGTTTAATCAACAAGTTTTAGAACACGAATTATATTTAAACAAACTTATGAGAACAATCACTTTTTAAAACAGACTAATCATTCAACATTCACACGAAAGTCTACATAATTCCCAAACAAGTATCACAAATTACTCCATAATAAATTTCATCAACAAACGTAACATTTCATTCAACATCAAATTGTTCAACATAATAATTAAGTAAAAGAAAGTTACACAAAGCAAGACTACAATAAGTAAGAAATATAAAGAGTTATAGCACTCCTTAAGGCCTCCAATCGAACAAGGGAATTCTCCGGCTCTTCTAACAAGTATCACCAACACTTTTTGGTAAGAATGACAGGAATTATTGAGCTCTTTCGGGTTGTATAAGATATGATCAAGTCCTTATGTTGTAAGGCTTGATTGGGATTTGTTAATTATGACTTGTGTCAAGTTGTTTATGATAATGTGTATGATAATGGGGTGATTAAGGTCTTATTTATGCTTGAAATCACCCTCAAAAACTATCATAAGCCTTCAATAATCATAAAAGAGAGGAAATGATCAGACTTGAGTCATTATGGTAGTTAAAACCTTGAGTTAATGCAACTCTTCATCTCAGAAATATCTCAACCTGCGGCTGGGATGACTGCTCAACCTCAGGTTGGACTTTTGAACCTTGGGTTTGAATCTCAGCTTCAACCTTGGGTTTAGAAATTGGTTTGCATGTGTATTTCAACCTTTGGTTGGCAATAAACTCCAATCTTTAACACACTTTTTAAGCACCAAATCATGACTCCATCTTTCATTAAAAATCTTCACATCTTTCTCTTGTACATCGGAAATAATCATAACATGAATCAATATCTTTGATGACAAGCTTTTCTTGAATATTCTCTTGATCTTTTGGCTTTTCTTCGTTATTCTTCGATATTTCCTTGTACCTAGACCTGAACACATCTTAATACCTTTTAAGTGCAAAATGCTCATAAACATAACTAAATAATATACAAAAATATACAAATAACGCGACTTTATCATAGACAAAATGAGCATTATCAAATCCCCCACACTTAGGTTTTGCTTGCCCTCAAGCAAAGTAATCTTTTGAAAAATTGTTTTCCAATAGCCAACCATTGATTCTAAAAAAATTCAATAATCTTCCTTATTGCCAAAGCAAAAGATCAAAAAGTGATTTTTACTATTTATACGTGAAATTTAAACGAAGTACTCGATCAAGCTAGATAACACAACTAAGCTCCTCATGAAAAGAAAGTAATAATATAATTCACTCAGCACTCATTTCATTTGGTGGTGTATTCACTCAATTGCTCAGTCATGATTTTATTTCATACCATAAGCTTGTACAAGTATCAAAACGAATCCAAATCATGTAAGAAGTAAATAAACTTATCAAAGTGGGCTTTTATTCGGGTTGAAATGTTATGCTGAGGGTTAATATAAACTTATGCTCAAATAACTTCTGTACAAACATAATAGATCGCTAGCACGAATCCTTGATTTACTCAAACAACGGATGGTCACTAAAATATAATACCTTAGATCGCAAGCGCGTTGTTCGATTATTCAAGAACCGGATGGTCACTAGAATATCGTACAGTCGATATCTTCTCAAAGCAAAAAGGGTTAGGATAAGGCATGGGATTATTTAGTGGAATTAGTAATGTAACAATAATCAAGTCAAATACCAAAATCACTTATTGCAAAAAGAATCGAACCATGTATCCCAAAATGATTATAGCCTCCGAATCAACTTTTTCCTTTACTCTTTGATTTCTTTTCATCGATCACATATATATATAAATGTATATCACGTCTTAGTACATTGGCTAATCGATATCTCAAACATACTTCATCTTCCTCCATCCTCATAATTATAGCACATTGGCTATATATTTCTTTTTCATCATTTTTTTTTTCACATCCCCCACACTTTGGATGAGCATATACCTCAAAAATACAAATAAGAAGTAGCTACTTTCGTCTTCATCGGAAAGGTATATCCGAAATACAAAGTGTAAGCTCATAATCATCAAAAACTTCTTCACGCCAACAACAAGTAATTCATCGATTTGACTTGACAAAAAGGTTAGGCTAAAGTTTAAAGGTGTAAAATCTTTTTGTATTTTATGGATGTAACAAAATGAAAAGAATGGCTCAAAGGGTGAACTAAGGGTATCTAGCGCTAAAAATGAGCGCTAACAAATGGGTCCATAAAAAGTGGTTAACTAACCAATGTGACTAGTTAATATATCAATATATGTAAATGGAAGGCCATTTGGTTGAAATCCTAAGTTGCCTCTTATCGTTTAAATTCATTTATATCACACGAATGTGACCTTACTTTGGAATTTGTAATGCATGACAAGCACAAGTTCTAGAATCAATTCAATCACCAGCACACTCATAGCAAGAAAATAGAATTTAAGCATAAAGATATGCTTCAAATGATAGGCTCAAATCCTCACATATTTGTAGAATAGGCTATAAATGCACAAGTTATGTTATCAATCCCAAGAATGGATCATTTCACTTAATAGAGATATATTAAAATTTTCAAATTGCCATTTTATGCTATTGGAAAATTTCAAGTTGTTTTAATTATATATAATCTTTTAGGTGTAAAAACAAGAACTAATTTCCTTAAGGGCAATAAAACAAACCCCAAAATAATCACAAAAATTTAAAAACTAGATCATTTTCACTATTTATTTCCCTCCCCCACACTTAAGTTTTGCATTGTCCTCAATGTGAAAAATTAACTTCAAAGCAAAGGAAATATGAAAAATAAAATAGTAAATGATATCACCGAGAAATCTTGCGAGATCCATATTTGGTATTTAACGCATGAGTTGGTCACTCCAAACTCCAAAATGTACCAACCATATGAATGAGCAATAATTCCATGGTATCTCAAACCTGAAAAATAAACACATGCACAAAACATATAAAAACAAACACACAAAAATAATAATAATAATTATAATACTAGAAAATCCTAATCAAATATTAAGAATAAAAGTAGTTCCTAAAAAAAATCAAAACATATTAATAATCATACATAACATAATAATAATAATAAAATTAGAAATAAAGTACGAGAGAAAATAGAATAATTGTCTGCAACACATCACATAAATAAACCTCAAATGATAGCAAAAATCATTCATCATCCATGTCATCACAATCGTCCCCTCGATAATCAACCAACGCTCCAAAGCCATAACCTCCCAACGATGTTCCTGCTTCATAACCTCTTGATCCCATGAACCCCTCCTGATTAACATTATACCCTTCATTTCCTTGAAATGCACTAGACGATGTTAGGTAAGGTACATATTCCGATGGATATGGTGTATATGGGTATGGGTAAGGTGGAACACTAGGCGGTGCATAAGCCATTGGAAATGAATATGGTGGAACACTTTGTTGACCAAGGTGTGTGAGAATTGGTGCACAATAGTCCATTTGATGTCCAATCCTCATCAAAGTCATATCTCTCCAAACTTCTCTTCTCTCAACTTATGGCAAGTTTGCATGCCAATCACCCCATCTCGAATCTACCCCTGAAGGTTCTTCCATACGTTGTGGTTGAGGTTGTGGTTGTGGTTGGTTACGAACCACATTTTCAATAGACTCGACCAAACACATCCTATCGTGATCGAGCAAACCTTGTAAACTCTTCTTGTCAAGCTTTTCACAGTCTTTCACTACCGTGATCTTATTCAACTCACTCGGTATATCATACCCTAAACTCTTTCCAATCTTGGACACATAATGGCCCCCATTAATATAACCATGCTCGGACATAATAGTTTCTCTTTTAGACAAGTAAACTGCCAAAGTCCATACCACATTCATCTTCAATTTCTGTCCATCACGATTACCCATAATCATCTCAATCAACAACAAATCTGGTTGATGAACCTTGTCTTGGCTATTACCCCGGTGCACAAACGAGTTCACAAGCATCTTGTGCGAAAGTCTCGCCATCGGTGAATGAATTTCCGTCACCTTTGGTCTTGAGCTATTGGGATCTCCAATCTCGTTCCAAATTCTAGTACCAACATACTTCGGTGGCTCCTTTTCCAACTTACTAAAGTGAACAACAAACTCTTCTTCATCAAGGTCATTGTCATCATACAACCCAAGCAACTTCCCAAACTCCGGCAAAGTCAACACATGATTATCCCCACACAATCTAAACCAAATACATTTTTCATTCAAGATGTTATTCAAATTTACCTCTTCGTTGAAATAAATGGTGGAAAAGAACTCCAAGCTCCATTCCTTGTAAATTTGCTTTTCATTGATCCTCAAAGCGAGCTCCAAACTAAAATCCTCAAAAACTCCATCGTCATACTCCGTACTAACTTCCAGCAGCTTCTCTAGAGTCTCATAGAGGTTGTACTTCTTGATCAACTTCCAACTAACCAACTTTGGTACTGCAATCTCCTTCCTTTGTAATTTAGCCAAACGGCTATTAAAACAAGCTTTATCTTCCTTGCTTAATTTTCCCCATTTCAAATGTTCACTAGTGATTGGCATAAGACTTTCTTCTTTCACTCCCTGACCTTGTTTCGCGTACAAAGCAATATGCGGGTTCTCTTCCTCTTGACGAACACATTTCTACAAAAACACAACAAAAAAAGCCCACAAGAAATGTTGGAGCTAAAGGTTAACTTGTAAGATAAATTAGCAAAGCAAAATAATTTTTTTTTTTAATAGCAGATCTGAGCCGCCACTGTTGGGTTCCCAGCCGGCGGTTCAGATTTTCTTGTGGGACAGAAAGTCTGAGCCGCCTCGGTTCAATTCTGAGCCGGCGGTTCAAATTGATCTTTGGGGCAGAAACCCTGAGCCGCCACGGCTCAGATTCCAGCCGGCGATTCAGGTTGGTCTAGTGGTCGCCAAACCGGCGGTTTGGGGTTCCAACCGCGATTCGCTGCACTTGAACTTCACAAACGGGTTTTCTAGCTCTTCCTCACTTCCTAACAAGTTACTACCTTCCTCCATTTAGCCTATTAGTGCTTATTCTAAATGCTTAAACCTCCATATCCTCTTCACTTCTAAACCTCAAAAATCTTTGAATCAAATCAAAATCACACAAAGAATTGGTCTATATAATTAATCAAATAGCATACAAATACTAATTCATAACCATATACCACAAGAAATCCAATCAATCTTGATTTTAATTCTCAAAAATTCGACATATATGAACCCTAAATCTCAAAACCTCAAATTCTCATTCAATACTCAACCAATTCATCTAATTTCACTGGCAATCAAACCTATTATCAATCCTCTAGTAACCCCATCAAATAAATTCAATCAATTTGAACTCTATAAAATTCCCCCAATTCAAAACCCTAGAAATCAAATTCGAATTAAGAACAAATTAAAGTAATTGGATGGTGTTACTTACCCTTTTTGATGCCATTGAATCTTTAGAAACTTAATGTACGAATCAAACTTCAATCTTGGAATGATGTTGAGAGTGTTGGTGGTTTGTGGTATTTTTCTTTTCTTTCTAGTTTGGCAAAAATGAGGACTCAACCGTGGGTTAGGTACTTCAACCGTAGGTTGGTTATCAACCGCGGGTTGGGAAAATTTTTAGCACAAACCCGACTTAAACAAAATCGTGTCTCAATTTCTTGATAATTTTAAATGGTTACCACAACTCATAAACACTTCAAACATTTCCAATAAACTTAAATTAAACAAACTAAACAAACTAAAACCAACTAAAACACAATCTTAAAAACAATTCATATTATTAAAAGCTTATAAAGCTTAAAAAGCAAAAACACACTAAAAATAACATAGAAATGAAAAACATAATGAAATAAACAAAAATAATTAAAATTCAAATAATCATAATAAGGCTCATCAAAGACAAAATGAGCGGAAGCTTAGTAATAAGCTTTTTTATTCCTCCAAATCGCTTACTCAATCAAAATAATTCCTAAACCGTAGAATATCCTCCGAATTGAACTTTCCCGAAAGTACCCTATCGGTTTCCCTTGTCTTAAACGCACGAGTAAAACGACGTCCACTTGGGCTAGTGATCACAATCTCAGTATGCCAATCCTTATCTCCCTCAACTTTTTGATACTTGCTATAGCCATCCGATGTCCACTCAATATTCTTGAGTTTGATTGGCAAAGAACCAAGAAAATCAACCATCTTTTTGTTAGACCCGTTTCCCGGATACTTGGACCCCATCCTAGATGAAAGTGGACCAAAGGCCTTACGTGATTGGCCAGTCAATGAATGTGGCGTAGTGGTCAAACCCGATAGTCATCTAATAGTCAAAGTATGACTAATGTAGTTATATTAAATATGATGCATAAACTAAAGGGGACTAGGTTGCCAAGTGTTAAATATGTTATAAAGTGTGTTGTGGCCAAAGAAGAAAGAATAGGACTTGAAGGACCATTTGTGTCATTTGGCCAACATGCCAATTAACTAGTCTAGAAATATCTTAGATATTCCAGACAATTCATTTTGTCTGGTGTGATTGTGTATGTGTCGACATAGCCAAGAAGGAGGGAAAACCATGTTTTCTTGATGATCAAATTGGTGAAAGATTAGTACTCCAAATCAAGAATTAAGCTAGTACCAATCATCCTTTCAAGTAAGTTATTACTTATCTTAAGTTAATTGATGATTGGAAGGTTAGGGTTTATGAACCCTAACCTGGAAAAGATGGGTAAATGGTGTTTTAAGTATAATTAAGAGGTAATGATGATTATATGATGTGTTGATGATGGGTTAAGTTAGTAAGTGATGGGATTGCTTATCATGTAATCAATATATGATTATATGATGATTAGAGATGAAAGAAATAAGTTGATGGTTGTATAAACCATTGTTATGATTATTATGTTATGTGTTAAGTATTCGTATGATCGATGTTATGATTTAGGGTGTTTATGATGATGATGATGATGATGATGATGATGATGATGATGATGATAAGGTTGATGATGAGGCCTGGATGTACTTAGCTTGGAGCTAAGGTAAGTAAAATGATGATGACATGTGTTATATGGATTTCTAACATATGTGTGTTATGTATGTTTTATGTCAAGTATTATGGATTTGATATATGCTTAAGTGATGTGATGAATATGGCCTATGTGATGAGTTGATGTTATGGAATAAGTTGATGTTATGTGTTAGATGAGAGGTGGAGTAGTAAGCTCGTATGTAAGTGTTTATTGTATATGATGCTTATGTGTTGATTGAAGTATAATGGTATGTTATGATCGTTTTACTTACTAAGCGAAAGCTTATGGTTCAGTTGTCTAACCATTTTGTAGGTTTTTATGCTATCATGGGAGGCTTGGACTAAGGGTAAAGACTTGGTTATGTGATATTAGAAGGATGGTAAGTAAGTAGAGCTTAGGTAGACACCGAGCTCAAGTGTCACTACTAGAAAAAGGGCTTTCCTTGACTCGCATTTTATGACGCACACTAAAAGATGACGCGCAAATAGCAGAGTCATAAAATAAGAGTCATAACGAGTAAATTTTTTATCGAAGATGACTCGCTTTAAAAAGCGTCATAACATATGGGTCATAATCAGTTAAAATTTAGCCTGCTAGATGACGCTCGTTTTGCTTCGTCATAAATAGGGGTCATCTCCTTCGTTTTTTTTTTGCCCAAAAACACTTCCCGCTCTTAACACTAAAACTTCCCTCTCAAACCCCTCTAAAATTATTCAAAACACTCAAAACACTCCCGCCCCCTCTCAAACCCCTCTAAAAGTCTGCACCCACACCCATATAAATACCACATATAATAACCCCTTAGGGTTATTCAACTTCTCTGTTTCTCTCTCTACGCCGACAAACACACCCACCCACATCTCCTTTCTTCTCCGATCACTTATCCGGCGAGAACTCCACCACCACTGCGCGTCCACCTACACCTCCACCACCATCATTCACCATTTTTCCTTCCCGTCATTTTAAGCTATCAAACGCGCCATTTGACCTACATTAACACCACTTCAATCTAAGATTTATACTCGAATCCGAACACCTTTTTCCTCTTTTCGTGTTTCTTGTTCGAGCCGAGCATCAAGGTGGGTAAACCCACCATTTTTATCAAGTTATCACCACGGGTTTGTCTCAAAAACCCTCGGGTTGCGAGATAAACAAATAAAAACGTGTAAATAAATAATAAAAATGAGTAATAATGTGGTTGGTATCAAGTTTGGTTCATGGTTGTGTATGGGTTTGGTTCAAATAGGTGGTGTCGAGTTTGAAGTTTGGTGATGTTGTGGATTGTTTTGATGGTAAAAGAGGCCGGGCCATAAGGTAAAAATGATTATTATTGTTTTGATAACTTTATAATCTGCTGATTTGTCTTACTCCTCGGTTAATTAATCGAAACAGATATGTATTTACCAATTTTAATTATACTGCAGGATGCTAACGATTTCAGACTGAGGAGGTACTTACTCTACCTCATATTATCTTTTGAGTAGTGCTTATTTCAGTCTAGTTAAGTTAGTTGATTATTAATAAGTCTGATTCACAGATTAATTTGGTCATTATTAGTTTTAAACTTCAAAACAGTTAACTTATAGGGTGTTTGGTTCATGGGTTAAAGTGGGTCATTAGGGGTGTTCACTGTTGCATTACCCTTTCATCAGATTCAATTGGACTTATCTTAACTTGTATAAGCTGTTTCAACATCTCTCTGCTTGTTTTTCATCTTGGACTAATAGTTTTTAATAGACTTGCTGCGAATTGCATAAGTTTGTTTGTAAACAACTTAATATTAACTTTGTTATTCATGATCTTTTGTTTAATTGTAGGGCGTAATCTCGATAGATCAGATGGACCTTCTAGTGGAGAAAGTTAAAATGCTTGCAGGAGAGATTGCTTTCAGTTCAAGTACAATGTTGCTGGTTATGATGACAAAGGTCCCCAACTTTATCAGGTAACTAACTCACTTGGGTATCCAGATTTTCGAATAAGATGATTTTAGGAGATTTTATGCAGTAAATATGTACCTCACACGACTCCATGCTGCTGATCATTTCATCATTTAGCTTTACATATCAGTTTTAAAAATGAAATGTTAAGATTTTGCTCTCTTCTTGGATAAGGATCATGTGTTAAGAAACTTTCTAACAAACCTAAGCTTGAAGACAGTAGAGCGACAAAACAAGTTGTTGCACTTTTGAGCGCTCCACTTGAAAAATACAGTGATATCGTCACTTCCTTGACGTTGTCTAATTATCCTCGAGTAATGGATCACCTTGATAATGGGACTAATAAAATAATGGCTATGGTTATCATCCAAAGCATAATGACCAACCAAGCTTGTGTATCTTCTGCTGACAAGGTATTGAACATCTTTACTGTTTTACTCATCATTCCGTTGTTGAGGTGATTGACCAATATTGTGTTACCTTCATGATTGGTTATCTGTTGCAGGTCGAGGTTCTTTTTGAACTAATAAAAGGGCTTATAAAGGACTTGGAAGGAGATTCAGAGGATAGGGCGTTGGCTAACTTGCTCTTCTTCGTGTTGCTAAGGTTACTGGTGGTGCTCCCAACAAGCTCTCCAGTATGCTATCAAGGCGTAATTTGGTAGCTATGAAGGAGGAGATTTAGGTACTTAAGTGTGTATATCTCTTTCTAGTTTTGAGTTTTAGTTTGTGAACGACTTGGTCAGAAATCTGAAATCTATGTATTCGATAGTTTTATTGTAATGACTTACAAGACAGTTGATGTTGGAGCTTGTTTCTTGGTGTTAATTTTGATATTTGTGTTTTTAATTTTGTATTATCAGGTTTTTAATTGTCATTTAATAGAAAATTAGGAACTGAAAAAAATTAATTTTTTTTTTAAAAAAAAATTAGGTTATGACTCGCAAAAAGGAGAGTCATAAAACGTGGGTCATAAATGCGCGTCATAGAGGGATGACGCACATATGCGAGTCATGAAGATTTATGACGGGTCTTTCCTTGACTCCAATGTGCGCGTCATAAGGTCTCTTCTTGACTCGCATCTGGAGTCAAGGAAAGCCCTTTTTCTAGTAGTGTGTAAAGTTTGTACCCCGTGAGTCAAGTAATGTTTTGTAAAGTGTAGCCAAGTGGCAAAATGTATGTCAAGGTTGTCCTATCGATTTGGTGGTCAACCGTTGTGTCAAAGTATACTTTATGTGTTTATAATCAAGGTTAAAGGGGCGTTTGGATTAAGTGTAAATATACCCATTTTGGGTTGTGAACGGGTCAAGTGTTTATGGAACATGTTTAATATGTTAAAGTAATGATATTGGCCAAGTTTGGTGGGTAAATGAATTGGTAAAGATGGTTTGTAGTGTAAATGGGTCAAAACGGGTATTTTGGCATAATACCCGTTACTTTGTAAAGTGTGTTTCCGCGGGTCGTTATGACCGAGTTTATACATATATTTGATTTTTATAACGTCCTAATAATTTCTGGAAGTTTTGGTGTTATGTCTTGTTATAGAAGCCATTTTCCGGAAAATGGGTCAAAAGTGCACAAAAGGGTTACGCAAATAAAGGGGTGTTTGGGACAAGGTCCATTGTAAAACACTAGATCTACTTGAATCAACCTTAAACTAACAAACTAATAACTATGCAAAACAACTAATGAACCGTGACACTCTTAATGAAATAAAGTAAAGAATAGATGAAGAGAATAGAGGCGTGTGATATAATCTTTGGCCGAATGTTATTGCTAAACAAATGACAGAACATAAAGATAAAACACACACACACACTCTCACACCTAGACAATACTAAGAGGCACTTCCTAATTTGTGAGAATGTGTGGATATATATAGTGCAATGGCCGGCGCCCTAGATGCTTCTAAGGTGGGCTTTGTGATGGACTTGGGCTTTTGTTTCTTTCAATATCATTTCATTTCAAAGTCTATCACAAAGTCTTACATAACTTTGATTACTACACTTATCTACACGACACATATTTATACTAAATACAAATGACCATCATTTGACTAAAATATAAATGCTAACAATCTCCCCCTAAGGGATGGTCATTTCCATGATGCTCCCAGTGAATGGTCTTTTGACTTCAACGTCTTGATCTTTGTGTGTCATTGTAGAATAGTCTTTAATCAATGTTCCTTCATGCAATCTTCTTGTGATGATGCGTCGTGTCCTCCAACATACTCATACATCTTGGACTGTAAACTTCGGCTAACAATCTTCCCTTGCTAACAATCTCCCCTTAATCTTTCATCGTTTGACATATGAACTTGTTCTTGACATCTTGATTAGTGTTTTGATTTTGTTGTTACACTCTGTCTTCAACTTGATCCTTTTGTCTTGAACTTTTTACACTTGAGCTTTGTAGGAGATGTTCTTCATCAGTATGAGTATGCTGAGGTGAAGATGTTTGATATCTGTGATGATGGTTGATGGATGTTTGTAGGTAGCTGCATAAAACCATTAGTAATAATCATCCAGCGCTTACGGGTTTGGACTTCGAGATTGTCGACAGCATAGTGTGTAGGCTTTCTTTAATCTCCCCCAGGCCGTTCTGAACTGGATACCCCCGAAAGGGCTTACACAAACACACCGAAGTGCACCCACGATTCAGTGAGTCGCTGGAGATCACCCCACGACTGTAGACCGTTTGGAGCATAGCAACCATCATTGATATAAATGGCAAGATCCGAAGATCTCATTAAGACTCTTGTACACCTTGTGTCCTTTTTGGCGAACATAAGGGTATTATATTGGAAGTGTATCCTAAGAGATCTTTGATGAATCTCATGGCTCTAGACTCTATATGTGCGTTTTGGTTTTAGTAGTCGGAGGCATGGAGCAGATTGCCACCTTTTCAATATCAACACATCTTGGAATGAGAGGTCGATAGATTATGCAGTGTTCTCCGTGAGAAATGAAACAAATATCTTTTAAGAGATATCGGAGTGGCTAGGAGGGGTGGTGCAGCGCGTCACTGGGTCCATGACGTCTTGTCTTCAATATCAGTATCACCTTAGTGAATACCGATAGCAGATGTATTGACCCGGTTTCTGCCCTAAGTTTTCATGGAGGGCTATTTCTTTTCACGCTTTCATTAAACTTTTCTTTTTAATTCTTCAACCCCCTCTATCCCTTTCTCATTTACTCCTTTTTTCAATCTTACCTAAGGACTTCTAATTCTAATCTATTGGAATTGTCCTTGGGTAGATCCCTCCGGCTCTGGCGGATCATTGGACATAAACCTAACCATAATCACCTTATTACTCCATGATTATCCTAGATTTATTGATCACTTGCCATAAAACTTTTTGTGAAAATATCCCAAAGTGCTTATGAGTAAAACACATTTAGTTAACACTTCAAGAGTTTTATATTTTTGAAATACACCCCCTTCACATGTGCTCATGCATTTTTTTGAAATAATTTGCACATGTTGGGTAGAGTTCGCACATTTGAAATGATCGAATTTCAATGAACATGACCTTCGCGAGACACGCTTAAATCACTAGTTAGACTAGCTTGAAATTATTACCTGTCCCGGTCATATTGAATGATCATCTCTCGAATTGGTACATTCTACTCAGACAAGTCCTTTGCAAGACACGTTTACATCACTGGATAACCAGCTTGAAATTATTACCCGTCCCAGACAAGTCTTTTCGATAACGGATATTTAGTTTCGTCAATTCGAGGGTTAGTACTGAGTCGAGCACTTATTGAGATTCAAACCACGATTTTGATCACATTTAATCACGTCTTCTCCCCCTCAAAAATAGCATGAAGTGATATTTCTTATATCACCTGATTAAATGAAAACTTTTTGGAGAGAGAGACGGATTTGAGCATGAAATTGGAACATTTTTCTTTTTAATTTTTATACTCCCCCTTAAATAAAGCACATTGTAAAACATTTGAGATTAAGAGGGATTTTCTTGAGCAAAGAATTTGAGAAAGATTTTAAAAAATCTTTTTGAAAAATCTTGATCATGTGCTCAAGGTTTGATTTTGTTTTGCCCTTAACAATATGAGTCCTTATCAGATATAATCAGAAGTCATCATTGTAGCGCGGGTTTTGTACTGAAATATACGAAAGCCGTGAAGAATAAAATTTGAGAAAAACGACATGTTTTGAAAACATTAAACGAACTCTCGCTCAAGCATCTGTACATGCCCGTATCATTGTTGAATGACATTTCTAGGTACGTACAGAATATTGATTTATACGAGAGACATGTCGTGAGAAGAATATTTTTGGTTTTTTGTATTTTATATTTTTTATGTCTTTTTGAAATTTTATATTTTTATATTTTGTTTTTGTTGGTTTTTCAAATTTTGTATTTTGTTTTTCAAAAATATTTACATGCGAAGCTTTTTGAGATAATTCAAGAAGATTCGAGAAGACTATCTAACTCTTCGAGAGTTAGGCTTCGCATTCCAATTCGACGAACTAAGTTTTCAAAATGCTCAGTTGGGAGGGCTTTAGTAAATAGATCGGCGAGTTGGTATTCAGTCTTCACGAAAAATAGTTCAACAGTACCATTTTCAACGTGTTCCTTTATGAAGTGATAGCGGACTCTAATATGCTTGGTCTTGGAGTGCTGAACTGGATTGCACGAGATGGCTATGGCACTTTTCGAGTCACAATACATAGGTGTGCGGTCGAAAGTAAAACCATAATCTGTGAGTTGTGTCCTCATCCATAGAACTTGAGCACAACACCTAGATAGAGACACATACTCGGCTTCTGTGGTTGATAGTGCCGTACAGAATTATTTCCTTGATGACCAGCCTACTAGCTTCTCTCCCAGAAATTGTGCTCCTCCGGATGTACTTTTTGCAGTGACTTGGCAACCAGCATGATCGGCATTTGCAAAGGCTGTTAGTTTGAACTCCGAATCCTTCGGATACCAAAGTCCCATGTTAATGGTTCTTCGTAAGTACCGAAAGATCCGTTTAACCTCTTTGAGGTGAAGTTCGGTAGGCCTCGCCTGAAACCGTGCTAATAAAAAGACAGCAAAATGTATATCGGGTCGACTAGCAGTTAAGTACATGAGAGACCCAATCATGCTCCGATATTTCTTCGAATCAATGGGTTCCCATATAAGTCAGCACCTATTTTGGGTGAAGTGACCATTGGAGTACCAACAGAGTCACAATTTTCCATTCCATGTTTCTTTAAGATCTTAATAGTATATTTCGCCTGATTAATAAAGATGCCACGATGGGATTGATGGATTTGAAGTCCAAGGAAGAATTTTAATTCGCCCATCATAGACATTTCAAATTTACTTTTCATGAGATTTTCAAAATGTTTTGAATGTTCCGGATTAGTGGACCCAAAGATTATGTCGTCCACGTAAATCTGAACAATCAAAATGTCATTTTTGAATTTTTTAGTAAACAAGGTCGGGTCAATTGTTCCTTTGGTGAAATGATTATTCAGCAAGAAAGATGATAATTTGTCATACCACGCCCTTGGGGCTTGTTTCAAACCATAGATAGCCTTTTTGAGCTTGTAGACGTAGTCCGGATGATCTTTGTCAACGAATCCATCTGGCTGACTCACGTACACCTCTTCCTTCAGAGTTCCATTCAAGAAAGACGTCTTGATATCCATCTGATAGACCGTGATGTTTTTGTGAGCCGCATAAACTAAGAAAATCCTGACCGCTTCAAGTCTAGCTACTGGCGCGAATGACTCTTCAAAATCTATCCCCTCTTCTTGTCTGAATCCCTTGGCCACGAGACGAGCTTTGTTGCGGATTACAGTCATCTCTTCATCCTTTTTGTTTTTCCATAACCACTTAAGATCAATGACGAATTTGTCAATTGGTCTTGGCACAAAATCCCAAGTGTCACGTAACTTATATTGGAGAAGTTCTTCCTGCATCGCTTCAATCCATGCATCGTCTGAGATCGCTTCCCGAATCGGTGACTAGTTGTCTTCTCGTCTGTATTGGCCTTGAAGGTTCACCAATGACATGTTCTATTGGATGGTCTTTAGTCCACTTTAACGTTGAAGGGTACCTTGGATTAGACGAATGCGTGTTAGTTGGTTCATGTAACCTAGAAGAAGATTCAGCAGATTCCGTTCCAAATGGATTTTCAAATGGTTCTTCTTCTAACACAGCATCGTTCTGTTGTTTTTCTTGAATTGGTGTGGTTTGGGTTTTCTCATCAACTCTTGGTAACATAATCTCAATCACTGGAGTTGATGGAGTAGATGTTGATGATGTTGAGGGAGTTGGTGCGTCAGCTTCGAATGTTGTAGATGCATCTTGTGGTGGTGGTGGTGGTTGATGTTGTTGAGCGGATGCAACGGAACGTTGTTGTGATGCATTTGTCGAAGCTCCTCCATAGTACTCATCATACATAAACTCGAAGAAATTATCCAGTTCTTGAGTTGTCGGTTTATCAGTGGGAGTTGACTAAGCTCCTTGGGGTGTGAGTCCTGAACTGATATGTCCAGAAGTTTGACTTTGTGGTGCGGGTCCTAATCCAATACGATTAGAAGCCATCAGGTTAAGCGCGGGTTCTAGAGCGAGTCTCTCAGAAGCCATCTGTGAAATTTCATCAAACTTCACATTCATCGTCTCCATTACTCTTTTAGTTCTTCTATTATACACCCTGAATGCCCTCGAGTTGTATGAATAACCAATAAAGATACCAATATCACCCTTAGCTTTCAGTTTCCCCAGATCCTCTCTGTCATTCATAGGATAGCACAAAGCGCCAAATACATGAAGGTAAGAGATGTCGGGTTTTATGTTGTTCACTAATTCGTATGGGGTTTTATTGAATCTTGGATGGATTAGGGATCGGTTCTGAGTGAAACAAGCAGTGGAAACAGCATCAACCCATAAGAATAACGGTGCACTGTATTAAATCAGCATTATGCGAGCAACTTCCATAAGAGTTCTATTTCTTCTTTCAACTACCCCATTCTGCTGTGGAGTTCTAACAGCTGATGTCTGGTGAGTGATTCCAGTTTCCGCAAAATATGTTCTTAACTCCTGATTAGTGAATTCCGTGCCATTGTCAGTTCTTACTATCCTAACTGGAGCTTGAAGTAAAACTTGAATTCGCTTCAGAAAGGTGATGATGATGCCTGGTGCTTCGTCTTTTGACCTCAAAAACCTTACCCATGTATATCTTGAATAATCATCGACAATCACCATAATATACTTTTTCCCATTGATACTCTCAACTCTCATAGGGCCACATAAGTCCATGTGCAATAGATGTAACTTATCAACCGAACTGGGAACGGTTTTGGGTTTATAAGTTGCCCGTTTGCTTTTGCCTTGCTCACATGATGGACATAAATGTTCTTTGGTGTATTTGAATTTTGGGAGACCGGTGACGATTTTGTCTTTGGCAAGCTTTGTAATTGTGTCGAAGTTGAGATGGGATAGACGTCTGTGCCACAACCAGGACTTAGTTTCATCAGCTCTGGTCATAAGACAAATTGGTGATGAAGAGGCCATTTGGTTAATGTCGATAGCATAGAGATTGGTTCCACGATTTCCGGTTAAGAGATCATCTCCAATCAAATTCCTAACGAAACATGTATTCCTTCTGAAAGCAACCTCTAAATCTGCGTCACAAAACTGCCCGACTGAGAACAGATTGTGTCCTAATCCTTCGACATAGTAAACCCGAGTGATTAAAAAATTTCCAAACTGTAGATCTCCATAACCTAGAATAGCTGCTACATGATCATTTCCAAACCGAACTATTCCCATGAACTTTCATACAAAGTTGATCAGCAGCTTCAGATTCCCGGTCATGTGCTTGGAGCAACCCGAGTCGAAGATCCAAAGACAAATTTCAATGACCTGCCAATAACAGAAGATTTTGCATTTGGAAACCGTTTATCATTTGGTTCCAGGGGGTTAGGGGTAAGAAATGAATCACACTCATAGAAGGTTTCTTCTTGTTCTAGTGGAACAACTTTTAATTTGCCATTCTTAAGTGCAAATTTTCTACCCGTTGGTTTCCATTTGCAAAATTTAAGATGATCCTTTGGCAATAACATGCTACTAGTGGTTGATCTAGCTATTTTAATAATTTTATTAATATATCTAGACTTAGCACTAATTCCTGATGGGACATCTTTCTGATCAGGCTTATCATTCACATTCACATCATTAGAAACAATATCATCACAAGCATTTTCAGACAAATATTTCTTTCTCATTAAGCAAACAGATTCATTACATTCCTTTGAAATTTTGTCAATAACATTACATCTAGATGACATATGTTTCTTCTTGGAAAGCGATAAAATCCTAGGGTGTTCTTCTACTTCTTCCATTTTATTCTTGATTTCACTCTCAGATGCAGGCGAGACTCTATTCCTTGTATTCCTCCTAGGCTTTGGTCTGCTGCTCCTATAGGTACTTTCTACTCTTGTAGAAGGTAAGGCACACTCATTAGAATTTATCTTGTTGTCTTTTGATGTATCAGTAGCATTCCTAGTCTCTTTTGGATTATCTTTAGTACGTTTGTCTATCGCCCTATATGTTTGAGATGTAGAGGTAGACGCAGTAGTGAGACTAATCCTATAAAGGCCAGGCGCTATCACATTTGGATTTTCGACAACCGCTTTCTCTTTTCCTTTATCACATTCCTTGGGCAAGGGTGTTGAAATAGACATTTTTGGTCTAGCAGCCGATTTGTCCAAAGTTGATGGTCTAGTACCCTTATTTTCTTCACCCTTCCCTTTTTGAATTTCAAGCTGAGACTTCAAAAGATCAATTTGTTCTTGCATGTTTTTGTAAGAACGCTCATACGACAATTTGTCATACTTGCATTCTTCCTTTTTCTGATCAAGTTGTTTAAAATATGTTATGTTTTCCTTTTCCATCCTAGCAAATGCATTTTCATATTTTTTAACAATTTCAGAAGTCTCAGCTGGAATTCTTTCACCATCTTCCACAGAATATGTTTGATAAATAATGGACATAATTTCAGTTGATAGAGCTACTTCAGAGAGTATGTCATTGTGTCTTTCCAAAACTTTTATGTGTTCAATGTTTTCATTATCTTCCTTCACCAGGGATTTGTGGTCCTTGACAAAGTCGGCTGTTTCTTGCAGAAGACATCTTTCAA
The DNA here is from genome assembly GCA_021014915.2 of Artemisia tridentata subsp. tridentata. NCBI lineage: Eukaryota > Viridiplantae > Streptophyta > Magnoliopsida > Asterales > Asteraceae > Artemisia > Artemisia tridentata. The sequence continues at coordinate 8,142,108 of CP139506.1, read as the reverse complement.
CATTAAGAACTACCGCATAAATTGCAGATAGTGGAGGAATGATATCTTTTTCAAACATCTTTTTATGTTTAGTATGAAAACTTTGAAACCAATCATTGTAGTTACTGTTTGTTTTGGATGCCACAGTTGATTGAAGTGTTTCAACTCTCCTTTTAAGATCAGCAAAAAATTGTCTAGTTTCACTTGTGTTACAAGTGTTCTTAGAGAATATTTGGTCGATGTTAGAAAGATGTTTTGAAACAACTTTTCTCTTTGCAACAGCCACTGGTTTTTTGAAAAACAATGGTGACTCTTTTTGAACCTGATACACTCCAGATATTTTGTTAAGCTCATTATAATCAATTGGTCTGATATCTGGGTGCTTCTGGCACATTTTGACACGCGTCTCTTTGGATAGCTCAATCGTTTCATAAGAATCCCGAACTTCGGGAGGGTCATGATTATCATTTAGCACATTACCATTATACAACACATTCTGTTCTTTCTAAGCTTTTTTGAGAATATAAGGGTTTTCACAACCGATAGCCATTTTCTTCATTGTATGTAAAATCGGGTTTGGGTCGTTAATAAGCATGTTAATTGTTTGTGTAGAATGACCCGTTTTTACAAGACGATTTTCCAACTTTTTAATGGTTTCCTGATGATCAATGATTTCATCAAGAAGTTCATCTTCTCGTTTTGAAAACTTAGCATGCAATTCTTTCTTCTCTTTTTCAAGATTAGAACAAATTGTTGTTTGGAAAGTTGGGTGGTTAATTCAGAAATTTCTTTGTTTAGAGATTTAATTTGCATGTTCAAGTTAACATCGAGAGTGTCATATTTGATTTGCAAATGTTTTTCTCTTAACACAGAATCTCTATAACCAGTTTCAAGTTCTGACTGTCGTTTGTTATTAAATTCAAAAGCTTGTTCATTCACCTTATATCTCTCAAGCTCAGCGGTCAATTTTTCATTCGCGGCCTTAACATCGCGATTGACTTGTTTGACCTTTTCAATTTCTATACTATAGTTATTCAATAATGATTCAAACAAAGCACGTGTTTAATTTCCTCATCATTTTTAGTATGCTGTGACTCGAAACCTCCATTAGGATCCACATCTGGACTAGCCAAATTTATATTACTACAACTTGGGGAGTCCATATATGTATCGAAAGTGGGTGCAAGAGTCGCAGGATGCTGTTCATTTTGAGGTGACATTTCAAACATTTCATTATTGTGACATGTAGCATATGGTGGTACCTCAGAGATTCCATTGATATCATAAGCTGGAAGTGCTTCAGAATCCGTATCATATTTAACCTCCTGAAGATTGGCCATGAAGATGCAATTGGTATCTATATCTTCCAGGTCTTCCATGTCATCCATTAATGCCATGAAATCATTCTCCTCGGCACTCAACTGTAACCCGGCTGTTTCCTTCTGAGATAACAGCAATGCTTTCTGCAGATAAGCTGGATCTTTCTTCTTCGGTCTGGTGGGACAGTTCCTTGCCATGTGACCAGTACCTTGACAGTTAAAACATTTCAACACATTCCCTTGATTCATATTCCCAGCATTCCCAGCAACTTGAGCAGCAACATTTCCAAACTGATTTCCCATATTCTGACCCCTTCGATTTCCAGCAACTTGGCCCAACTGATTCTGATTACCCATATACTGACCCATCTGATTGCCTGCATATTGCCCTTGATTACCCATCTGAAACCCTGTAGCATATCCCTGCTGATTCCCATGTACTCCAACCATTTGTCATTGATTACCCATGTTGAAACTCGGCTGTGCAATCTGCCTGTTGCGAGTGTTCGATGAGATCCTTTGATTGTTATTGGTTGGTGTGGAATAGCGTCATTGGAAAACTCTTGATAGAAGGATGAATGCTTGAGACAAAGCAGTCATGTCATCATTAGGATCGTATTTTGGTTCTGGGTATAGTTGTTGTTGAATGACTTGTTGTTGTTGTGGGTAGAATGGTTGTTGTGGAACAGATTGTTGTTGCATGATGTTCTGAGTGGGAGTGGGTGATGATGGTTGTGTATTTACTGTTGAAGGTGTTGGTGCTTGAGCAATTAGTGCTAGAGGATCATGTTGTTTGGCTAGCTTCTCTTTCCTAACTTGATCTGCCTCTTTCTGGTTTTGTTTCAAAAAGTCATACAGTTGATCATAGTTCACCTCATGAAGATTCTTTGTTTGGTTAACGATTGTGACATATCGTCCCCATTCCTCTGGAAGGTTGTTGATGAACTTGATGTTTTGAACAATTTGCCTTGGAGCCAACTTGTTCCTGATGAGCTCATTCATGAGAGTACAAAACCTTGTGTAGTAAGATTTAATTGGTTCAGCCGGGGTGGATGTAAACTTCTCCCATTCAGTTAGAAGCTTGTTTTCAATGTCTTATTGTCCAATTTCCGTCCCATGACAAAGCCTTCGAACTCGTTCCCACATATCATAAAACATCACAAAATATTTCCTGTGGTAAACCAAGTTGAATTAACTGCATGGCTAAGTCATCAGCTTCAATTTGTTTCCAATCATCAGCTGTATATTCCTCTTCCTTTTGATCACGAAAGGATGGTGGAACGGGAGGTATTGAATTTGGATTACCCGGTTCTTGAATCTGACGAGGCTTGAATGGTCCTTTTTGGATGGAGTTAATCAAGAGTTTACCTTGTCCATTAGGTTTGGTTTTCATGTATCGAAGCATACGGCTTGTCCATGGAAGGTAACTACCTTTTTCTAGCATTGGAGGACGGTTTTCAGCACCAGCTGCATGAATATCTTGTTGAGTAGTTGATGAACTCAAATAAGTACATTTTATTATCATCATTTATCCTATTTATTTGACTTGTTTTATTATATTATCTGTGAGAATCGATAAGTTAATGTTTACTTTTGTAATTCTCAGGTAAAAACAAGTATTATGTGAAACTTGGCAATTTTGGACTAATTGTGGGGCAAAACATGCAAGATATTAAGAGTCTACTGAAATGTACAAGATCAAGATCATTCTGCTCCAGATACGCCGCATCACACTTCTCACATACGGCGCATCACTATCAAGATTTCACAAGTAACGATCCAAGACAGCAAAAGACATGCGCCGCATAGAGAAATGGAGTTACGCCGCATCTTAAGGCGGTGTACGAATATTCCTGAATATATTAATCTTGGACCCCACGCGAAGTTAAGTCAATGCGCCGCATCTACTTATCCTATGCGCCGCATCTAACCCTCAGACAGAAACTATAAATACCCCAAGGCCAGACGAATTTCGGGAGATTGAGAATCCTACACACGAAGACCGAAGAAACCCTAAGCCGAATTCAGACGTGTTAGCAGCACAAGACACACCCTAAACGAAGATACAAGAGCTGTAAGAAGGTCCTGCATGTATTCAATTCATTAAGTAGTTTTGTTTTATTGTATTAGTACACTTTAATTCATCAGGATTGATGGGCCGATTCCATGTGACTACGGAAAACCATGGGCACCCCTTAAAATTGCTTTCCCATTAATTAAAATTTATATGTTGATGTCTTTGGTGACTTTTATTAGTGCATTGATAACCTCTGTGTCTAGCTGAGCATTGCTTGGGTCGCCATGCCCCTTCCTCGCCTATCTATTCTAGCGTATACGAAACGTGGGCATCACAAGTGCTCAATATTCTAGGATAGTGGGATAGACATAAGTGATCATTAAGGGTTTACTCGCCGATAAGATTAGAGCCAACGAGAAAGGGTTAATTATATACACTTCATATAAAACTAGCAATAAAACAAGTGACAAACTACTTAATTATCAGGACAGGTCTTCTTATTGTCTCAAGTATCTATCTGTGTATGTGTGTGCTAATCGCTGATTCGTGCTTATTAGTTTAGTTTATTATTTAATCATAACCAAACCGTGCCAGTCTCTCAAGCTGAACCCCCTTGCGTTAGATTAGGTTGTATAGCTAACTTAAGATATTAAAATACTGATTATAATAACTAGATAATATGTTCCACTCTTAGTGATCGACACTCTACTTACCATTATATTCATACTGACCGGGTACACTGCTCATTAAAGTGTGTGTTTTATTGATAAGTCGGCTAAATATAAATTTAAAACTTGAATACTGCTAAAACCACAACGACACACCGTGGATATAAAAATTAGAGCAATACACGCACCGCACACATCAAGTTTTTGGCGCCGCTGCCGGGGTGTGAACTGTTATTATCCGTTAATTTGATTAGTATTTTAATTAGGTTTTAATTTTTAGATTCTAACCGCTAACCCTGTTATATATTAGATAAATTGCATTCATTGTATTATTTGCATATTTTCTGTTTTTGTGTGTTTTTATTTTCTTTAGTTTGTGTTTCTTTTTGTTTGTTTTTATTTTTTTTTGTTTTTATTTTTCTATTTTTCTGCATTCTGCTATCGTTGTACTGAGCTGATACAAACGATACGGCGCATCTGTTTTTACAGATACGGCGTATTGCGTTTAATTTTTACAAAATACAACGCGTTTAATAAATTCGATACGACGCATCTTTCCCCAAGATATGGCGTATTCTGTTTTTAATAAGAATTTTTTCTAAACGATAACGCCATACGACGCATCTGTTTTAACAGATACGGCGTATTGTCTATTTAAATTAAAAACAGTTTTCGAATTATTAAACAGATACGACGCATTGATTTCAATCGATACGGCGCATCTTCTAAATCGAAAATCTTGTATTTCGAAACGTAACGAAAATACGGCGCATTAACTTTTGTTAATACGACGCATTTAATTTTAATAAATATAATCGATTTTTGATTATTAAAACTGATACGGCGCATTCTAAATTATAAGCGGCGTATCTGCTTTCTGAATAAAAGTGTGATTTAATTTTTAAAGAAATAAGATACGGCGTATCCAACTTTTTGGATACGGCGCATCGACTGCAGATATCAGTAACTTTTATTTTTCGTATTCCGTTTTTGTTGTTAATTTTCTGATATATTACTTTCTCGAACATACCCTACTGATGCTTTTGTGATAGTTTCAGGAAGTGCATGACCAGGAGTTCAACTAAGAACTTGATTACACCTTTCGAAGATCCTGAACGAGCCCTACATTCGCTTAAAAGGCTTTTCAACACAAAAAGCTTTGATATTTCAAGTTCGTTCGAGCTTGATTATTTTTCTGAAGAGATAGAGGAAGAAGAAACAGAAACAATGGCGGAAAACACTACTATGGAGGAATACATGAACAATACCCGTGCTGATTACAGTTCAGGAGTTGCTAGACCAAAGTTTGATGAAAAGTCAAAGTTTGAGTTGAAGGGTCAGTTTCTCAAGGAGCTGAGAGAAAATGCTTTCAGTGGGACAGAACATGAAGATGCTAATGAACATGTTGAAAAAGTCCTGGAGATTGTAGATTTGTTTACTACAGAAGGAGTCTCTGACGATCAACTTATGCTAAGGATCTTTCCAATTTCGCTTAAAGGAGCTGCTAATAAGTGGCTAAGGAATGAACCTGCTAGTTCAATCACAACATGGGAAGATTTGAAGAGCAAATTCCTGAAAAGATATTGTCCACCTGCTAAAACTGCTAAAAAGATGGAGGCTATCAACAGTTTCAAGCAAGAGCCTGATGAAACTCTTTATCAAGCCTGGGAACGATTTAAAGACTTGTTGATGAAATGCCTTCAACATTATCTAAGTCCAATGCAGGAGATAATATTGTTCTATCAAGGATTGGATGTGCCTACTAGACAAATCTTGGATGCTAAGGGAGCTGTGCCTCAAATGAGTGCAGCCAATGCTAGGAAAGCTATCCAAGAAGCTGCTGATCATTCTCAAAAATGGCACGACGGAACCTCTACTAGATCTAAGAGCAGCACTAATTTTGACGGGTTTGCTGCAATTCAAGCTCAATTGGATAAAATTAGTATAGAGATGAAGAAGCGTGATGAGAAAGTTTATGCTGCTCAAGTTGGATGTGAAAAATGCGAAGGACCTCACTACACTAAGGATTGCCCAAATAAGAATGAAAGTGAGACGTTTGAAGAAGCATACTACACACAATTTGGACAACCATTCCGACCTTCAGGAAGATTTAGGGAAGCTACTCCGGGATTCTATCAAAAGAACAACTTTAATCCCACTTATCAAGAAAGGAGGCAGACTTTAGATGAAACTCTAAAGCAAATTATGGCCGATGCTGCTAAAAGACATGAAGAAAACACTGCTATGATCAAAGAAATCCGAGCCTCAACAGATACTATTACAAGAAATCAAGGAGCTTCGATCAAAGCATTGGAATAACAAATTGGACAAATGAGCAAAGTTCTTCAAGAAAGGGGATACGGAAGTTTACCAAGCTCAACTAAAACCAACCCAAGAGATCATGTCAAGGCCATAAGCACCACCGAGGAAGTCACACCTAACATTCCTTTTCCTAGAAGATTGATGAATGGTAATGATGCTGCAAAGCCCGAATTTTTCTTTAATTCTTCAATCAGTTTAAGGAGATTACTCAAAGAGAAGACAAAGATTGAAGAGGAGATCAAGGCTACAATGAAAGAAGAGAGCTCTACAACCGACTTACGTGCCTTGCCTCATAAAGAAAAGGACACAGGAAGTTTTACTTTACCTTGTTCAATTAATGATATATCTTTCAATAATGTGTTAGCTGACTTAGGAGCTAGCGTTAGTGTTATGCCCCTTAAGACATTCACTACCCTAGGACTAGGAAAATTAGCACCAACTAAGTTGCTTATTGAATTGGCTGATAAAACGGTAAAACGACCTGAAGGGATTGCTGAAAATGTGCTAGTTAAGATTGAGAAGTTTGTTTTCCCCGTAGACTTTGTTATATTAGATATGCCCGAGGATATTAAGATTCCTTTAATCCTTGGAAGACCTTTCTTGTCTACCGCCCATGCTAAGATAGATGTGTTTAAAAGAAAAATCTCATTAAAGGTAGGGAATAATAAACTAGTCTATAAGTGCCAAAATCCTGTTAAAAGCATAATTAAAGGCATCTATGTGCTAGGATTAAGAGAATGTATGGACCTCGATCTAGAAGCTAGGCTTATGGGAGAAACATTGATTCAAAACAACTCAACTAATCCTAATCATGAGAACTTCGAGGAATTTATTGACCTTAATGTACCTACCGAACTTAGGCGCGATATTATTAATGATTCTGATGATGAGTGGTATGATTGCGAAGTAATTAACAAACGTAGCAGAATAGTTGAGAATACAAATTTGAATAATAATGTGTTTATTGAACTACCACCCCACCTTGCATATTTATGCCTATATAATAATAAGAATTTCCCATCTATCATTTTGTCATCTCTGCCCGAAAAGGACAGAACTTTGTTTATACAGATATTAAAGAAGAATGGCGTGGAAATTAAGGACGAGCAAGGAGTGTTCAATATTACTGAATTGGCGATGAGGGAGCGCGATGCTTCCGACTCTTTCAGTGATCGATAATAAGGAGCTGAACGTGAGTCTAACTTGAAGACTCTGGAATAAAGACAAGTGCTGACTGGGAGACAACCCGGAGAATTTTTGCTTTTCTGTTCTGTGTCGAGTCTGTTAGACCCGCAGAGGATAGGCGCATCTCAATCCTAAGATGCGACGCATCACCTGCACTGGTCATATCTTATTTTATTTTCTGCATTTTTATTTTCGACTTTAAAACTTTCTGTCAGTTTATTTTAATGCGGCGCATCCCTGGTTAAGGATGCGACGCATCTTCTATTCTGATTCGTACTTATTCCAGGCTTGATACGGCGTATCTTCTTCCATAAGATACGGCGTATCGACTGACCTGATGATTTTCAGTTTTAATTTTTTTTTAAGTTTTATTTTTACTAACTACTAATGTATTATGCAAGTTTGAACTTTCTTAACTCAGGTGTGTTAAAGTCTGAATGGTATTATAGATTCCTGCATTCTTGTGGATACATCATGTATGAAGCTTAAACGTTCTCATCCACAAGAAAGTTGATTTTTGCTCTTATACAAATAATGGAGGATCATACTGAGCAAATCTCAGGGGAGTTTTTCTGTTCTAATTCTTTTATTTTCCAGTTTTTTTTTAACCTTTGACACAAACAACGAGGACGTTGTTTAACTTAAGTGGGGGGATTGGAGAATTAGAACACTTACTTGTCCTAAACTTTTTCAAAATATGCTTAAAATGCGCTTAATATATCAAAATTTAAAATTTTTAGCATGTTTTTGTTTAAAGTCTAAATTACATAGCTGCACACATAACAGTATTTCCAAAAATTGTGAACTTTTCAAAATTCACAAATCTATGAGTGTGCCGGTGACTTGTAAACTTTAGAACTTGGCTTGTATACTATTCGAGACCACCATAATAAGTATTATCTATATAATTGAAATGACTTGTCTAAATTGGTAAATTTCTAGGATTACACCCATATAGTCTTTATATGTTATGTGATATTAACTAACTACACTGGTTAGTTAACCCCCGTATAAACCCTTTGTTACTCTCACTTTTAGAGTAAGATACCCCTAGAAAAACACTCAGAGCCATTCCTTTCGTTTCTTACACCTTTGTTATAATGTTTCGTTACACCCTTACACCTTAGCCTACCCTGTAGATTAAAATCCGTGGTTGGTTAATTGCTTTAGGCAAAGTGTGTTTCCTTACATTACCTGTATTCGCGTGCGTAATTCATTATCTTTGGTTGAGTCAGGAAATTGCACAATGCAATTGGTATGAAAGTAAATATTGTATATCTTTGAGTTTATTTTTCGTATGTTTACTACTTTCGCTATTACAGTTATTTCTGAAAGTATGAAAAGTATGGAAAAATTATCCGGAAAAATAGTGATAGAAAAGTTGTGAAATTTTACACATTGAATTCAAAAAAAAAAAAAAAAAAAAAAAAAAAATCGAAAAAATAGAAAAGAAAAAGAAAAGGGAAAAGTTGGATGTTTGTTTAACCAACTTATGTAAAGTTTTGTGGTCGATATCACCACTGTTTGTTGTATATTATATTTACGGATTGAATGGGAGTTGGCCGTTATGGGAACGCCAACTAAGGTTATTCTTTGATTGAGATCTTGTTGAGTATAATTCGTGTCTACCTAAAGCGTGTGTTTCAAGTGTTAAAGCGTGAGTTATTCAATGATATGAGTCTTATTCATGGGATGGTTGGGAAAGTTATTAACCACACTTAGGATTTTAATTTATCCGTTTTGTTTATTTTTATTTTACACCAAATTGCATCCCAAATATTATCCATACCCTATATCATTCTTTATCCAAACCTTTGATTTATTGAGATTAGGGATTTGAGCAATCTTAAGTATCGTAGTCGTGGATTTGGCTATGTATTTATGATTTTGTCGCCCTTTTTGATATAATATTATTGGTAAAGATTACTTGGTCCTATCTTTAGCCTATTCGAGTTAAGGATTTGAGCAATTGCAAGTATCGTGTTCGTGGATTCGATCATGTATTTGTGATTTTGTCGCCTTTTATGGAATATGAGATCGATAGAGATTAAGAAGGATGATTAACCCTTAACCAACAAACCCTTTTTACCGCTTTAGACTTGTTATTCCTTGGCTTTAGTGGGGGAGATGCGTATACTTGCCAAGCTTATGATAGAATATTCGCCACGACTGGACAGTTAAACGATTAGATTTGCTTTTATCAAAATATTTTATTTTATTTCTAATTCGTTAAGTGTTTGGTTGTGCATTTATGACAAAACGAATACATGCTTAAATATAAAAATAAATCCTAATATCTTTTAGGATACATTTTCATAAGATTAATTCTAAGGTTTACTTGGGGACAAGTAAAGTTCAAGTGGGGGGATATTTGATGAACTCAAATAAGTACATTTTATTATCATCATTTATCATATTTATTTGACTTGTTTTATTATATTATCTGTGAGAATCGATACGTTAATGTTTACATTTGTAATTCTCAGGTAAAAACAAGTATTATGTGAAACTTGGCGATTTTGGACTAATTGTGGAGCAAAACAAGCAAGATATTAAGAGTCTACTGAAATGTACAAGATCAAGATCATTCTGCTCCAGATACGCCGCATCACACTTCTCACATACGGCGCATCACTATCAAGATTTCACAAGTAACGATCCAAGACAGCAAAAGACATGCGCCGCATAGAGAAATGGAGTTACGCCGCATCTTAAGGCGGTGTACGAATATTCCTGAATATATTAATCTTGGACCCTACGCGAAGTTAAGTCAATGCGCCGCATCTACTTATCCTATGCGCCGCATCTAACCCTCAGACAGAAAATATAAATACCCCAAGGCCAGACGAATTTCGGGAGACTGAGAATCCTACACACGAAGACCGAAGAAACCCTAAGCCGAATTCAGACGTGTTAGCAGCACAAGACACACCCTAAACGAAGATACAAGAGCTGTAAGAAGGTCCTGCATGTATTCAATTCCTTAAGTAGTTTTGTTTTATTGTATTAGTACACTTTAATTCATCAGGATTGATGGGCCGATTCCATGTGACTACGGAAAACCATGGGCACCCCTTAAAATTGCTTTCCCATTAATTAAAGTTTATATGTTGATGTCTTTGGTGACTTTTATTAGTGCATTGATAACCTCTGTGTCTAGCTGAGCATTGCTTGGGTCGCCATGCCCCTTCCTCGCCTATCTATTCTAGCGTATACGAAACGTGGGCATCACAAGTGCTCAATATTCTAGGATAGTGGGATAGACATAAGTGATCATTAAGGGTTTACTCGCCGATAAGATTAGAGCCAACGAGAAAGGGTTAATTATATACACTTCATATAAAACTAGCAATAAAACAAGTGACAAACTACTTAATTATCAGGACAGGTCTTCTTATTGTCTCAAGTATCTATCTGTGTACGTGTGTGCTAATCGCTGATTCGTGCTTATTAGTTTAGTTTATTATTTAATCATAACCAAACCGTGCCAGTCTCTCAGGCTGAACCCCCTTGCGTTAGATTAGGTTGTATAGCTAACTTAAGATATTAAAATACTAATTAGAATAACTAGATAATACGTTCCACTCTTAGTGATCGACACTCTACTTACCATTATATTCATACTGACCGGGTACACTGCTCGTTAAAGTGTGTGTTTTATTGATAAGTCGGCTAAATATAAATTTAAAACTTGAATACTGCTAAAACCACAACGACACACCGTGGATATAAAAATTAGAGCAATACACGCACCGCACACATCAGTAGTCATTGTTGATGTTGTTGTACGATAAAGTTGATTCAGTTGATTCAGGATCGTTGCAAAGAAATAGGTGTTGTGTTTGTTAAAAGTTGAACTTTGTTGTTGTTGAAGATCGTTGAAGATACAATTTAGATAAACGAAACAAATTAAATAAAGTTACTAAATTTGACTAGACTATAATTTAGACAAAATCAAAAGTTCACAAATTCTATAGAAATTTCAATTTAACCAAAATTTATACAAATTATGGCAAAATTTCAATTTAGATAGAATTTATCTAATTTATATAAATTTATAATTTATATAAAAAATCTAAATATCTTATACAAGATATTAGATATCCGATTGTCGAAGTATTTTGCACACTTATACAAGCGAGAAAATACCGAGTTTGTAATCCTTGATGTTGTATAAATTGCAAGTAGAATCAAATTTATAAAAGTTATTTAAGTTGAAAATGTTTAAATCAATTGCGAGGGCTAAATCTGCCAATCTTTGAAAGTTCACAAAACTGTCTCAATTGCGAAAGGGACCAAAACTGACAATTGCGAAAAGTTCTGGTTTGTCCGAGATCCAATTGCGATAGGCCTTTGTTGTCCGATAACCAATTGCGAAAAATTTCCCTTTGTTGTCCGAGAACCAATTGCGAAAGCAGGATCAATTGCGAAAGCCTTAGCCAATTGCGAAAAAACCTTTTCTTTCGCAATTCAATTTCGAAAAACCCTTTTTTCAGTCGAAATTGAATTTCGAAAAACCCTCTTTTATCAAAAATCTTTACAAGATTTTGATAATAATCACACGACGATTAGCCCACTTTTATCACGATTCCTATACAAGAAATGTGATAAAACTTAATCCGCACCTTTGTGGAATCGAACCTTGGTCTTTGAAGCACCTTTTTTCCGATCACAACTTCACAAATCTCTCGTAAATCACACAAAGTCACAACTTTTTCGCTAATCTTCACAAAGCAACCAAAAAGCTAACAACTTTTTACTTTAAACCCTCGTTAAGACACAAAAGCTTCAAGCTTTTACTACTAATTTTCACTTTTACGCTATAAAAACTAAAAAGCTATTACCTTTTTGTGACAAACTCACGTAAAAAATCAAAAGATACTAAAAGTATACGTTTTATAGGAAGAAGACGCAAGCTTTAAGTATTGTTTGATAAAAAAAAAATGCTACACAACTAAGACCTAAATCCTTTTTTGGCGGATGATACCACTTGTAAAACAATAGATCTACTTGAATCAACCTTAAAATAACAAGCTAATAACTATGCAAAACAACTAATGAACCGTGACACTCTTAATGAAATAAAGTAAAGAATAGATGAAGAGAATAGAGGCGTGTGGTATAATCTTTGGCCGAATGTTATTGCTAAACAAATGAGAGAACATAAAGATAAAACACACACACACTCTCACACCTAGACAATACTAAGAGGCACTTCCTAATTTGTGAGAATGTGTGGATATATATAGTGCAATGGCCGGCGCCCTAGATGCTTCTAAGGTGGGCTTGGTGGGCTTTGTGATGGACTCGGGCTTTTGTTTCTTTCAATATCATTTCATTTCAAAGTCCATCACAAAGTCTTACATAACTTTGATTACTACACTTATCTACAAGACACATATTTATACTAAATACAAATGACCATCACTTGACTAAAATATAAATGATAACATCCATTTTAACCCGTTTTGGGTCAAATGGGTTAAGAATTTTGGGAAACAATGGATATGGTTTATTTTGGTTCAATGTGTATTAAATGTGTTTTAATATAGGTCTAAAGTGTCGACTTTTGTGTTTAAAGGCGTACGGGTCATTTTAAGAAAATAGTGCACTTTAGAGGTCCATAGTGCACCGGAGGTGTTATAGTGCACTTTAGGGGTCCATAGTGCACCGGAGGTGTAATAGTGCACTTTAGGGGTCCATAGTGCACCGGAGGCGTCATAGTGCACTTTAGGGGTCCATAGTGCACCGGAGGTGTTATAGTGCACTTCAAGGGTCCTTAGTGCACAGTACTGGTTACAGTGCACTTTACGGTGACACCCGTCATTTTAAAAGTATTTGAGTATAGTCTCATTTAAAAATGAGTTCAAGGTCTATATGTCTAAGGATTTTGTTAATGGTCAAAAGAGTTTGGGAATGAAGGTCAAAGTTGGGTCGTTTCCATGTAAAAGTCAAAGTTTTTGGTTAAACCGTTCACGGGGTGTAACAACTTGGTATCAGAGCTTCGGTTTAAGTGAATTAGGTTTCCACTATAGGTTGCCTAGTCTTAAACCACTCTTCTAAGCGTTTAACGTAAGTGTTAGTGATGCGGGAAGTAGTTGTTAAGTATGAGGTGAATTATGTTTTATGTTAGATGAGCTTAAAGACGATAAGTGATGGATGTGTGTTGTAGAGTTCATGAGTATGAAATATGAGTCCGTGGAGGACTTGAAGTGTTTGAATGATTAGTTAGCCGTGCACCTTGGTTGGTGCCGGTGATTGTATTGCTATTATGTGAATGTATGATAGAGTAATAGTAATGGAATGCGAGTAGCAATGCTAAGCGGTATTAGAGATGGGTTAGTAAGTGAATTAAAGTGTCATGATGCCTTAGTTATAAGGTAAGCTAGTGCTTGCGGCTAATTAGAATGTTGATGCTTAGACATAGATTGATTGTGCAATGTGATGTGTGAACCATAGACTTCATAATTTGATTATGATTATAAATGTTTTAACACTTGTCGGATAAGTGTTAAGTTTTATGATATGATTGCTTATGTGATGTTAAGTCTATGGTAGCTTATTATATGTCTAAGTTTTATGTGGTGTGCTTGAGGGCATGATTGCATAGAAGTGATGAATGAGATGCAGATTGTGCTAAAAGTCATAAGTGATATAAAGTGCGCTAGAAAGAATTGTAAAACATGAATATAATCATGTTAAAATATTTGAAATGTGTATGATGAGATTAATGAGAATGTTATAGAATAAACCTATGTAAGGTTTATATGTGTAAAGGTTGAATAGACTAAATGAAGTGATAGTATAAGTTGAGAATATGGTCAACATGGGGTTGACGGGTAATAGTGAAAGTGTGTTGTAAGAACACATAGAAAGTGTGTGAATTGTAAAGAACAAGCATCATACATAACTTGTCTAAAATAAAGATGACACATAGTGAGTGTGTGAGTCAACTTGGGGTTGACGGATGAAAGATAAGTTGCATTGTGAAAATGTAAAGATAATAAATGGGCAAGTATTATATTGAAACTTGTTGAGATGATAGTAAGTGTGGTAGTGAACGTTGAAATTGCTTAAGGCAATGAGAATTGAGAAAATGATAGTTTGTACTTAATGATAGAAGTACATGAAAGATAAAATGAGTAAAGATGTTAAAGTAGATATAGCTTGGATCCAATGCTCTAGTTATGGTATCCTTCGGGATAGCCCAGCTTGCCTTTTTGGCATGTGTTTATGGTATCCTTCGGGATAGCCCAGCTTGCTTTTATGGCATGGTTGTTAGCTTGCCTTCACGGGCATGGTTTGCCTATATCCTTGGCATGTGTTTGGCATCCTTTGAGATGGCCTAGCTTGCCTTCATGGCATGGTTGTTAGCTTGCCTTCATGGCATGTGTTTGGCATCCTTTGAGATAGCCTAGCTTGCCTTTATGGCATGGATGATAGCTTGCCTTTATGGCATGGATGTTTAGCTTGCCTTTATGGTATAGATGATAGCTTGCCTTTATGGCATGGATGTTTAGCTTGCCTTTATGGCATGGATGATAGCTTGCCTTTATGGCATGGTGGTTAGCTTGCCTTTATTGCATGGATGGAAAGTTAGTAAGATTGGATCCAAGGCTAGAAAAGATGGAAAGTAAAGCAAGTACGAATGTTATGTCGGAAGCGTATAAGTAGAATGGTTTATGGTTTCATGATTTAAATAGATTGGAACGCCTTTTCATTTAAATGAAGAATTGTAAATCGCCGAACCATAAGTTTATAATTCCTTACTTACACAGATTGGGACGCCTTTTTATGTAAATAAAGAGTTATAAACGAGTGGACTTATGTGTAGCTGATATGACATGAGTACGGATAGTGATATGAGAAAGTGAAAACTAAAACAGGTTAGACGTCATAAGAAAAGATATATATGGATAAAACTTATAGTGGCATTAAGGTAATGTGTAAACCTTAAGATAGATGCGTAGAGCGAGTTTGTGCATTAAGTTGATAAGTTAATGAGTAAGTATTCTCAAGATTTGACAAGAAGATTGCTTAAGTAATGCGAAGAAAAGATTTTGAAAGTGCCATTTAGATGGTACTTGATGTCTAAATTGAATTAAGTTGTCGGTTTTTGAAGTAGATAAGTGTTGGTATTATGTAAAATGTGAAAGTGGCCGGTATATGACTTTATGGCATGTTAGTGCATGGAATTATGACGTGGTAATAGTGCCGAAGTTTGACTTATATAAAGTCAAATAGTAAATGTTTCCGGATGACAAGTCGTCATTGTAGGAAATTTTGAGATAAGTTTGTAATGAGAAGCGCGTTTTAGTGGATTATGAGTTATGATTATGTATAGTAAGATTAGAATTGGCGAGATCATTTAGATCGTTGCAAGGTAATGACTTAGAAAGCATGAGAATAAGGACATGTATATGTTGTGAATTGGTTTTGGATAGTAATAGACAAGAGATTTCGGGGACGAAATCTAAATAAGGGGGTAGAATTGTTAGACCCATTTCCCGGATACTTGGACCCCACCCTAAATGAAGGTGGACCAAAGGCCTTACGTGATTGGCCAGTCAATGAATGTGGCGTAGTGGTCAAACCCGATAGTCATCTAATAGTCAAAGTATGACTAATGTAGTTATATTAAATATGATGCATAAACTAAAGGGGCCTAGGTTGCCAAGTGTTAAATATGTTATAAAGTGTGTTGTAGCCAAAGAAGAAAGAATAGGACTTGAAGGACCATTTGTGTCATTTGGCCAAAATGCCAACTAACTAGTTTAGAAATATCTTAGATATTCCAGACAATTCATTTTGTCTGGTGTGATTGTGTATGTGTCGACATAGCCAAGAAGGAGGGAAAACCATGTTTTCTTGATGATCAAATTGGTGAAAGATTAGTACTCCAAATCAAGAATTAAGCTAGTACCAATCATCCTTTCAAGTAAGTTATTACTTATCTTAAGTTAATTGATGATTGGAAGGTTAGGGTTTATGAACCCTAACTTGGGAAAGATGGGTAAATGGTGTTTTAAGTATAATTCAGAGGAAATGATAATTATATGATGTGTTGATGATGGGTTAAGTTAGTAAGTGATGGGATTGCTTATAATGTAATCAATATATTATTATATGATGATTAGAGATGAAAGAAGTAAGTTGATGGTTGTATAAACCATTGTTATGATTATTATGTTATGTGTTAAGTATTTGTATGATGTTATGATTTAGGGTGTTTATGATGATGATGATGATGATGATGATGATGATGATGATGATGATGATGATAAAGTTGATGATGAGGCCTTGATGTGCTTAGCTTGGAGCTAAGGTAAGTAAAATGATGATGACATGTGTTATATGGATTTCTAACATATGTGTGTTATGTATGTTTTGTGTCAAGTATTATGGATTTGATATATGCTTAAGTGATGTGATGAATATGGCCTATGTGATGAGTTGATGTTATGGAATAAGTTGATGTTATGTGTTAGATGAGAGGCGGAGTAGTAAGCTCGTATGTAAGTGTTTATTGTATATGATGCTTATGTGTTGATTGAAGTATAATGGTATGTTATGATCGTTTTATTTACTAAGCGAAAGCTTATGGTTTAGTTGTCTAACCATTTTGTAGGTTTGTATGCTATCATGGAAGGCTTGGACTAAGGATAAAGACTTGGTTATGTGATATTAGAAGGATGGTAAGTAAGTAGAGCTTAGGTAGACACCGAGCTCAAGTGTAAAGTTTGTACCCCGTGAGTCAAGTAATGTTTTATAAAGTGTAGCCAAGTGGCAAAATGTATGTCAAGGTTGTCCTATCGATTTGGTGGTCAACCGTTGTGTCAATGTATGCTTTATGTGTTTATAGTCAAGGTTAAAGGGGCGTTTGGATTAAGTATAAATATACCCATTTTGGGTTGTGAACGGGTCAAGTGTTTATGGAACATGTTTAATATGTTAAAGTAATGATATTGGCCAAGTTTGGTGGGTAAATGAATTGGTAAAGATGGTTTGTAGTGTAAATGGGTCAAAACGGGTATTTTGGCATAATACCCGTTACTTTGTGAAGCATGCTTCCGTGGGTCATTATGACCAAGTTTATACATATATTTGATGTTTATAACGTCCTAATAATTTCTGGAAGTTTTGGTGTTATGTCTTGTTATAGAAGCCGTTTTCTGGAAAATGGGTCAAAAGTGCACAAAAGGGTTATGCAGAAAAGGGGTGTTTGGGACAAGGTCCATTTTAACCTGTTTTGGGTCAAATGGGTTAAGAATTTTGGGAAACAATGTATATGGTATATTTTGGTTCAATGTGTATTAAATGTGTTTTAATATAGGTCTAAATTGTCGATTTTTGTGTTTAAAGGCGTACGGGTCATTTTAAGAAAATAGTGCACTTTAGGGGTCCATAATGCACCGAAGGTGTTATAGTGCACTTTAGGGGTCCATAGTGCACCGTAGGTGTAATAGTGCACTTTAGGGGTCCATAGTGCACCGGAGGTGTCATAGTGCACTTTAGGGGTCCATAGTGCACCGGAGGTGTTACAGTGCACTTTAGGGGTCCTTAGTGCACACTACAGGTTACAGTGCACTTTAGAGTGCCACCCGTCATTTTAAAAGTATTTGAGTATAGTCCCATTTAAAAATGAGTTCAAGGTCTATATGTCTAAGGATTTTGTTAATGGTCAAAAGAGTTTTGGAATGAAGGTCAAAGTTGGGTCATTTCCGCGTAAAAGTTAAAGTTTTTGGTCAAAGCGTTCATGGGGTGTAACACTTTTTGTAAACAATTATGTTTTTGAAAGGATTGAAATAGTTTTCCATAGCCAAGGCATGTTCCATATCATCCTCAATATGTTCAAACGACGGTGCGGTTATTCCATACTTCGGGTTTCCTTCACTATCATGGCTAATATCAAACATGTCCAACCAATCTTCCTCATCCGATTCCTCATCCGCTAGAATCTTGTTTCTTTTCTTAGCATGGTAAATTCTCCTAGCAACTCCACCATCAATCTCCATTGTTCATTTACCATTATCAATTATGGCTCCAATTGTACTAAAAAATGGACGACCAACCAACATAGGCGTCTCCTTATCAATGGGCACATGTAAGGTCAAGAAGTCACACAAGTAGGTTTGGAAACCTATTTGTAGCCTTACGTTCTTAACTTTTCCATAGGCTTTAGCCATGGTATTGTCCGCCATCAACAAAACATCATTAGAAGGACAAGCTCTTCCTAACTCCAAAAGCTTATAAAGTTTATATGGCATGATACTCACACTAGCCCCGGTATCGGCCAAGGCGTTTATTGCAATGGTTCCATTAACTTTGAGCGGGATAAGGTAATTTCCCGGATCCTCCTTCATCTTAGGCAAACCTTTCTCCATAACTTTCTCTTCTTCCTCTTCCTCAATCACACTTTTCTTGTCAAGTTTCATCTTTTCAACCGAGATTTCATCAAGTAAATTCCTATAATGAGCTTAGTGTTCCAAGACACGGAGTATGGGTTTCTCATTAAGTAACTCCTTGAATTTTGTGGTGATTTCTTCCACACATTTGGCTTCATCAATGGTTTCTTTGGGTGGTGTTTCTTTTGGTGAGGGTGTTGGGTTGGAAGAATTTTCTCCCTTGAGTAGTGTAGTAGGGTGTGGTAGTGATGATGGTGAAGGTATAAGACCTTTGAATGGTGGATATTTTTATTTTAGATGAGAAGCTTTTCCCATCTTGACTATTTCCGTGCTCCCTAAAGTACCATCTTCATTTTCACAAGTCTCTTCCATTTGCTCAATCAACCAATCAACATCCTTATCATCTTGCAATTCCCCAATCTTAAGTTGCATATCTCCTAAACCAAAATCAAGAACACACTTGGTTGCTACCAAGAAATTCCTTCCAAACACAACGGAAGGGTCCGTAGTGTCTTCATACTCATCAACAATCAAATCCATAGTAAAAGTATAACCATGAATGTCAATTTTAACATCCCTTGCTATCCTTCTATTGTACTTGTCCGCTTCATACTTTCCATCTCCAAATTTTTCATAAAATGCATAAGTTACATAGCTTTCACCTTGTCCAATATTGCATTCCGCATCCCAAGCTCCAAAACCTTCGATTCCACAAGGTGTAGAACACCTCATACTTGGTTCATCATACTCCCTTAACTTAGCTCGAGTGAAAGTGATTACCCGTGGCTTTTCTGGTTGACATTCCATAAGTTCAACATCTTTTCCTTTAGCTTGCAATTCCACTTTCTCCGTATCAACAATTTTCTCCATCCTTGCCATAACATCTCCAACATCCATCAATTCCATTTCCAAATTGTCCAAATAAGCCGAAACTTCACTAGGCGAATCCATAACTAAAAATAAACTAAAACATTCATAAACAACAAATCCAAAACAAACGTTAGGGGTTAGTTAATAAAAAAAAAAAACTAAACTATTCAAGTACGAAAACATAAATAAATATTTAAAACGATTTAAAGAAACTAAATAAACAAATTACTAATAAAATAAAAACGAAAAAAGCAAAATAATTTTTTTTTTTTTTTTTTTTATACAGCAAACGGCGGTTCACCACCCGAACCGGCGGTTTGGGTGGTTCAAAATTTACCGAGAGTTCCAACAGCCGCGGTTCAGTATTGAACCAGCGGTTGGTTTTGGTTCGATGTTCTCAGAAAGTTCCAGCCGGTCCGGTTCAAACTGAGCCGGCCGGTTTGGGTTTTTTGGTGGTCACAGAATGTCCCAACCGCGGCGGTTGGGATCCCAGCCGGCGGTTGGTACATTTTTTCATTAAATTTTTTTTTTTTTTTAGAAAAACTTAATACTCAAACCAATCAACATAAAATAGAATAAAGATGAGATTAACAAGTGAAACTAGAGCATATCAATCAAAAACACTTAACAAATCATCAATCAAAGAAAACCAAACAATCATAAGAAACAAAAATAAAATTAACTCTAAAATTCATGAAAAAACAATAACAAATTCTATGCTACTTATTTACAACTAAACTAAACTAAACTAAGCTAATCTAAGTAGTCCCCGACAGCGGCGCCAAAAACTTGATTGCGTGTAAACCGGTTATATTTTATATCCAAAGTTTCACTCAAATTTTAAATTTATAAAACACCTTTTTACCGATTATTAAGAAAACGCAATACCAGCAAGTATACTCGTCCGTGTGTAATATGGTTTGTGGTAAATAGTGATCGTCCCAAGAGACTACGTGGTTTAAACTTAGCAATTTAGGTAGCACAAGAAATAGTACTAAAGATTGTCACACTCTAAAGCACTTGTAAATAAACAAACAAACAATGGTTCCAAATTCAATCAATCAAACGAACAAATGCTTGTTTAGGAATAATAAACAATCGTGATAGAATGTTGAACTTGTTTGGGTAAAACATATATGTAGAAGGCACATACCAATTTTCACAAGGTTTTCTAGTCAATGGGTAATATCAAGAAAAATCCATGTTTCTACTAGTTTCACGGGTGAGTCGTTTCGGCCACTACATCATCCCATTACGCTAGCCCTTTGTGTTATCAAGTGTATGAAAAAGATGATTAGTAATCGTTAGTTTATACGAGTCCTTTCGACCCAATCTCGTGATTAAATATTCCCGAATTCATTTAAAAACTTGAATACTTAATAGTTGTCAATTATCAAGTACCAATCCATTTGTGCACCAACTTTTTGGAATCAAACAATATCAGAAACTCTTTCGACCTTTAAATCCAACAATGTTTAATCAACATGTTTAGAACACGAATTATATTTAAACAAACTTATGAGAACAATCACTTTTTCTAACCGACTAATCATTCAACATTCACACGAAAGTCTACATAATTCCTAAACAAGTATCACAAATTACTCCATAACAAGTTTCATCAACAAACGTAACATTTCATTCAATATCAAATTGTTCAACATAATAATTAAGTAAAAGAAAGTAGGGCTGAGCAAAACCGATCGAAACCGATTTGTCCCGACAAACCGACTAACCCGACAGCAGCCCGATACCGAACCGACAAGTATCGGGTCGGGATTCGGTTATACAAATAGGTAGTTTTCGATATCGGGTCGGGTCGGGATAAAAACCGACCCAATCCCGATTGATCCCGACATACTAAATTGGTGGAAGTTAAATAGTCCAAGATTTCCAATTGTATCAAAGATGGCGAAAGGTAATAACTTGTGTTTTTTTATTAAATTTTAGATTAACTTATGTTTTTTATTAACTTATGTTTTTTATTAACTTTGTTTTAGATATCTTGTGCATCCAAGTATCCACCGTTGCTTCCGAATCCGCCTTTAGCGCGAGTGGTCGAGTTTTGGACCCGTATAGGAATTCTTTAGCGCCTAGCATTGTAGAGGCTTTGGTGTGCACACAAGATTGGATTCGTACATCAAGTAAAAACATCACTGTGGATACGTTAGAGGATTTAATGAAGGACGACGAGCTTGCTAAAGGTAAACTATTTATATACTAGTTTATTGCTTATTTGCCCTTACTAGTTTGAATCTGCCATGTTTCTGTTCGGGTCTGTATTGCCATGTTCTATTAGGTTTGAATCTGTCCTAGCATCGTCTGATATGGTTCTGAATCTGTCCTAGCAAGTGTCATAAGTCATAACCACTTGTTTTAGTTGCTATGATGGCATGTGAACGCTGCTCAGTATACTCTAAACATCATTATACTCTAAACATCAAGCAGCAGCGGATGATACCATTTGAGAATCTGATGGACTGCTTATCATATAATGAGATAATCAATGTCTGCATTTTTGTTATGCCTGCATTTTTTTTATGCCTGCATTTTTTTTGTTCATGCCTGCATTTTTTTTGAACACTCAGTAAGATGTTGATACCATTTGTCATATGCTTTATGTTGATGCCTGCATTTTTTTTTCAAGCAGTGGCCTAGTTGTTTAACCCGTTGATTATAATGCTCCAAAGCTTGTAAACTAAAAAGCTCCAAAGCCTACATTTTTTTTCTTCAAGCAGTGGCCTAGTTGATTATAATGTCAAATGGATATTTGTATCCAATTAATCATATATTGCATGCATGTTTTTTCTAGAAATTCAAGAGGCGTTAGACAAACAAAAGGGAGAACATGGAAAAGAGAAGAATGTTGCGCCATGATTCAAGAATGTTGTCATCAAACTTTTGCTTTGTAGTTGTATTTGGTTGCGTATTTGAACATTTGATTTGTATTGGTATTTGGTTGCTTAATTACTGCCCCTTTTTCATGAAGAGTTGAAGACATTTGGTGCTTGGATATGCTACTGGATTGGTATTTGGTTGCTTAAGAGTGGATTTGTATTTGAACATGTAATTTGTAATTTTGTATTGCAAAGTTTGCTTTTGTAATTTTGTAATTTGTAATTTGTAATTTGTAATTTTGTATTGCAAAATGCAAAGTTTGCTTTTGTAATTTTGGATTTGCTATTTTATCGATGGTTATAGCAAAGCTTGGGCACCTTGTATCTGCTGATGGGCTGGCTACTGGGCTCCTTTTTTTAATTTTCAGGCTTGACTGCTTAAGCCCGAATTCGAAACCGACTGTCCCGTTTGATCCCGAATCGACCCGACTTCTAGTCAGTTCGGTATTGGTATGCAATTTATGCTTGTTTCGGTATCGGTATTTGTCGGGACGGGTCGGGATCTGGCCCGATGCTTAGCCCTAAAAGAAAGTTACCCAAAGCAAGTCTACAATGAGTAAGAAATATAAAGAGTTATAGCATTCCTTAAGGCCTCCAATCGAACAAGGGAATTCTCTGCCTCTTCTAACAAGTATCACCAACACTTCTTGGTAAGAATTACAGGAATTATTAAGCTCTTTCGGGTTGTATAAGATATGATCAAGTCCTTATGTTGTAAGGCTTGATTGAGATTTGTTAATTATGACTTGTGTCAAGTTGTTTATGATAATGTGTATGATAATGGGGTGATTAGGGTCTTATTTATGCTTGAAATCACCCTCAAAAACTATCACAAGCCTTCAATAATCATAAAAGAGAGGAAATGATCAGACTTGAGTCATTATGGTAGTTAAAACCTTGAGTTAATGCAACTCTTCATCTCAGAAATATCTCAACCTGCAGTTCAGACTTGAACCTGCGGCTGGGATGACTGCTCAACCTCAGGTTGGGCTTTTGAACCTTGGGTTTGAATCTCAGCTTCAACCTTAGGTTTAGAAATTGGTTTGCATGTGTATTTCAACCTTTGGTTGGCAATAAACTCCAATCTTTAACACTCTTTTTAAGCACCAAATCATGACTCCATCTTTCATTAAAAATCTTCACATCCTTCTCTTGTACATCAAAAATAATCATAACATGAATCAATATCTTTGACGACAAGCTTTTCTTGAATATTCTCTTGATCTTTTGGCTTTTCTTTGTCATTCTTCGATATTTCCTTGTACCTAGACCTGAACACATCTTAATACCTTTTAAGTGCAAAATGCTCATAAACATAACTAAATAATATACAAAAATATACAAATAATGCGACTTTATCATAGACAAAATGAGCGTTATCAAATCCCCCACACTTAAGTGCAAAATGCTCGTATACCCACCAGGGTATATCAAAAATAGATGAAATATCGGTGACGGACGTACGGATGCCGACATGAGCTATTACTCTATTCACATGGTATGTGCATTCTGCGTTCATAGTTTGTCAATATTTTAAATTTACTCATGTAAAGGTAGAAGTAACAACTAAATTTGGCTATTGAAGCACGCAAGAAACCTGCATTTGCATGTTGTGGCCTACTCAGAAAGTTTGGTGTATTTAAATGAATACATGCACACAGACGCAACGTATCAGTGATGGATGTCACCACACAAGGACTGCACAAACAACAAACAGAAACAGTAATATTTTCAGGCTCTGCCCTACTTACAAAGTTCTATTTCCCGGGTTTATTCGTAAACATAGGTCATGTGCTCAGGTATGTATTCACATTTATTTTAATGAATTTGGTGGTCAAAAATTGTAACCGTATATTGGCATGGCAAAGGTGTGTAAAACTTACCAAAAATTTATAGTTATTGATTCTATAAAAATGTTTGAAAGAGAAGTTCAAAGTAACGAGGTATGTGTTAGATGCTCACATTACTTAGTGGATGAATGAAGTCTGAAACTTCAACATAGTTACTTATTCTAAGCTCCCATACAGTTCCTTTTGTTATTTCAACAATCTAGCAAATCGCCTGGGGCAGGCCTTTGCATAAAGGGAGTTGAAACATCAAAAGGAACTGTAGGGGACCTTAGAAAGGTTAGCTATGTTGCTTTTTAAATTCCATTCTTTTTTATGACTTAAAACCATCCATCTACAAAATAATGCGGGCATACACAGCCTACTACATTGGACTTCATCTTGAAAACTTCAATTATTAGGGCACATCTATCTAACAATGTAGCTAGGTTCCATTGGTTAAATTGTCCGATTTCCCTAAAACCATTTGTCTATCAAGCACACCAATGGTTTTAAGGAACTCGGTCAAATTAAGCAATAGAATCCATATACATCATTTGATAGATGGGCTCTAATAATTGAGACGTGTTGATTGTGATAATGATATAATGTGTATTGTTAATGAAAGGCCACACTCCTTCATTATCCCATTCAACACGGGTTTTAATACTCACATACTTTTCTAGAATCAACATATTTTTCTTCAACACACCTTGGTACTTTGAGCTTCCCCTCGAAAATCCATTCCTATGTCACTGTCCTTGCAATGGGTTTGGCGCAAACCTTTGCACATATTTCATTGACATGGGAATGGGATTTCGAGTGGAGCCTCAAAGTACCAAAGTGTATCATGGTACGAACAACAATCACATGATTACAGCCAAGATAGTTGGTCTGACCTTCCCCTCGAATTCCTTTTGGTATTTAAACGGCCTATCAATACGTCTGGTGCAAACCATTGTTTAAAGACCATTTAAATAACAAAAGGGTTTTAAGTAGGAGGTCAGAGTTTCCACCTATGATTATTAATAGTTCTTTTCTAACACAGATTAAGTAGGTTGGCAAGTATTCAATTATTCCATTGAATTTCACACCCTGGTAACGACATATGAAAACACCTTATTTTAATCTATTCTTACCACTGTAATCAGTAAATGACTATTAAAGAATGAACTTTAATTCCGTTGCATGCTATATTTTCAGCATTTAAAGATGGCGCGGGAGATGATAAGAATCCTAAGGCGTTCATTAAAAAAACAATTTTTTTACCATGAGAGCAACGAAGACTACCTGGTATTTTTCTATTTGCTGATACTAACAGTTAATGTTATGCGACTGTTATAGTTAACTTTTTTTTGCATATTCATAACTGCACTTACATAAAAGACACTGATCAACAATAGGGTACAATTGCTAAAGAAAGATGAGAAACCGAAGAGAATGCTGTGACAAGTGATTTGAAGCAAATTACTTCTTCGCAGTGTCCTCTTCCGTTTCCCATCTTTCCTTCATAATTGAATCATACTGTTGATCAGTACCTTTTATGTAACTGCAGTTGCGAATATGCAAAAACAAATTAACTCTCACAGGCACAAAACATCAACTTTTAATATTGGCAAATAAAAAAATACAAGATAATCTTCGGTCACTCTTAAGGTCAAAATTTTTTTTTTATCGCACGCCTTAGGATTTAGTACCCCATTGGTCAACTGAAACGTAGAAATTACAATTTTCTCTGGACTCTTTTGTTTTGTACTGGTACATTTAATTTGTTGATTTATTGCTTTTATATGTTTATTTATACAAAATTGCATATGAGTGTAAAAACAAAAAAAATTCCCTGCTTACAATATATGAAAGCGTCTCAAAGTATCTTTAGTTATAGCTTTCGGTAATAACTCAATTTTTTATGATACTATATAAAGCAGAAAAAATATAATACCAACATTTACGATTTTCATGTTGGTACTTAAAGTTAAGCTGAAGTAGTTTGGACCCATTTATGCAACTTACAATAATAACATCTGATTTTATTCTGATTTCAGGCATTTTTTTGTAGAGAAGCAAATGACCCACAGTTATGAGACGGTGTTTATCATTCCGCTTAATGTATCCATTATTTCAGAACATTGATGCTGCCCAATTAAGGTACTGTTAAATGTGCCATTATTGTGTAATCGTTAATCCCAGTTTGTTACATGACAAACATCAGCTTTGCAACACAGGAAACCCTTGCCAACTCAAAATC
This sequence comes from Artemisia tridentata subsp. tridentata, assembly GCA_021014915.2. Lineage (NCBI taxonomy): Eukaryota > Viridiplantae > Streptophyta > Magnoliopsida > Asterales > Asteraceae > Artemisia > Artemisia tridentata. The sequence continues at coordinate 8,115,372 of CP139506.1, read as the reverse complement.
AGTTGGTTTGGCCAACAAACTAGCTGCCAAGAGGCGTTGATTTGTCATGACTCCATTTCCACAAGAGGCCCTGATCAAAAACAGGATGCAATTCTTAAAGATTGGTGCGAAATGGAAGAGGATGGTGTGACAAGTGATTTGGTGCAAATTACTTTTTCGCACCATCCTATTTCGTTTCCCACTGATCTTTCAGAATTCAATCGTATTGTTGACCAAGACTTTTTTGTAGAAGTACGTTTACAACGAGATCGTTCATACGGGATGACCGAGAACTTAAAAGAAAGAGGAAAAAGCACTGCAATTGAAAAGCCACCGGAGAGTCAAGACCGATGAAACAGGTATCGATAATTCTCTTTGCACCATTTTTTTTAACATTAACCCTACAATTTCTATTTAATCATGTTCTTCCTGTTTTGGCAGGCCTGCAAACATGAATCACTAAACCGATCTACATATGCACCAGTCGGTACGTTTGGAGTGGAATTACACAAGTTGCCAAAAGGATATTGCAAAAGAGGTAAGATACATAACTTCCAGGATGCTAGATATATTGGCCCGCATAAACCATACTGGAGGATTCTTGGTTTCACTATACATAGCAGAGATCCACCCGTTCATATAATTGCACTGTACCTTCAGAAAATGCAACGTGTTATACCTGAACCATTCAGTTAATGTTGTTCTTTTGTCGTGACAGCCATCTGTATTTCGTTTTGCTTCTCCCGGTCATCAGGTACGACGTTAACTGAATGGTTCAGATACAACATGTTGCGTTCATCATCCTGAAGACGAAACAATGTTTTATAGATACTTACTGATGCAATAAAAATCACACATAAAAATCTTGAAAATTCTTTGGCAAATCCTCATTTCGTTTCGCTTCTCCCAGTCATCAGATACAACAGCGATGCAAGATCTGATTCGAAGGCAGAACTGCTATATAGCAAAGAATGAACCGTCACATGCAGCCTTGCATTTCACTATTGATTACATGGATACTCAATCATAAGCTTCTGCTTTTTGTTCTTTCTTCTTTTGAATATGTCATAATTCTCCTGGAACTTGTAATGTTTACCTTTGTTGTATTTAATACGTGGTTTTTTTGGAGGATATATATGTGAGGCAGAACGAAATACGGGAGGATATATATATATATATATATATATATATATATATATATATATATATATATATATATATATATATATATATATCTTTGGCCTTCGTTTCATTCAGCCTCATTATATATATCCTCAAAAAAAAAAAAAAAAAAAAAAAACGTATGTAATTTAGATTCTTATGTTACCGTATCGTTGTTTCTATCTACTAGGCTTCTATTTTTATGCTTTAATGTAATGTGTATTAATTTGGCTAAAGTTTAAATAATGCCTAAGGAAGCGTACATCTAGTACTGGTTGAAAAAATTTGTGGAATGCAGTTCCTATTTACAGATCATGCTTGTTGCGTTCAATATATAACTGCCGTGTAAGAAGTAATAAAAGCACAACACACAGCAAAATCGGCTTACAACATTATAATAATAGTAATTTTTATTTATAAGCCTGCATTTCCTTCTACATTTTCATGCCAAAAAGAGAACAATAGCTAACGCGCAATGTAAGTATGCAAAACAGCCCAAAAAACCCAATCTACCTATGCCAAACAACCCAAACAACCCAGCCTGTTAGTATATCAGAATGTACATTTCCAGATTCTACGAAAAAAAATCCCGCCAGGCCACAACGCGGCCGGCCGCCGCCTTACTTGTTTATATAATTTTGAGTTTATGATATATAATAATTTATAAATTTGTATAATATTACAAAGGCTACTAAAAAAATGATATTATAATAGGATCTTAAGATCTCGATCCAATCTTATGATCACGATCTTGCAAAGACGAAATCGATCCTAAGTAGGATCCCGATCTTGAAAACCTTTATTTATTCATCGGTCACGAACTCACAATTTACCAACAAAATGAGTTAACACAATTTAGTTAGCTTGATCTTATATTCTTATCATCTCAATAAAACTTTTAACTACATCTCTAGATTAGTCGATATATATGTGTATTACTTCTTCCAGATGACAACAACTTTACTTAAGCAAATGAAATTATTGCTTGCTTTTTTCTTGAGTGAATCATTTCCCATTAGTATAAGAGTTTAGTGGATATGAATGAACAATTATGCCATGGAAAGGAACCACTTTACTTTCTATCTTTCTTATACATGTCTCTTTATAAAAAATCAAACACGTCTTTGAATTTGGTATGACTAAAATTGTACCCTTACTTCAAACATAAAGAAGTTAAGAAGCATGCCATGTTTTTTCAAAGAAGCTAGTCGAGTTGTAACAAAATATGATTATCAAAAGAATCCAACATATCAGATCGATCTTATTCGTGTAATTACTTCATATTCACATGAATCTCACAAACTCGGACAACACTCGATGATTTAACGCTTTTAATGGCACGATGATTTCACATTTTCACTTATTGTTAAGAGCTTGCATGGAATAACCTGAGAAACAGAAAACGTTAATATTTTATTTTGTTGTGAGTTTGTGACCAAATGAACATTTCATTTAGTGTTATTAAAGTGTGACATAATGGGCTGAGATTTTTGTGAGGCCTTGTATGAGCCCAATGACGTTCTAGCCTAACTACAAAGCCCAATCTCCATAGATTGGGTCCAAATTATGGTCCTTTGAAAACTTTATGTTTGGTCAGTTAGGCCTTTTACCTAAGCTTGTTCCTTTGTTTTTCATTGTAGTAGAGACAGGTCAAGCCTTCTTCGAAAATGTCGAGTTGAGTCGAAAGTAAAACAAGTAATCAAGTTGTTTTAAGCTACACTCAAAAGTATTGTTCAATTATTGTCTCAAACATACAGATAAATAGTCGGAAAAAAACTATTCAAAAATTTGAGTGTGTTTGACTCTTTTTTTTTTTTTTTTTAAATCGTGTGTTTTGCTCAGAAACGTAACTCGGGTATATATTTTTGTTCACAGATTTGTTTCAAACGCAAACTACCACCAATACACTTATAAAAAACGCAAATTTTGACCATTTTCCTTCAAATATTTTGTAGATTAACGTTCTATGATGTCTTAACAACAATAAAAATGCAAACTTTATAGACAAAACACATAAAAATTGCAACTTTTTTTTATTTTTCCGACTATAACAAAACAAAGTAAACACGTGTAACAAGAAGTAGTATTCTAGGTCGTTTTTTGCGCCATTTTTTGCACAAGTTAACTTACAAACACAAAAGCAAACTAATTAGGGTCTCCTAAAGTAGCTACTTTTCTGTTAAAAGCAAAAATAACAAAAAACATCCACGAAAAGAAAGAAGCTTTGTGATATGTAGAAAAAGATTAAAAAAGATGAGATTTTTAAGACACAAACACACAACTAAACCATCATTTGGCTCTTGATACCACTTGTAAGGTCTCTTACATAGTGATCAATCACACAAATTATGCTTTAGAGGTTTTAGAGAGAGAAAATAATGAACTAGAGAGAGAAATGTGGAAGGGAGGAGATATGGAGAAGTTAGGTGAAATCTTATTATTGCACACACTATAAATGAGACTCACACTTGAGAGTAGAGGTGCACATCGAAACAGGTTAACCGAACCGCAATCGAAAAATTGAACCGGTCAAAACCGGTTTTGACCCAAACCGGTCCGGTTTTTCCACAAACCGCCGGTTTGGAATCGGTTTGGGATTTCAAAGAAATGACCAGTTAGAGGACCGGTTTTTGGGAAGCGGTTATTCGAACCAGTTTGGTTAACCGGTTTGGGCGGGAGGAGAGGGGTTTTTTTTTTATTTCTTTTGAAATTTCAAATTTCAAATTTTGAATTGGGTGGGAAGGAGCGTGGGGGGCCGGTTTTTAAATTATTTGGGCTCAATATTTACCATTTTGCCATTTATTATTTAGTATAAATAGAAGGGTTATGTTTTTGTTTATTCACAACTTTCATACAAGCAAAATACACTCTAAAAAATCAAAACCAAAAGTATTTCACTAATGGCAAGTTCAAACACCACCAACAACACCGAAGCTGGTTCAACAAGTGCACCTACGGTTGTCAAAATTTTACCATGCAACCGTGTAAAAGATCCTTGGAAAAACTTCAACTACGTCCTAATGTCGGATGACAAGAAAAAGGCTCAATGTAAGCATTGCTTGAGTATAATGTCGGCAAGTTCCAACTCGACGTTGAGGGCTCATATCAAACAGAAGTATTGCAAGACACTCAAAACGGTTCCGGAAGCAGGTCAATCGTCTATGGCTCGGGATGGGAGTATTTTTGTATACGATCATGAAGTAGTTCGTCAACAATTTACCGGTTTGGTGATTCGACGAGGTTTGCTGTTCAACCATTGGGACGACCAGGATACGGCGGAAGTGTTTCAGAATCATGTCCAACCAATGTACAATCATGTAAGTCGTATGACTCTAGAACGCGATGTTATGAAAATGTAGAAAATGGTCAAACAAGAATTAAAATATGCTTTTTTTAATTTAGATGCGTGTGTTAATATAACAGCGGATGTTTGGTCCGCTCCTCATGGTTCGCCATTTTCGTACCTTTGTGTTACCGCACATTGGGTTGATCCCGAAAGTTGGCAAATGATGAAGCGAGTCATATCAATTGAAGAGTTTTCGGTTCCTCACACGGGAATTGCTTTATTCAAAATGTTGAGAAAAGTGTTTCACAAATTTCACTTGCAACAAAAAAATTCTTTCAATTACGTTGGATAATGCTAGTAACAACGCAAATGCAATGGGTAGACTAAAAATGGAATACGAGCCACCTTTAAATGGCGGTTTTTATCATTCTCGATGTGTTGCACACATTATTAACTAGGCTGTGCAAGCGGGATTAGCCGATCCCGTAATGGGTGAAATGAAAGATTGTTTTAAATAAATGTTATGCGATATTTTTAAAAAGGGTACTAAAAGATATAATAACTACGTTCGGATGTGTGTTGATGCGGGGAAACATTGGTTGTCACCTAATTTAGATTGTGATACAAGATGGAATTCCACTTTATCTTATGTTCTTAAGTGGTATAAAACAAAATGTGACTTTACAATATTTTCATGACATGTTGGCGGAAAAGGGTAGGGTTGCTCCATTTGCAGTCGAAAATTGGGAAACTATTGAAAAACTAACCCGATTACTTGAAGTTTTTTTCAACGCCACAAAAAAATTATCAGGAGTTTATTATCCAACATCTCATTTGGTATTCAAGCAACTATATTACATGTGTTCAAGTTTGGCCTAATTTGAATTAAATGATGGTAATATGGTTTCACTAATGAAAGAAAAGCTTATTAAATATTTTGAAACTTTGCCACTGGTAATTACTTGTGCGGCCGCATTAAATCCATGTTATAATGTATGCGGGGTAGAGTTACTTATCGACTCGATTACAACTGATTTGGGGTTATTCGCGAATAACGCGAACTTTGCTAAAGATGCAAAAGCGGCTTTTAGCAATTCTTGTGAAGGTTTATGGGAATATTATTTTGATAAATATGGTAACCCACCTCCTTCTGTGAATGCGACTTCTTCTTCTTCATTGAGGTCGTCGCATAGAGGGAATCCGATACAAGGCTTGCTACAAAAGTTAAGAGAAAATCCCAACAAACGGGCAAAGAGTGATCGTTTCACAAACAATGAATATACAAGATATACCGGAACCGATTTTATCTCACATATTCCGGCCGACCAACATGAAAACTTTGATGTTTTGGCGTTTTGGAAAGCAAAGGAAACAATGTTTCATGTTCTATCCCGAATGGTTCGAGATCTACTAAGAATACAAGCTACTTCGGTAGCTTCTGAATCCGCTTTTTCAACAAGTGAAAGGGTGTTATCAAACAGAAGAACAATGCTCACACCGGCTTCTTTAGAAATGTGTATGTATTTGAAAGATCATTTGGACGCAACTAAGCAAGTGGAACACAAATCAAGTCTTGAAAACTCCTTAGACATCGAAGAAGAGATCTACGAGGTAGAGTTGCAAGAGGGTACAATCGAGTTGCTTTTCGATGAAGAAATAAGACAAGATGAAGCTGCTAACGAAGCTAGGTCCCTCGGATCCGATGAAGACATGTACGAGTGGCTTTTTGATTTATTATGTTTATGTATTATGTTTTAAGTTTATGTATTATGTTTGATGTATTTCCTTTCACGATGTATTTCCTTTCAGTTGTATTCCGATGTATTAAATAAAAATTGAAGTTTATTAATTTTTACTTAATATAAACGACGAAAAACGAAAAAAAAAAAAAAAAAAAAAAAAAAAAAAAAAAAAGAAAAACAAAAAGTTAACGGGTTAAAAACCTGTCCCAAACCGGTCAAACCGTTTTTTGAAAATTCAAATTTGAACTTGGCGCCTTGGCGGGGAAAAAAAAGGGGGTTAACCGGTTAAAAACCGGTCAAACCAATGGATTTTTTGAATTTAATTTTTGAGCGAGGAGCCGGGTAAAACGTAGGGGGTTCGAAAATTTGAATTTTTTGGTTTCAAATTTACCATTTTGCCATTTTATATTTAGTATAAATAGAGAGGTTGTGTTTTTGTTTATTTACAACTTTTATACAACCAAATTATACTCTAAAAAATCAAAACCGGAAGTAATTCACTAATGGCAAATGCAAATCAAGGACAGGTGGCTGTTGCACCAATTGCACCGGTGATTGTTGCGGTTTTACCATGCAACCGTAAACCAGATATTTGGGATAACTTAAACTACGTGCTAATGTCGGATGGCACGAGAAAGGCTCAATGTAAGCATTGCTTCCGTTTAATGAATCCCATTTCCAACTGTGCGTTGAGGGCTCATTTCACCATGTATTGCCCGGCACTCGAGCCTCGACGAGTCGACGTTGAGTAGCTTCTCGATGTTTTATGTTTTAAGAATTATGTTTTATGTTTATGTATTATGTTTGATCATGTATTTCCGTTGTATTAAATAAAAGTTGAAGTTTATTCAGTTTACTTTGTATAAACGACGAAAAACGTAAAAAAAAAAAAAAAAAAAAAAAAAAAAAAAAAAAAAAAAAAAAAGCCCGTCCAAACCGGTTAACCGGTCACGAACCGTACCCAAACCGGTTTGGATCAGTTGGGTTTTTTCCTCCCTGGATCCGGTTAACCGGCCCAATCATTTTTTTTCTGTTGACTCGAACCGGTTCGGGTTTGAACGGTCGTCAAACCGAAACGGAAAACCGAAATGTGCACCTCTACTTAAGAGCAAGAGGCGTTTAATATACAAAGGGTGAAAGCCTCATGGGCTTTTCATGGGCTATGGGCTTAGTTACATGCTTCTGATTTGGACTTGATAATTAAACTAGCTATCTTAAAAATACATCATAAATATCAAGTCCAAGAATAGTCCAAATGCCCATTACTTAATCTTTACTAAGCGATTACAAGGTTACAAGGCACATAATGATAAATGACAATCACTTCTATAAAGCTAACACTTGTCCCCCACGAATTCTTGCACATTGTCACTGTCAATCATCATTGGTGACGAGTCTCGTTTGTATAAAGCATTCCAACTCGGTGCTGAATGATCACGACTATAAGAATGCGTACCTCCCGAAGACATATTTTCCATCGCCATATCACTAATAGATGGTGCTTGACCACTAACAACGCCTCCTACCTCATGGCTTGAGTTCTCTTCGTGAATGGAATTTTTAGGCCCAGTCTCCATAGCCATACCACCAATAGATGGTGCTTGATCACTAACTCCTCCTAGCGTAAGGTTTAAGTTCAAATCGTGAATACAAGAGTTCCTTTGTCCACGATTACTGTCACTGAGAGATGGAGGTTGTATGAAGATATTGTCATCACTTTGTATTTTGGAAAGGAAAAAAAAAAAAAAAGAAAAAGGATGAAAAAAACGAATATTAACAAAGGAACAAAAATGGCCTCCTGGCGGACCCTAGGGAGTTCTTGGGGTACACGGACCCGATGGATTTTTAATTTGTTTACTAGTTTTAATAAAAATTGTACCTTTTATCATTCATCCAAATTTCCACAATTAGTTACGTTCATAAGACTTACTATGGTTATATCTTCATTAGTCTCGTCCTTCTTAGGCATAAATAATGGCCTAGGAAAAAATAACCACCTTGATTCACATGTGTTAGCCGATCTATCTGGTATAGACTTACTAATTAGTGACCAATTTTGGCCGTGTTTCTCAACGAGATTTTGCAACATCTCGTCTTCTTTAAGTGTAAATGACCTATGAAGTAATAACCACCTTGATTCACATGTGTTAGCCGATCTATCCGGTATAGACTTACTAATTAGTGACCAATTCCGGCCGTGTTTCTCAACGAGATTTTGCAACATCTCGTCCTCTTCAGGCATAAATGAGCTTTGAAGTGATAACTACCTTGATTCACATGTCTTAGCCGATCTACCCGGTATAGACTTACTAATTAGTGACCAATTGCGGCCGTGTTTCGAGAAGAGATTTATCAACATCTTGTCCTCTTTAGGACTCCATAGTCTTTTTATCTGATCAATTTCTTTCTTTAAAAGTGATAACCACCTTGACAAACATGACTGACCCGATCTACTTGGTATAAACTTACTAACTAGTGACCAATTGGAGCCGTGTTTTCCAATGAGATTATCCAACATCTTGTCCTCTTCTGGACTCCATAGTCCTATCTGATCCATGGCTTCTTTTTTTTTTGACGTTTATTCACTATAAATAGAAAGAAGAAGCTAAGATGTTATTGATGATATAATAAAATGTAGTGGTAGGTATAATAATGAATAGTTATTATTTTTATAGTTTTGTTTATATTAAAAAACTATAAAACTGAATTTATGTTCTAGTGTAAATAAACTAATAAAAAATACGAAATAGAAACTGATAAAAATATATGTTATACTGTAAATATTAGAGTATTTACTAAAAAAAGAGGTCCAGAGGTATTGATTGTAGAAAGTGAACGAGGGGTCCTAATAACACAACACTATATATAAGGGTGGGAGGAGTGATATGCGGGTTGAGGGTTGCGAGCTAGCGGGTTCACGGGCTAGTGGTTGCCGGTGGAGCGGGCTTCATATGCGGGCTTGGAAAGCGAGTTTCAATCTCGCTGCGAGTTGCTACTTTTCCTAATTCGTAAATATTACACTTTCAGTCCCTCATCTTCATCCATCACTAACTTTTCACCCCTGAATCACACGCTCTCTACACGTGTTCGGTAGTATCCTTTGGTCCCACTACTTCATTTTTAAAATGTTACATCCGATCCAATAATTTGGTTTAAGCTGCTTGGTAATATGCTTTTCAAAAAAAGGAAAATATGTTTTAAAAAGACTTTTGATGATCCAAAGCTGCGAATTTTTTTTTTTTCATTAGAAGGGTTAATGTTGCAAATTTATAAATTTGGAGGATAAATTATGAATATTTAGAAAAAGATTTGGGAGGGTTGAGAGTGATGGTTGCCAGTAAAAAAGGTTGGATTAAGGGTTGGAGGGTTGAAATGAGGTGGAGGGATTTGATTGGTTAAAGTTTGGGAGGGTTGGAGGGTAAAAAATGATTACTCCCTCCACCCTAATTGAAGAGAAAAAAGAAGAGAATCAAACCTGACTACACTTAACGGAATACTACAAAAGAAGAAGATGGGTAGTTTAGTTCACGTACTAAAGAAATATTAAATAGGCAAAAAACCATACGTATGTGCTTCTGAGAAACTCCGTGTGTTGACTTTGAGCCATGTGCGAAACTTTGACGAATTGTCTGTTCCTTGTTACTTGGTCAACTAAATCGAATAAAATATCTCACTTTTGTCTCTTCCTTGTGACTTTGAGCATGCGGCACCGGCTACTGATGTTCATCTGTTCGGTTTTTGGCTTTTTCGGTTTGCGTTATTGGGATTGAAATTTTTTTTCGAACTGAACAAAAAACTGAATTTAAATTCAGTTTGTTGTGAATACAAGATTGATGGAATGAATATTCTTCTTATTGATCATTAACTATGAGATTTACAAAGAGTATATATAGACAAACATTAGGGCAAAAACCCTAATAGCTAACATGGGCCATGGGCCTATTATGGGTTATATAGACATCCACTAATAATTATCCATAACACTCCCTCTTGGATGTCCATATTGTTAATACGCTTAGGGAATGCTGCCTCATTAAAAACCTTGCCAGGAAAACCCAGTGGGACAAAACCATGACTAAGGACAAAAAGAGTGCAGCGCGTATTATCTCCCTCTGATGACTACATCACTTGGTATCTTGTAAATAGGTCAACGAAATCATCACTGGAATGAGAAGTGTCTTGTCGCCTTTGATGTAACGTTACTTGAATATAGCAATGTATGCTACATTATCTTCATGCAATAGTTGCTATCTCATTTCCAGAATTTATGTATGGTTTGATGAAGTCGCCTTGATTGTTTGCTCTATCAAATGCCAGGAAAAATATTCGCCACTTGTAACAATATATCCATGTTGAGATCGATCATTGTAAGTTAAACATATATCCTGCATCTGCAAAACTAACTAAACTTGTTTTGACGGGTTAGTAAAATATAAACCCATATCCTTTGTACCTTGAAAATATTAAAATATTTGATTTACTGTGGTTCAATTTGATCAACTACTATTCTCGAGAATTTTAAATCATGACACGTGTTCCATGCATTCTATATTCCTTAAGGAATCTCAACAAAAATGAGCTCTTGTTTTATAATATTAGACGCATACAACTTATTTCTCATATTGCCAGACATAACATTAAATATCCTTTCTCATAACATTCATGTGTATGGATTTCACCCAATAATCACGTTTCATCATAAGAGACTTTCATAGTTCATTAGTTACTTGCGTCTTTATATTCTTTGGCCATTCATTTTACAACTACACTTCTTGTAGATATCCAAGATCCTCACCTTGTATTTATCATGCGCATTATTATATACAGTATTATCGACGTCGTTTCAGTTCTTTTCGATTCCACACTTTACTAGACATTATATTCTATCATTTGTTGAGATCTCAAAGTTTTTTTTTCATGTACCCGGGGTTTTCAATATTCTTTCATGTCTAGTTTTTCTTTCAGAGACTATTATGGGGTCTTTATTACCTCGATTCGACCATCTTAATTTATTGCTCCATTTTATCTATTCATTCGAGGACTTTTTATTTGGAATCGATTCGTCTATCACGCTGCAGACGTGCCATAGACTTACTACCAATCAATGATTTTACTGTTGGGACACACATTGTAATTGGAGCAATAGCAGCATAATATGATCTAGTCACTTTCTTTAGGTCACTAAATATGTCTGGCATTTACTATATCTGGAATGTTATTTGTCCCTTGAACTTTAAGTTCATATTCATTAATGTGAGGATCAACATCTATATCATAATTCATTCCATATTTCTCGCTGCTCATTCTCTCCTCCTGAATGAATTATCAATTTAAATATCCCATTTTGTGTGTTGTGGTGTATTTACTATATATCACACAATTACAAAATCTCACATGGGAAATTTGGTTTGTGACCAAAACCATTCTAACGGGAAGGATTCATTATAGATTGTTGGCAAGATGCGATTCATATGTCATAACATGCCCCATAAACTAAAAGTTTTGTTCTCACAATATTATTGGTTTTGCAATCAACTGAAGACGTTTTATAAACGTTTCAACAAAAGCAATTCGCGTATGAACATGGGCTACTTTTATGTTCAACACTTATTCCAATAATCGCCCAATACTTGGAAGTTTTCACCACCATTTTTAATAATTTAATTTGGAAAACCGTGCTCGCATTTTATAAGCCGAGCCATTAATCACGCTAATCTTAAGTTGCGTCTTTGATGATCATTTTGACGATGCATCGATTTTATAAATCAAAATGATCCATATGGCACATGTATAGGCCTACATACATGCCCTTTATATTTTTCCAACATTTAAGGAAGCAAGTCCTTATTTGTATTTTATGGTGATAAGTAAATAACCAACTTCCACTGAGAACAATAAAAATTTATCTTGGAAGAAACACATCATTCTTCTATATATTTCGCATCATCACTAAACCGGAATGGTCGAACCGGTTTGCCAATCAATACAAGTTGCACAATATTCTTAACACATATACGCATTCTCCTATATAAACAGCTAGTAATTATCAATCTTACAAGCACAACTCGATGACATAACCACAAGCTTATTTACTATAGTTCATACAAACTCAGGCATCGTTTGGCAGTATTTAAGCTTGCTTAAGTACTGCCTTCATCTTGTACTTATACTGTGTTACACAATCGAGATTCCTATTTGAAACTGAATTGCATATGTGTTAACAAGATTTCAGTGATAACAGAAACATGGAGCCATTACATACTCTTTTAACCTATAGTTATATACTGAACTTTCTTCTAAGTACGTACGAGTGTAAAACATATAGAAAGATGTCAGCTATCACAGTTATAATAACCCAAAATAATCATTTAGGTAGCTGAATTATGTAAAAACTTCTATAAAAAGATGTTTCAAAAACTAAATGCATGAATAACATGTCGGCTATACCTAATTGCAATCTTATTATACTATCACTCCAAATGTGAAAACTTCTACAGCAAAATTATCTCTGCTTAGATAATTACATCTTTAAACCTAATCCCAAATTGAAAACAATGCTCCTTGGAATAAGTTTTGTTGGCTATGTGGATATGAGTAAATGTAGCACACCAGCAAGCATGGTCGGACGACCTAGGAGATGGCTATGCAAGTGGGCATACATGAATAAAATTAAGTCGAAGGTATCCATTCCTTAAGCATTCTAGAAATACTAGTTTACCAACTTATTGAAATCTCATCAAAGATGTACAGTTTCTCACCTAGAGCAATATATATTTATCAGTCTATGTATTTCATCAATGATGTTGACGTTTCGGTCTCCATAAAGCGAGAATGTGAGATCAAGATCTATAGCTGAAGGCATGTGGTTGATAGGGATGGGGTCAAAAGAGGTCAGAACCCAATATGTTCAGTTTGATGGAAGTTACGGATAGAAAAAAGAGTACATGACTTGGCTGGTCAAATCCACATCTTGTGCTTAGATGATGAGTTATGTAAGTATCGACATGCTAATATCAACTTAATGAACATATCACCAGGGCAACCGATTTGACTGTCAAAAAATGGACAAAAGGTTGCTAATCCAACGTATGTCCCAAATTTCAATCTTGTTTAATATGGAATAGATCATGTCAGCAACGACAAGCAAGAACTAGACTTGAGCAAAATGCATAACGGTTTTGTAGCGGATGAGTTTATTAAAATAGTTCTGCACATATTAAATAGCCTTGGCTACTGAACTAAGAGAATCAAACAACAGAAGAATTTCATCGATTCACTGAAGACATGTGCACAACACAGGTAATTTTTTGCTACCACAGATTTCTTAACAATGTTGGTTCAAATATTTTACTCACCTAACGTTCACAGGCAAGAAGAGGATAAAGAAGTCAAGCTCTTAACATTTAGGGGAACAGTTAAGCTCATATCATGATTTCTCACAAGGTCAATTACCACATATCCCACAACAAAAAAAGAGGCCGTAATGCATATAACCCAAGTACATACAATCCGGGCAACAAGCAGAACTTGACAAACAAAAACTAATAAAAGCTTTATTTTCCTTATATATTGTTACTATGTATAATAAAGTCCTGATAATGTACCTCATGCATACAGCTAGTGAATAACATTTAATAATAAGGTAACTACAAGAGAATGATAGACGTACACGTACCGGTGATGAAAACGAGAGAAAACCTAAACCTTTAGAGCGTGCTGATAACGTGTTGTGAATACAAGATTGAGGGAATGAATATTCTTCTTATTGATCATTAACTATGAGATTTACAAAGAGTATATATAGACAAACATTAGGGCAAAAACCCTAATAGCTAACATGGGCCATGGGCCTATTATGGGTTATATGGACATCCACTAATAATTATCCATAACACAGTTCAGTTTTCAAGTTTGACAAAAAACCCCGAATTTAAAAATTTATGACTCGGTTTCATTTAGTTATATATTTTTAACATCAAAGGTACATAATTATAAAATTTAGACAATACGGAGTATACACTTATATATATATAGCGAAAGAGATACACTACTAATAAAAAAAACAAGATTTTCAAACTATATTTTTTAAAATTTGTACTAGAAAAAAGTTTAATAATAGTAATTCATTTTTTACATAAGTATATAAAAAAAATCTATATTTTTATGAATTTTAACCCGACACCAATTTACAAATTCGGTTTGGTTTTACTTCGGTTCGTTTTAGTTTTCAATTCACGTGAGTATTACCCGAATCATAAACACCCTAGCATGGGCAAATGCAGTCATTTGAGTAAATGGGCTCAATTCGCGGGGCAAATTTTTGGATCAATGGCGTCGTCGTAGTGCACCATCACCGGCGCCAATGCCACGCCATTCGTTGGTTGATTCGCAACCGTCGTTTTTTTTTTTTGAGTGAGTGAGGTATTTTTGTTGATTTGTTATGGGACCCACATGTGACAATAACAATTATTTGATGTTATTGCTTGGGAGGATGTTTTAGTTATTGGGTGTTATTGGTAGGTTGATGAGGTGTCACACCAATAACGATTATTGGTGTGTAACCACACCTAGCTCTCTAATGCTGTTTGTAATTAACATTTTTGTTGGGCCCACTTGAATTATTAGTCCATTACGAGTTTGGTACATGGCTTTCTTATTGAGCCCATTTACTCAACCGGCTGCATTTGCGAGTGCTAGGGTGTTTATGATTCGGGTAATACCACGTGAATCGAAAACCGAAATGAACCGAAGAAAAACCGAACCGAAAGTGTCATCTTCAAACTTTAAAACGAATACTCATAATCCGGATCTTGAACCGCATTTACATCTTGATAATAAGTAAATCGACGTTTTACGCTAGCATTTACATCTTGATAATAAGAAAATATACCGCTGGTTTGGCGTGCTGTATGCTAGCTAACTTCTAATGAGTAATCGATGTTTTAATTTTCGTTTAGTAGTCAACACTGCTATTTAAAGCTTATTTAGTAAATTCTTAAATCTTACTAATGAAAGTTACGAGCTGATAAAATAAGAATATACTTATAATTTAAGCTAACCATGCAAATGTGTAGTATAAAGCGAACGATAGTGAAGTAGCTAGTGAACCGTAAGTGACTTCATCAGCTTATCCCCGTCCCATCAATCCACCACAAAAACCTCTTTATTTGCTTCTTAACCAAGTTTTCTTTTCACTTATTGTATGTATATATCCCCATGCACCCCTTCATAATCTAATCACACTCACAAAAATCATTACACTCAATTACTCACAAGATGGCAGATTGGGGGCCGATTTTGGTGGCAGTATTGCTATTTGTATTGTTATCACCAGGGTTGTTGTTTCAGATGCCAGGATGTCGTCGTTGTGTTGATTTTTGCAGTTTTCAGACAAGTGGAGTCTCCATTTTGGTTCATACGGTGTTTTATTTCGCGCTTATATGTCTATTCACCTTTGCCATTCAATTGCATGTTTGGATTTGCTAAACACACCATCTTCTGCCTAACTTTAGTGGTGTATACTTTTATAGATACTAATACTTGGAAATTATGATTTCGAGATGTTACTCCTATCTTGAAACTTGAAAGAAATGTAATGTATACTTATTTATGCAAATGATCGAACTTTTCATATCTTGAAACAAATGTAGTAGTGTTTGATCTTGTAGGTTTTGGCTTTATTATGCTCCATATATATATTTGTGTATCGTGTTATTAATGAAATGTTAGAGACGTTTTCATAAGAACATGTTGTTTATATGTCATTGAAAAGATAACTAGAATGTTCACAAGATACATGTTCACTTGAATCTGAGAATTTCATTGACACTAGATACATCACAAGCTAGTGAACAAAGCCTTTATAAGAAAATTTACTATTATCGTATAACCATGGTTTCCGACATTTTAACTGACGGAAAAATTACTATATTTACATAATGGATCACCAGAAAGAAAAGTTGCGTCATTTATATTTCATTTTAAGCTTCACGTAGTCAAGAACTTACGAGTTACTAACAAAATGAGTTAACATAATTTAGTTACCTTGATCTTATATTCTTATCATCTCGATAAAACTTTTAACTACATCTAGACTAGTTAATGCGGTGGAATCATGTGCTCATTGCATGGTCACTTGTGATCTTGCAATGAGTGTGTGGGATAAGATCTTTAGTTGGTGGAAGATGGGGTGCGTTAATGCTTTCTCCATTGATGATTTTTTCTCATTTGGAAACGTTAATGTCCCTAATAGTATTTCGCGTGTTTGGCAAGCGGTCATTTGGTCATCCGGCTATTTCATTTGGAAAGAAAGGAATGCTCGTGTGTTTGGAAAAAAAATGGCAAGTACTAAGAAAATCGTGCAAGATATTCAATTAAAAAGTTACGATTGGATTGTTCGAAGATCGAAAAAATACAAAGCGATAGAGTGGCAAAAATGGTTATTTGATCCTGTCGCAGCTCGTATGTTCTACTTAGCCATTTAGTTTTCTCAATTTTGTTGTATGTATACACCATTTGGTGTGTTGTCTTTTCCTTGGGTCCTATCTCTTTAACTATCTTGATGAAGAGTTGGGATGTCATTTCTTTTGTATGTTGTTCTTTTGGTTCGTCTCCTTAATAAATGTTGCCTTCAAAAAAAAAAAAAAAAAATCTAGACTAGTTAATATATATGTGTATTACTTCTTCCGGATGACAACAACTTTACTTAAGCAAATGAAATTATTGCTGGCTTTTTGAATGAATCATTTCCCATTAGTGTGAGTGTTTAGTGGAAAGGAATCACTTTACTTTCTATCTTTCTTAGATGTCCCTTTTAACAAAAATCAAACACGTCTTTGAATTTGGTATGACTAAAATTGTACCCTTACTTCAAACATAAAGAAGTTAAGTAGCATGCCATGTTTTTTCAAAGAAGTCGAGTTGTAACAAAATATGATTATCAAAAGAATCCATATCAGATCGATCTTTCACATGAATCTCACAAACTCGGACAACACTCGATGATTTAACGCTTTTAATGGCACGATGATTTCACATTTTCACTTATTGTTAAGAGCATGCATGGAATAACCTGAGACAGAAAATGTTAACATTTTATAACAAATGAACATTTCATTAAGTGTTAGGGGGTTGACATCACCCACGGTATGGCCTCTGCGGTATGGGATCTTGCGCGGGCAGTGGCGAAGCTAGAATGTATTCAGTGGGGGGTCGGGATCTAATATACCGAAATTTCACAATTAAAATGGGAGGTCGAAACCGAATATACCGAAATTTTTCTACACGAAAACTATATACCCCTTACATCGCAAAAAAAATTTCGGGGGGTCGGGCGCCCCCCCCCCCCCCTATGTAGCTGCGCTATTGTGCGCGGGAACACCGCCGCCGGTCATGCGGTATGGAGTGAGTGATGGTTTTTGCGGTATGGGATCACGCACGGGAAAAGGGAAGAAAATTGGATCGTTGGAACAAAATTTTGACATGCGGTATCGAATCATGCGGTATGTTGAAATCAAAGGGGGGAGAACACAAAGGCATTTTAGGGAAATGTGTTTATGAAGATCTTTGGATACATAAAAACATACTCGAAATCCAAAAATATAAATTTGATAAAAATATGTAACTGGGAATTCTGGGTTTATAGATGAACATATTAAAAAAAATGTAAATTCATGAACAAAATTAAAAGGGGAGAAACACAAAGGTATTTTAGTCAAATCACTTGGAGATATCCGGTTAAACCGGACATATTAGCTGCATTGTTCACAATTTGAAAGTATTTTAGCAATTATGATAATAGATAAAGTTAATTACGTATTTCGGTGGTTTTCAACAAATATGTTACGTATCTTTAGTTTTCACCTTATAATTTATAATAGATTTTAAAAAGATTATCTTTTATAATCTCTCGAAATTAAATGCTATTTCATGTAACTTTTAAAAATAATATTCATTTATAATTTCAGCTCCATCTCCATTTACAACATAATCTCTTGTTCTAGGAACAATTACTTGTTCCAAACATACCCATAGTAGAGTTTGTGAATGAAAGTTTAGAAATTATTAATGTTGAGATAAATTAACAAAAGAGACCTTTTTTTTTTAACTTTACTAAAAAGAATTGTCATGCATATTATTTAAATTTTCGATGAGAACATTGTTAAGACAACTATTTCACTAAGGCAACATTGTTTGAAATTTTATGTGAAAAAGTAAACAAAATATTGAAATTTAAGTTTTAAACGGGTAGTTCACAGTTGAACATCGCATATCTTAAGTTTTTTAAGTTTTAAGCAAAAATATTTTTTCTTTATATATAATAGAGATAGTGTGCAGAAAAAGTTTGAGTATTGCTAAATATGTGCTCAAATGTACATGAGGATATTTAGAGTAAATTGTAGAAATCGTCCCTGTCGTTTGCCCAAATTGCAGATTTCGTCCCTGAATTTTCGAAAGTGCAGGCAGCCTCCCTGTGGGAAACTTTGGTACCGTTTTGGTCCCTGGTTTTAACCGGCATTAAGTAAATTCTGTTAACAGTTACACGTTAGCCCTTTTGTCCAAGGACCATTGTAGCGTTCATCCTTTAAACTAACGGCCGTTTATAATTTAAAATTTTCGGTTTATTTAAAGTTTTTTGATTTTTTATATACATTTTTATAAAAACATGTACGTTTTTATATAAGTTTTTATACGCTTTATATAAGTTTTTATATACGTTTTTTATAAAAACATATACGTTTTTATATAAGCTTTTATATGCTTTATATTCATTTCTGTATATGTTTTTATTCACGTTCTTATATATGCTTTTGTATATATTCTTATATGCTTTTCATATGTCTTTTATATACGTTTTTTTTTAAACTTTTTATGTAAGTTTTTATGCGCATTTTTATATGTTTTTATATATACATATATAAAAACATATATGTTATTCTATACGTTTTTACACACGTTCTTATATATTTTATATACGTTTTTGTATACGCTTTTATATATGTTTTTGTATATGTATATATACGTTTATAAAAGCGTATATTAAAGCATATATAAAAAGTAAAAAAAAAAAAAAAAAAGTATATAAGAGTGTATACAAAAACGTATATAAGAACGTTTATAAATGCGTATATAAAACCATATATAAAAACGCATAAAAGCGTATACAAAAACGTATATAAAAACGTATATAATAATGTATATAAAAACGTATATAATAATGTGTATAAAAGTCGACAAGCTTTAAATAAACCGAAAATTTCAAATTATAAACGATCGTTAGTATAAAGGATGGACGCTGCAACAGGCGTTGGCCAAAAGGGCTAATGTGTAAATGTTAATGGAATTCACTTAACGCCAGTTAAAACCAAGGACCAAAACGGAACCAAAGTTTCCCCATAGGGAGGCCGCCTGCACTTTCGAAAACTCAAGGACGAAATCTGCAATTTGGGCAAACCATAGGGACCATTTCTGCAATTTACTCGGATATTTATTTAAAGTTAAATGAAAAGTTTTATTAGGCTAATACCAAATCGTGATTTGTGAGTATTAATTTATTTTGAAATTTGCTAACAATAATCTTGTAGGTTTTGTTTAAGCTTACCATGATTAATAAGCATTTATAAAAATGCAAGTGTCTTAGTTGGTTTGTTTTAAAATGAGCTGTTATTTTTAAAACTAAAACCAATCTAAACTATAGAAGATTTTTAAATGATGACGTCGAATGCGACGTAACCAAAATGCATGACATGGCATGCCAAAGTAAAATATAATAGATACTAGATCCAAGGCCCGCCCCGATGGGGCGGCTAACTTTAAGAAATTGATTATACAATAAAACTAAAAATAATATAAGTATGAACGTGTAGAAACATAAATTAAATAAATTAAATAGTTAGTGTTAAAATAAATGATAAAAGTTTCTTTGTTCTACACAGACATGCCTTATTTAAAGAAATATGTACGACATATTGGCTTTTACAGTTTGGAATAACTGGGAGTATTTGCCGAAAATCGCCACAAAAGACAACAACTTTACTACAAAACAACTTATCATAAAGAGAAGGAATAACTATCTGCATTTACAGGACAGTATGTGGTGCTCGTAAGGAGAAGGAATAACTATTTTGCGTTTATGCACTTTTAACATGAGTGAGAGTTCAATAACTCAAGTTAGTTTTTGTTGGAGCAACACAACTTATGCAAATAAAGACAGAACACGACTTTTTGGAAAAGGGTCTAATATATTTAATATGGATTTTGTAAAAAAGAAGTATAATTAGGACCTATAATATGTTTTATTATTTAATAAACAGTAAGAACTTCCTAATAATTATACCTTTATGAATTGTTTTATTATGTACATAATCTAGAATATTTTATTATCAATAATCAAATGTCATCATCGTAATGACAAGAATATGTAAGTTTGGGCTAGCTTCTTTGTTAAAACTACGTTTCATTATAATTCTTATATGATGCACTTGTGTCGGTTTTAACAATGGTTATGTTTTGTAGTGTAATACTCCTTATGTTTTTTGGGTAATAATATGGACATTTATTTTATAAGTGTTGTACTATAATTTTTACCTTTTTTTTTAATAAAATGTTAGTACATATCCTAAGAAAACAGCCATTAAATGAGTGTAAGTTCATCATTACTTTCTACTCAATGCTTTGCCTTCTCGAGGTGTTTAGTTGGCTAGGGATTAGACATTGTCTGTATATATTCCCGTATAATAATGTATCTTCAAAATAAGTTCTCTTCAATTTAGGGCAATTGTATTAAAATAAAATCTCTTCAAAATCATGGGTTCTAGGTTTCCAATATATGATATGTTAGCAAAGGACGCTCCTTCTCGCCGTTTTGAGGATGTTCTTGCCGTTCTTTTTGAACGGGAGAGAAAGGCAAACAGGGCTGATGAGCTAGCATATGAAAATATTATGGAGGAAATTGAAAGTCGTGTTAAGCATAGGGATGATGTTATTAAGGAGCTGGAGAAGTTTTGTAACTCATTGGTGCTTCAGGAACCGTTGGAACGTCTGAGGTTGGCACAGCAAGAGGATCTTGAGGAAGTTGGCTTATTGAATGTGAGGCGCCAGGTAAGTGGCCGTCGTGCTTATGAGAAGTTTAAGATGACAAAAAAATTGTTGAAAGTTGAATAAGTATGAAGGTCGTTATGTGGGTGTAAGTAACTGTCTTTTGTAAGTTTCTGTTATTTAACTATGATAACTTAATTATGGGTAAGTGGTGGAACTGTGTTGGATGGATTATGTAAATAGTCGCCGTCCCTAGTCATGATGTTGAAGGTTTAGGTAGTTATTTTTTGATGTGACTGCTGATGATCTAAGTCCTGCTTGATGGATGGTTTGAAAGGTAGCAGTTTTGCTGATGATCTAAGTCCTATTTGTTTTGGCTAATGCATATTTAATGGTAGTGCATACCTTGTAACTATAAGATAAATATGTTTTCCATAAAAAATGTACATTTGCTAATCATACCATTTCATCATCAGATGATATATCAATAACGGATATATCATTTTTAACCACATCATTAGTAGTTGATGCACAATGAATGCCATCTTCGTTGGATTTCTGCAAGGTTCAATAGATGGTACCTTTTAAAATATATGTATAACACATATAACAAAAAACAAATACTTACAATTGGAAAAACAAAATGAGAAACAACATTTATACCTTTGGTGATCTTGTGTTTGCCATCTCTATTTTAGGAGTAGATATGGTTTATAATTTAAATTGATATCAATATGAATGAGGATATGATTTTTTCAAATTAAAAAACATGTTATGTATTTTATCATGTTAAAAATGGTTTGATATGATAAGATTTGACAACAAAAAGATCAAAATGATACATGTTGAATGAAACATATCATTATCATGTTAATGCTTGTTAAGTGTAATTGTAATATTCGTTTAAAACGAACTTAATATAACATTGTTTGTTACATGTATTCAAATTCGGTCATTTTATAACATTAAAAAAAATAAGATGTTATCATAGAACCTTCAAACTTTTGTTGTCATTTGAAGGAATGGTTGTGAAAATTTAAAGTTGATTTAATCTGAGATACATATTTCAAGTAGGGAACATGTTATTAAAAAAATGGTAATACAATGTGACCATGTAAGATTTAAAAAGTAAAAACAAAGTTCATTTAATATATAAATAAGACATAAGACATAGGTACATTATCAACATCCAATTTTATTAAACATTATCATGAAACTGTTATTTGTGATATAATCACAAAACCAAACAAAATTCCTTAAAGATAACAAAACAAAAGTCTGAGAAGCAAACAAAACATGACAAATAACTGGAACAATAGTCCTTAAAGAAGAATAAACCAAAGGAAATCACACAAAAGCAATAAATTTGGGATGTTGATCTGTATATAAGAATGACCATCAGTCATCCTTGTCATTGAGGACTTCTACCTCCTCGTCATTCTTCAATTTCTTGCCACCTTTATCTTCCTGCATCCCAACATCCAACTCGATCGCATCACGCTTTGATTTTCCAGAACCGCTACCTGAACCACCATCCTTATGAACTCCCTTTGTAAATTCTGGAGTGGCCTCAATGTTGAAAGGGATGTTCTCAATATCATTGAACTTGGATGTGGCAACAGCAGGGGTGACTGGTGTATGCATTTCTCCTTCATTACCCTGTGTTAGAACAATGTAAGAATCAGTTATACATACGTAAGGTTTAAAATACGACCAAAATATATTTTATAGTAATGGTATTTTAAAAGAACCTCATCGATGAATCCATGTTTGAAGATCTTGATCATATTCTCGTCATCTGAGATCATCTTCACTTGGTAAACATGGTTGTTGTTGTTTATATTGTAAGATGAGTATAAAAAGCGAAACAACAATTTTTTCCCAACAATGGGAGCTAATTCATCAGGAAACACGTCATCAGCGTGTTCTCCATACTTCTCCTTCAGCTTAGAACATGGGATATCAACCAATTTGGTAATAATATCTTCGTAAAGTAAAAGAGACGATGAGCCAGTGTCATCAATGACACGTACAATTACTTTGTACCTAAATATCAACATAGAATTATAGTATCATAAGTAGGTAATTGAAATAGTAAGATGTATGTGTAATCGAATAATTCAGTAAAATACAAATAAAAAAGTTACCTTGGCCGAACATTTGTAATTTCTTTGTGCTGTTTGCAGAACCACACCTTAGATTTGGATTTCGTTTTTGATAATGATGATTCACCATGTTCATCTTGCTCTTTCGCAACACAGCCACACTTCTTACAGGCGAGATACCACCATCCATGTTCTCGATGTACTTTGTGTATCTTTGCGTACACAATGCATTCAAATTGCTGTATAATAACTTGTTTAAATTAGTAACAAATATTTGACAATCATAATAAAATAGTATGATAATGATAAAAATATAACTCACATATTCAGATTCACGAATAGACCCAACCATTTTCCTTACAGCATTTTGGAAAAACTCATCAGCGGTAATTTCCTTTTTGGTCGGCGAAAAAATATTCAATGTAATATTTTTCTCGACATATCCATCCATCTCTTGGTACCTATACAACAAAGTATATTAATAAATGAGTAAGGCGTATGAAAGGTAATGAATCGAGTGTATATTATACAACGCAAGTTCATAAAAACAATACATAAGGTGATAGTATTATGTGACTATTACTTTAGAAAGTTAAGTACTTACATCTTTCTGAAAGTATTAATTTCAGGAATGTTATCATTTATATAAAGCTTCGTTGCAAATGCCGCATTGCTAACAGAGGGCTTACCTGAAGTAGTATAATAGCACCATTATTGAATTAAAATAAAGACAACTAAAATAAAATCAACCAGACTATATATATAAGATGGTACCATTAAAGTACTTCACTTTTCCAATCTGAAGAATCATTACAACATTTTTCATTGAATTCAATTGCTGGGCCAAAGTGTTGAATCGATCAACCCAACCATCAAAGAAACAGCAATCCAGTGTTATCCCACTGTATTTTTTTTATCAGGTTAAGTAGCTATAAGTTGATAAATTAATATAAATATAAATGAAAAGTATATTGCTTACTCAACATCTTCCAAAGTGACTATCCTTCTTAATTTTTGACGACCATAACCTTCATACGGGATTGGTTCAGATATAGATATTATGGTCCCAATCACATCTGCAAGTTAATATTTATATGTATGTAAAAAAGGAAAAAAATTGAAGGTAAATATATGACTATGTAGACTGATTGAAAAAAACAGTTATAACGAAAGTATAAAAACATATAAATAGAATCACATCTGCAAGTTAATATTTATATGTATGTAAATAAGAAAAAAAAAATGAAGGTAAATATATGACTATGTAGACTGATTGAAAAACAGTTATAACGAAAGTATAAAAAAATATAAATAGGAATATAAAAAATCTTTGAAATAAATAAGTATTACCAACAATATCAGTCTCAGTGAAATGTCTTCTTGTAAAGTTCTGAAAGGGTTCAAATCTAAAACCACGTGTATTATGGTCAAAGGGTGCCACTCTTGTCACGGAGGTATTCTTATAGAATCCTATTTTGTAACGGTGACTGAGAAGAGGAAACTTCCCTCCGTTTTCACCCACACCAAAGCTTCCCACTTTGTAGCAAGACCCTTCATCCAAAACAGCTTCAAACTTGTTCATATCTCCCTTCTTAATAGAAGCCTGAATACGGTTACCCTGAAATACGACTAAAATTAGTTGTGTGACAGACAGGTTAAATATTAATAAAGAGCGTATGCTA
Organism: Artemisia tridentata subsp. tridentata; assembly: GCA_021014915.2. Taxonomy (NCBI): domain Eukaryota; kingdom Viridiplantae; phylum Streptophyta; class Magnoliopsida; order Asterales; family Asteraceae; genus Artemisia; species Artemisia tridentata. The sequence goes on along the minus strand of CP139506.1, from coordinate 8,090,381 downwards.
ATAACCTGTTCATCTTGGAATAGTACTTCTAAACTCCAAATTTCATTCGGCCTACTGAGAGGATGAGACTTCCATACACGTATCATCCTCACCAAAATTTTAACATCATCTAGCATAGGGTCAATGTCACTCAGAGCAGTAATCGCTTGATCAGCCATGTCTTGCCTACAGATGATAAAATATTAATAAATATTTGGAATTCAAATTCATATAATCAGTATTGATAAAAAAAAAATTAAAAAAAAAATGAAGGCATCTGAATTACCTTTAGTTTTATTTTTAAGAAGAAGTGAGAAGAGATGAATGAGAATTTGATTAGGGTGCACACAAATATATAATGGTATGAATTAAGTTAAATGCAGAACATATCTGCATTGCAGTAAGGAAAGTATTCAAAATTTAAATTTTTTGGCAAAAAACCAGGAAGTTAGTTAAGATAATACATTTTTTGTTATTGACATTTAAAAGCTTTAAATGTTATGATAATGTTTGTTAACATTTCCTCAATTATGAATTGATTTTTCAAACTTTCCTAAGAAATATTGAAAACGTATGATATTTGGAAGAAAAAAGTGTAAATATTGAAAAAAAAAATCTGATCCTAAATACCAACATGTATAGACTCGGAAATTAGTGATGACTAATTGACATTAAGGTTAAAAAATATAAAAAACTGGGAAATTATAAATAACATGAAAGATTAAATCCATTCTATGAATACGTGAGCACCTCTGTAAATATAAGTTGTTCATAAAAACCTTCTTTCACAAATTTACTAATCAAAGTTTCGTTAAGGTATTTTATCAAACATATTATGTGCATATAAACCATTATAAAGTTACTCCAATAATCAATCACGCCATATAAATATCATACCTGAAGAAGAAAAAAAAGATGATACATTGTGCTCTATACTTGAAGAATCAACACATCAATACCTAAAGCATACAATTAACTGGTTAATCAATCGCAAAACAGGGAAAATAACATTAACATAAGTGTATGTTGGACAAATAAAGATCTAATAACATGAATATTAAAATGACTGTGAAGGAAATAAAGAAATAATAAAGATGCAACTAAAAATGATGACTGAATAATAATCCGAGAACTGGAAAATTACAAATAACATGAAGGATTAAATCCATTCTATGAATACGTGAGAAACCTCTGTAAATATAAGTTGTTCATAAAAACCTTCATTCACAAATTTACTAATCAAAGTTTCATTGAGGTATTTTATCAAACATATTATGTGCATATAAACCATTATAAAGTTAATCCAATAAGCAATCACGGAATATAAATATCATACCTGAAAAAGTAAAAAAAGATGATACCTTGTATATCATACTTGAAGAATCAACACATCAATACCTAAAGCATACAATTAACTGATTAATCAATCGCAAAACACAAAATCGAAATAGAACATGCGTGCAAATAACATCAAGGATCAAATCCATTGTATAAATACCCGAACTAAATCGTTTGACAAAACAATCTAAAACTTTAAAATCCATGGATGTGAATCCAGTTAAACCATAACCGGTTATGTTTGGTTGTTAGGAACAGCCGTATCTGTTATAAACCGATTGATTGTAGAAAGGATATGAAATAGAACGATGCAAACAACTTTAGAAATGGATAAATATTGAAGATCCATGGATCTAATGTAATCGGTTAAGGTTAGTGGATAGATGGTTTGAGAGGATGGAATTGTTAGTGGAGATATGATTTGAGAGGATGGAATTGTATGTGTGTGTTTTTTTGTTTAGATTGAAAGAATGGAATGGATGGTTTGTCAGTTGTTCCGCCCAAAAATTGTTCCACAAAATCGACATATATATATATATATATATATATATATATATATATATATATATATATATATAATTTATAAATAGTTCACATATTTTTTATTTCACAAATTTTAACTATTAAACTTTAAGTGTTATTTATATTTAAAATATAATAACAATCGACATAACACATGTACAGAAAACATGCTGATTCATATTTTTAATAAACAAAATTATATTCATTATGAGCATCATTTCGTTACGATTAATACGAATTACGAATATAAATTCATAATTTATTGGATACTTAAAACACTCATTATTTATGTAAAACCATGTAAAAGGTGTAAGAATTTTTAAATAATTTCAAATTTCAATTTGCACACTTACCTAATATGAATATTCAAAATGTGATTAATTATAGAATGTATGATTATCAACCTGCAGCGGCGCCAAAAATTGATTGAGTTTGAAATCAATATATATTTTCTCAAAGGATTTCAAAGGAAATATTGTTGGGTCCTTCAGTACCCAAGAGTCGTTAAAACAAGATTTGAATACAAATTAAGCTAAGTGTAAACTTAACCGAAAACATTCTAAGTCACTGAGTGAACAGTCACTCAGTGAGTTACCTTCAAGATGCTCAGGACGAGTCTAACAAGAAAGATTCACCACACAGTGAGGCGGTACTCACTGAAGTGTTACTTGAGACGAAGAAGAAGGTAATGGATCAGTGAGCGTTAGACAAGAGCTCACTGAACCCCAAGTCTCCTCAACAACAATAACTGAAGACTGAAGACAAATGCCTGAAGAACCTACAGCCTGAATAAAAGGCGGGATAAAGAGGGAAGGTTTTAAGAAGATAAGAACATGTCTTATCAGGGTCAGATAAACCATCCCTCAAGTGGCTAAAAGTCGAAGAAGTGTAAGGTCTGACACTCGAAGACTTTTTGGCGAAATCCTATTAGTTCTTGGAAATGACAACTACTATTGTAGTTGTCAGACACGCTTCCTATTTGTTTATCAAGTTTTATTCTTCAGTACCCTTAACATGTTTGCCAGTGACTGTGCCTCAGTCAAGACTCCCATGGTCCCCCCAAACAACTTTGGTCCTGATCTTACTAGAAAACCAGTGAATCAAACTCTTTTTAGAGGAATGATAGGATCACTGATGTATCTACTTGCATCAAGGCCTGATATCCAATTCTCAGTCTGCTTATGTGCCAGATATCAATCTGACCTAAGAAAATCTCATATCACTGCTGTGAAAAGGATACTCAGGTACTTGAAAGGTACTCCAAACCTTGGATTATATTATCCAAAATGTTCAGGCCTTGATCTTAAAGGATACTCAGACTCTGACTATGCTGTATGCAACATGGACAGGCAAAGCACCTCAAGCTCCTGCCAAATTCTTGGTGGAAAACTAGTCTGTTGGAGTGCTAAGAAGCAATAATCAGTTGCCATGTCCTCAGCTGAAGCTGAATATGTTGCAGCAGCAAGTTGTTGTGCAAATGTACTCTGGATGAAAAGTCAACTCAGTGACTATGGAATTCAGTACAAGATGGTTCCCATCTATTGTGATAACACAAGTGCTATTGCCATCTCAAACAACCCTGTTCTTCATCAGAGAACAAAACACATTGATATTAGATATCATTTCATCAGGGACCATGTCATGAATGGTGACATAGAATTACACTTCATTCCTACTGAATATCAGCTAGCTGATATATTCACCAAGCCATTGGATGAACCAACTTTCACCAGACTGAAAGCTGAACTAGGAATGTTGGATATTGAGAATCAGTCCACTGATTGATTCCATCCAAATAAGTGTAAATTCTGAAAACCCAGGTCCCTGACTCAATGTGTTCTTCAGTAAAATGGATCACTGAACCTCAGGAACTAAACCCAAGTTCCTGAAATTTTGGATCTCAAGAACTAAACCCAAGTTCCTGATCCATTAAACTTCAGGAACTAAACCCAAGTTCCTGAACCTTTGGACCATCAGGAATAAACCCAAGTCCTGAATAAACTGGTTCACTAAATGAAGAATCATTCAGGGCCCTCAGAAGACATTCAATGCTAAATTAAATGCTCTAAGTATCTAGTTAGTAAATATCCGAGGTTGGTAACTGAATTCTTATTTAATATAAGAATATTTGTTCCTTAGCCTTTCTGGCATCCACCTCATGGGCCACCACATTCCCACTTGGCATTAAATGCCTCTCCAATCACATAACAGATATGTGATGACTTAGCTCTGCAAATTACACTTTTTGCAGACGGCGCTACTGTTTGCCTAGACAGTTGCGCCAAACAGGGATAGTGGGGTGGTTAGGCATTAAATGCGGATCTTAAACGTTTTTATTCAAAACGGTTTTCAAAAATAATATCCTTAGAGAAAATATTCTCTTAATGCCTAAAATACCCTCCACTTCACTTCCCTATAAATACCCCACAAACAAAAAACACACACACGTTTTTTAGAAATCTTAAGCAAAATCTTGCCCTTTTTTCTTTCAAAGCAAAAAAATCTGTGTGTGTGTTCTTAGCTCTTAGAAACCCAGTCCATTGTTTGTAAACCCATACCTCCCAACACAAAAATGGCTACTTCTAAGGCTATCATATACGCCCCAAACGTGGAATTCCTCATTGAGGGCATAGATATGACCAAAAATAATGTGGTAGGAAACTTTGCCTACCCCCAAAAGTTTTAGGCGTACAAGAATGTAGTTAAGTATCTACAAAACTGCTTTCTTGCTACGGCATTTACAAAGACCCCCTCAGTCATATACCATGACTACTTGAGGGAATTTTGGTGTACAGCAGTGGCAACCAGCCCTGAGGACACCAAAGACTCTATAATCACCTTCTCAGTGATGAATGAGAGTAGGAAACTCTCCCTTGATTACAAAACCTTCATCAAGGCCACAGGTCTTGATTTCGCTGAGAGGTTTGAGCCCAACTCCACTGACCAGGAGGCAAAAGCCGAATTGCTTTTCCTAGGGCCTCATGACCCTAAGCGTCCTGAAATGGCCGCTGGAGCCTTATTGGACAAGGCTCCAATAGTCAAAACCTGGTTCCATCCTGTCTGGAGGATCCTGATGACTTTTGTCATTCAGGTCCTTGGGGGCAATAAATCCTCCACAGAGCAATTGAACTCATCATAACAATTGATGGTGTTCAGTCTCCTGGAGGGTAGAAAAATTAATATCGGAGGAATAATCTTCCGAGACCTCGTGGCCAAGCTATCAGGAAAGGTTAGGCAAAGACATATGTCCTATCCTAGATTTGTTTCCTGTGTGCTTCAGGACCTACTTGGCGCTGATTATGTTAGGCCTGACGTCCAAGGATCAAATCCTGACGTCTTACACAAGGCCAACTATTCAAGCGGCATTACCGAGGTTACACCAGTCGCCCTGACGACCTACATGCTAATTGTTAGGAACACGTTTTTAATATATTTCAAGTCTTGATCAATAGCGATAAATGTTGCTTAATAGGGCTTTATATTAGTGATTAAGGTGCGGTCCATTAGAAGCCCATGGACCGCCCATTTATGTGTTTATTCTTCTAGAAACTTTAGTGTATGAGTTGCCCTAATCCCTTGCCTATAAATAGAAGGGAATGGAGCTCATTTTAAGTGTTGGTTATTCATGTATGTTGTGGAAGCTTTGTTCTTTAATCGTATAAATTGAATTACCATTCCAAATCTCTCTTCTCTTCTTCTCTTATTAGCTTATTTCCTTAATCGTAGCTTATTAGATTAATAGTAGTACGAGTTTTACTTTGTTATACGTGTGGGTGTTTGAGATATACTCGACCTACAAGTGGTATCATTCGCCAAATGGATAGTTAGGATAGTGTTTTGAGTAGATCTAATAGTTTTCTAGGTTGGTTTATTGATTACGTAAGGTTTTTTGTTCAAGTTCATAAAAACTCTCATTTGTTGGAACGTAGCTTTCATCTCGTTAAAACCTCAAAAATATCATCAAATTTTCCATTTACCACGTTATAGATCTTAAATTTCTTCATATTTCGTGATTTCTAATCGTTAAAACTTCAAAATCCTTCGGTTTTATTGGTTTTCTAGACGATTTAGTGAAATCCGGGAAAGTCGCGTATTGGTAAAGTTGGTGAAAAGTGAGTTTTTGGCATCTGGGTGAATAGCGACAAGTTAGGGTTTCATCGCAATTGGCAGATCTTCAGATTATCGGCATTGGGACTCAGTATTTTACTTCCTTGTAGAAGAAAGTGAAAATACTTCGACTTGGTTGCTTCTCTTCTCTTGTATGAGAGTTGAGAATTATTGAAATTGGAATTTAGATAAAATTATCGAAATTGCCATAAAATATCGCAATTCTGATAAATTATCGCAAATTGCCTTTTCTATCGCAATTTAAGATAACTTATTCAAATTGTCATTTTTATCGCAATTCTAAGTTTTATCGCAATTTCTATTTTCCTTATCGCTATTTGGAGTTTATCGCAATTGGGTGAACAGTACTTATCGCAATTAGGTGAACAGTAATTATCGCAATTGGACAAAAAATCTTCAGTTAACCAAAACCAACTTAACCTAACTCATCACACAAATCTTAATTATCTTCAAGATCCAGACATGTCTCAACCACCTCACTTCAATTACTACTATCAGCTACAGCAATATCCTCAACAACAGCAATTTCATCCTCAGTATCAACAACAACAAGCATTCGTGTAACAGCATCAATTTCTCTCACCACAAGTATCCCCACAACAAATCATGCAACAGAATCAAATGCTGAACAATCCATCCTACTCCAGAGAACCACATTGGTTTAACAAGATGTGTGAGGCAATCAGCAGTCAGCAATCCCGACATGAGGCTGGGAATCAGGACACTCCACCTATGCTGACACCTGGTAACTATGTGCAATGGGCTAGTAGATTCCTCAGATTCATTGAACTCCGTAAACCCCATGGGAAATATCTTAAGCAAGCCATTGAAGAAGGACCCTTTCCACTTCCAGTAACTGTTGTTCCAAGAACTTCAGAACGAAAAGAAACATCAACTCCCATTGCTGTCGCTAATTACACAAATGAACAAACACTGCAACAAGAGGCAAATCAATTAGCAATGTCTTACATACTTCAGGGGATTCCCAATCCTATTTACCGAAGTATTGATTCTCAAAAGACTGCTAAAGACATGTGGGAACATGTGCATCTTCTAATGGAAGGGACTGAGTTAAATCAAGAAGACCTTGAGTCAAAGCTTTACATGGAATACATTAATTTCATCATGGAACCAGGGGAGACAATTGAATCATACTACCACTGTTTCACAAATGTTGTAAATGACCTCAATCGTCATGACATCAAGTTACCTAAGATTGCTATCAATTCAAAATTTATGGGTTGCCTTGGACCAAAATGGCAGAAATATGCAATATTTGTCAGGCAAACTAAGAAGATTGGTGAAGTCAAGTATGGAATAATGTATGACTTTCTGAAACAACATCAATCTGAGGTAGATAAGGAAGTTGCAGCATGAGGCGGTTTCATACCAGCACCAACACCTAACTCACTTGCTCTTGTTGCTCAATCCAACTTTCCCCTACCAAACCAGGAATTTGGTCAATCATCTTTCCAACCAAGTTTTCAACCACAACCTTCTAACCAAATCATTCCATATGAAGCACCATCACAATATTCTGACAACCAAATGGTTCCATATAACAACTCAGATTCCATGTTTTACTCAAACGCTGATTATGATGAAGAAGAGGATGCATTCAACTCTCTTAATGAAGCTTTTGGATTAATTGCTAAGGCATTTGGCAAGTTCACCAAATCCAACAATCGTCTTCGTTCATCATCCAATACCAGGAATCAAGCTGTTGTTAACGATGGTAGAGTGGAAATACAGAATTGGTCTTCGGGAAGATATGGTTCAGGAAACAATGGAAACTATGGGTGTCAGAGGTTTTAGTCAGGAGGGAACAGGTTCAATTCTGCAGGGGGTAACAGGAACAATATGGGAACTACTCAGAGTAGAAATCAGATGGCTGGGAATGCACAGAAAGGCATTGCAAATACTTCAATCACGTGCTACAACTGTGGTGGGACTGGTCACATGGCAAATGCGTGCTCTAAGCCTAGGACTCAGGGTAGTGCATATCACAAGGAAGCTCTTCTGATGGCTCTCAAAGATGAAAAAGCTGCAGGAATGTTGACTCAGAATGAGCAAAGTTTTATGGCCAATGCTGCATCTGATGATGAGATGGAAGATCTTGAAGCAAATGCTGCAGTAATGTTCATGGCAAACATGCAGGAGATGAACATGTCCGAGACAGGCCCGGTTTATGATACCGATGGTCTATCTCAGGTACCTGATCCACAATGTCTTATACATGAAATTGCTTCACCATCTGCATCTTCATCTACAAATGACAATTCTTTTCAACATGATTCATCATTCTCATCTCCACCAGATTATCAAATAAACACTGTTGTATCATTTGATGATGATAAAACCGTCGTTTCATTTGATGATTCTATTGAGGATGAAAATTTGGATCCTCTTGAACAAAATGATCCTTTGCCTGATCAAGATTCAGAGCTTCAGGCCTTGTTAATGACCACCCAATCACAAATTGAGAAATGCAATGAAATCAATCAAAATCTCAAAGCAAAAATTGCATTGTTAACAAAGGACAATGAGTGCTATAAACTACAACTTTCAGGATATCAAAAACAAGAAAAACGTGAAAAAGGTTTTGAGATTGCTTTCCAAAAAGAGTACGTCAAAGTTCAAAATTTAGAAAATCAAGTTCGTGAGCTAACCGTTTCTAAGGCTGAGCTCCTCTCTCAAAAATAAAAGGATAAATTTGAATTCAAAAAATAAATTAATACTTTAAATTCTGAGCTGTTAAAACTCAATCCGAGCTTTCAACATCTCAAAATAATCTTCTTGAAGAAAAGCAAGCCTCAAGTAAACGCGTCAACTCATATCTTGAAGAAATTGTCACTTTGGAATCCAAACTTAAAGAGTTTCAAACTATTGTATACAAAAATGGTGAATCCATAACTCAAATTCAAAGGCTATCAGTAAAACCAGTCCCGAAAGGATTTGGATTTGCTATTGGTAGTGACCAACCACGTTTTCTTTCTAAAGCACTCAGCAAATATCCCAAGTTATACAATGCAGAATTATTACTTGATGATACCTTTCAAAGAGTTGTTGTGCTCAGTAATGATGAAGAACTTGCACAACTTGAACGTCAAAAAGAACTTGAGAGTCGACCAAAAACAGAAAAAGATTTTTCCAAAGTTCATCATGATTATAATACAAGACGTCATATCACATTTGTCCCCTCAAAGGACGAACCAAAACAAACGTTTGTTAACACAAACATACATGCTTCTCCTACAATACTTCCTGTTTCCAAAACTGTTGCACAAATCAAGGATTCTTTGACTAAGGATGATTTTGATCCAAAATTACCAGAAAGTAAATTATTTTGATATTTTGATACAATTATGGAAGACATATTTCTTTTGGAGAATGAAATTGAGTTTAGTTCTCAAATCGAAGTCTCTACTTTTCTTTCCCCAGTCGCGAAAGAAAAGCGAGATATTCTTCAAAAGAAAATTCTGCCTCATGTCAAACATCTGAAGAAATGTGCAACACAATGGGAACAAGAATTATTCACGGAAGTTGCATCTCTGAAGGGCATTTTCAAAGAACAGGACGACAAACTTCAAAGACAAAAACATCAAAAGAAAACTTTGAAAAACGAGAATGATCGACTCTTAGCAAAAGTTCTGTGTTATGACGTTGTTTCTGTGAAAATGAATTCGCTTTATGAGTCATGCAATGAGTTACTTGTGAATGATCATGCGGTAAATGTTGAGATGTTGCAAATGGAGATAGAAAATTTGGTCAAAGAGAATGAGGATCTTCGACAAATCAAAAATGATGAACTCAAGGAAATGGCTTATGAGCAAGACCGCTTAGAACCCGAACATAACCGTCTAAACTTCCCTGAATCTTCGGCTGCACCCTTACCTTTTAACAGGAATGATCTGGAAGATTTGTTTGCACCAATGTTTGATGAAGTTTGTGTTCGTAGTGCATCAGATGCTTCCACCAGTTCCGCTGCTCAACAAGTCCCAAATCAAGCACCTGATCAATCTGCAACTACTTCTACAGCAATTGATAACAATGCACCTCAACCTGAACCCTCATCACCTATGGTTCAAACACCTCCACCTGCAGTTGAAGATTCTCCCCCCACTTCTAACCAAGTTCCCACACCTTCAGGATATGACGGGAATGCATTTTTTAATCCATTTGCTCCACCACCAACCATTCCAGAAACAGGAGAATCATCCTCGAGCAATATGGACCCGTCATATCACCATAACAACATTCAACATTTCCCATCCACCCACAAATGGACAAGAGATCATCCCTTGGTAAATATAATTGGAAATCCTGACAATCCAGTCATGACAAGACAAAAACTTCACTCAGATAGTGAACATTGCATGTATGCACTCACTGTCTGTCAATCTGAACCTAAAAACATCAAAGAAGCCCTTACATATGACAACTGGATTGAATCCATGCAAGAAGAGCTAGAACAATTCAAACGTTTGGAAGTTTGGGAATTAGTGGAAAGACAAGATGGAGTTTATGTTGTTGGATTGAAATGGATTTGGAAGAATAAGCTGGATGCAGATGGTACATTGATTCGTAACAAGTCCCGACTGGTAGCAAAAGGGTATAGCCAAGAAGAGGGTATTGACTTCGTGGAATCATTTGCTCCAGTGGCTCGGATTGAGGCAGTTCAAATGTTTCTGGCATACGCAGCCCACAAGAACATCACAGTCTATCAGATGGATGTGAAGACGGCATTTCTCAATGGACAACTCCGAGAAGGCTTCGTGGACCCAGATCACAGTCTATCAGAGGTGTACGTATCACAACCAGAAGGCTTCGTGGACCCAGATCATCCAAACCATGTATATCGGCTTAAGAAAGCCCTATACGGCCTTAAACAAGCCCCGAGGGCGTGGTACGATAAATTGTCTGCATTTCTACTTGCTAATCATTTTACCATTGGAACTGTTGGCCCGACTTTATTTATACAGACACACGGGAAGACATTCTCATTGTTCAAATTTATGTGGATGATATTATTTTTGGTTCAACCAATAAAAAATATTCAAACGCTTTTTCTAAACTGATGAAACAAAACTTTGAGATGTCTATGATGGGTGAACTTAAATTCTTTCTAGGATTGCAAGTTCATCAGTTGCCCCGTGGTATATTTCTAAGTCAGTCAAAATATGCTCAGGAAATCCTGAAAAAGCATGGTATGACCAGCTGTGACACCTATAACACCCCAATGTCCTCCTCATCCCCGAAGCTAGAAGCTGACATACATGGGACACCCATTGATCCTACGAAGTATCATAGTATGATTGGATCGATCATGTATCTCACGGCTAGCAGACCGGATGTTGTATTTGCCACATATCTTTGCTCCCGATATCAGTCTAGACCGACTGAACGGCATTTGTCAGCCGTTAAAAGAATCCTTAGATACATAAAGGGAACCATTAATTTGAGGATCTGGTATCCAAAGGATTCTGGGTTTGAACTTGTTGCATTTTCAGACGCTGACCATGCAGGGTGCTTAGACACACGCAAAAGTACATCAGGGGGAGTACAATTCTTGGGTGACAAGCTCGTCTCTTGGCAATCAAAGAAACAAGATTGCACTTCACTGTTGTCAACAGAATCTGAATATGTGGCCATGTCTGCCTGCTGTGCTCAAGTCATCTGGATGCGATCACAACTGATGGACTACGTATACGTCTTCAACAAGATTCCTGTGTACTGTGATTCCAAGAGTGCCATCGCTATTTCATGCAACACTGTGCAGCATTCCAAGTCAAAGCATATTGATCTACGGTACCATTTCATCAAGGAACACGTGGAAAAGGGTACTGTTGAATTGTATTTTGTGGGAACTGAACATCAACTGGCGGATCTGTTCACAAAAGCCTTGCCTCATGCAAGATTTGTGGATCTGGTTCACCGGATTGGTATGAGATGTTTGACTCCAAATGATTTGGAAAACTTTCTCAAAAACAATTAAATGAGTCAAACATCTAAACTATCTTTGTAAATAAAAAAAAATGCAAGTACAAACCCTTATCCAACACGTTGTTCATTTTAAAATGTCATAAATTATTTTTGAACACGTGTTGAGGGGGAGACATAATCTTTTCTACAATTTTTTAAACTTGTACTTGCATGCTTTCAGAAATTTGTTGCTTCACAAAGTTTTGGTGATAAGATCTCAAGATGAAAAAGTTGTGTGCCTTAAATGTAAAAAAGTGAGACTTAGAGTTAGTATGATAGTGGTTTAGGACTTAGTATTCAAAGTCGTTAAGGTTAGGGGACTAGAGTTGTTTAGATTGCAAAGTTAAATAATAGATATAAAAAGTCAAAAAATTATTCAACCGCAGTTATTACTTCAACTGTTTTTCACCTACCATATTAAATACTACCACCCACCATCATCTACGGCTGTCCTTCGATCTGTAAATCTACTCACGATCATTAAATTTTGTGAGTAATTTTGTGCTTAACATGTCATTATAACAGATGGTTTTTAATTTTATCATGATCCAACAGTTAAACTTATCGCAATTGTGAATTTGAGTTCTAGGGTTTGCGTAAAAATTGGTGATCTTTGAATGAGAATGTTTTAGTTGAGAAAAATTGTACAATAATACTTAAATATTGATAATAAACCTAGATTGTATGCTTAATTACTCCCAGATACTTGAATTAAGTTTTAGGGTTTAAGCGACAAATTTGGGGAAATCCGTATATGAGTGTTATTGTGTAATTTGTATGTTGGGATGTTGTTGTTTTGAGGTTAATCGAATGTATGCATGCTTAGATTGTGCCCAGAAACATGTTAAATGGATCAATTGAGTTTAAGGGTTTAAGAAAAACTACGAACACTAGCATGTTGATTATTGAGTGTTTATGGATGAATATTGTTATAACTTGGTCAGATTGTTTAGATTACTCATTAAAACTGATTTAGATAATCTGTGGTTGTAAAATCTAAGTTATAATGAATTTCGATAAAAATCTACGTGGCTGTTCATCTTCAAAGTTATCAAAAACTCTTGTATGAGAGTTTATCGAAATTGCCAAAATTATCGCGATTGGATAATTATCGCTATTGCCTAATTATCGCTATTGCATAATTATCGCTATTGCCTAATTATCGCTATTGCATAATTATCGCTATTGCCTAATTATCGCTAATGGATAATTATCGCAATTGCATAATTATCGCAATTGCCATAATTATCGCAATTGTGATATTTTATAGAATTTGATTTCTTTCCTTAGGTATATCTTTTATACTTATCAAAATGAATCAAATTTTATAGAATTTGGTAATATCTTGATAAATTCTTTGATCAAGCATGTAACAACCAATCATAAATGCAAATGGATGCCAAGTGTTATATCTAGTTTTAACATATGCTAACAATCATGTATATTGCATATTTGTACTTGATTGTTGCTTCAGATAACATCAAATGGCTGCACCAGAACAACAACCTCTTCCAACACTCACTAAAGAAGAAGTATTTCCTCATGGGTATTCTTTGGAAATTGGGAAAAACAATGCACGAGTAGAGCTTGATAAGATAAAGTGTTCTGACCCAAGCTGCCAGATTGCTGTGGAGATTCTCAAAGCTCATAAGTGCAGAAACCTTCTTGACAGCTCTGACACCATTCCAGAACTGTACATACATCAATTCTGGGATACTTTTACACTGAGCAGTGATGATAAGTACTTCACAATCCAACTGGATCGTAAAAGGATCAGAGTCACACCTAATCATCTTCGCAAAGCCTTAGACCTTCCAGATGCACCTGAAACTTCCAACCAATTCTATCCGACACCTTCAGAATCTGAAATCATGCAATTCCTTGTAGACATTGGTTATGATGTTCAACCCGACACACCATTAACCAAGATCTCTAAAGTCAATGCAAAATACATACCTCAGCCCTGGAGAACTATCTTCTACATTATAACCCGTTCAATATCTGGTAGAGATAGTGGCTTTGAGCACCCAAGACTAAGTCATCTTCAAGTCTTCTGGGGGTTCGTGAACCAGGAAAAGATTGACTTTGCAGCTCTTATCTAGGAAGATATACTATTTCAAATGCGGAAAGCTTTCAAACAAATCCCTTTTGTCCGATACACCAAAGTTCTCATAAGTTATCTGCTTGACTTACATAAGGACATTGATCGACGACCTACCGATCGAGAGGTTCATCCATACATGCTGGATAAAACTTTCCGTAAAGTCTACTTTCCCAAAGGGAGCACGCACAAACAAGGGACAAGACTGCCAGAGTTTCTAATGACCGACAAAATAAAAGAAACTCCAGCATATCTTGCATATGATAAGGCATTCCATGAACGTCGAGTGGGATTTTCTAATTTGGTTGAAGGGTCAGGATCCACAAAGACCCGTTCACGAAGCAGGTCTAAGACTGGCAGTGCATCAAGTACCTAACTACCAAGGAAACCGCATCCAAGATCTCTCAAGAGAACTGTACCTAGTAAACCCCAACCAAAGTCTGAACCATCTGGGATTATTGATGAAGATTCTGACTCTGAATCATCTGAGTCAGAAGAGGAGACTCCTGTTGTTATGACTGTTGAAGAAGCTGAACTTCAAAATCAGATCAACTTTGAAAATGCACAAAAGATGAGTCTAAAGTCAACTAAGGAGGATGAAGAAAGAAGGGCAAAATTGGCTGTTGAAAAACAAAGAGAGTATGAAATGAAGCAAGGAGCAGGAGGATCAGGCACCGCTCAAGAAGCAGCTTCGATTCACTCTAATCCGGTTAATCAACCCGGAGGATCTGGAGGTGCTACATCCACGATTCAGCCTGATACGGTTATTCAACCCGATAAGGCTGAATCTATCATTCCTGTAGAAACCGTAGAGGGGGGGGGGGGGGTGAATACGTTTCCATTTAAAAACTTAAAACCTTTTGTATCAAACACCCAATCAAGTGTGACGTAATATGAAAAGTGTCAACAATGATCACATATCATCTAGGGATGAATAAATTAAACTACAACACAAGCACAATCAACCACGACACATACATAATCAACATAACATAAGCAACTAGCCACACAAGCATAAACGCAATGCAAATATAAATATAAAGCGATAAAGAATAAAATGAAAGTAAAGAGATAAGTAAGAAGGCGCAAACCGGACATGATAATTTATAGTGGTTCGGTCACGAAGCTCCTCTTCGCCCTACTCCACTCCCCGAGAACCCAACTCGAGAGTTACTTCACTAATCAACAAACTCCCTTTAGGCGGAGAAAACCGTACACGTCGCTTAACTTGTTTTCCGACACTAAGCTAGATGTCGAGTGCTAATCTTAGCTAGCACCAATCTACCACGATCTACTCGATCTACACGTCGCTTATCCTATTTCCGACACTAAGCTAGATGTCGAGTGCTAATCTTAGCTAGCACCAATCTACCCCGATCTACCCGATCTACCCTTGATCCACATGATCAATCACACAAGCCCAATGGCTTCAAGAGATCTTCACTATCTCTACAAGATCACACTTGATCTTGACTCATTCTCTCTCACAAAGGTAAAATGATCTTGATGTATGCTATGATACAATCAAGAGTGTAACAAATGTTACAAGACCTAACAACTATAACTCTTGTATCTTCTTGGATACCTTGAGTTCTTCTCTTGCAAATGAAGAGGAATGATAACACTTTGTATCTACTTGGATACTTTGTGTTCTTCTCTTGCTAATCAAGAGGGATGACAACACTTTGTATCTACTTGGATACTTTGTGTTCTTCTCTTGCTAATCAAGAGGAATGAAGAGGATCACTTGAGTGGATGATTGGATAACTCTTAAACAACCTAAGACTCTTCAAATGATCAAAGAAAGTTTTCTAAGTGAGGAGGGATTAGACCAGAGAAAAAGGACTGGAAAAATCAAGTTGGAAGTGTGAAATGGTCCACTATTTATAGGCAAATAAAAATCTAGCCGTTACGTACGGACGGCTCCACTAATTGTGCCACGGCTTCGTTAAATATTTAACGGAACCTTGGAGCCGTCAGTGTCGAAAATGCTCCAGACGCTCCAAATTTTGTCTTTTAGTGGTGAAGGTTTATTTGGGGAAGTTTGGAGCTATTTTGGGGGGAAAAATAGCTGTTACTAATTCAAAATAATTTGAAATGATTTTTCCAAATAAAACATTTCTTTTTAATTCAAAAATAATTTGTAAAATGTATTTTTGAAAAATGTTTTGTCACATTTACAAGAATGTGAAGTTTAGAAAAATATAATCCTCTGATCATTTGTCAAGTAGTAGAATTGTTTGTCCATACCTTGAGTGATTTACGTCGGGATGGAAATTTACGACTTTGTTGAAGCATACTTGAGGCGTCGAGAGATGTTGATGTAAGTATGCATTGATGATTTGTGTTTACAAGTAACTTTTACATTTTACGTTATATATTACAAGTTACATGTTTGTCATTATTAAAACCGAAGAAATCGTTTAGTTTAAATATCATAATATTTGCACTAACAATTCCTCAGCAACCAAGTTCGGTTAATCAACCCGACTTGGAAGCACAAGCTCAGAATGAGAAGGAGATTGATCAGGAGAGCAATATAGTCTTAACTGACAAGGAAATCTCTGACTCCATGTTTGATGATGATCAGGGGGGGAACAACTCCATCAGGACAATATGGACTGGAATCCTGAAGATGAAAAGGAAATTCTTGGCAATAAGACAACTGAAGCTGCTAAGGAACTTGAGGAAGCAATGGCAAGACAAGAGGAATTAGAAAGGAAACTTAAGGAAGATGCTCAAGCTGACTTGGAAGCTGATAGCTACATCCGTTCTCCATCAGTTCCTCCACCCGAACTTGCTTTGGTTGTTCATAACCCTCAACAGGAGAAGAAATCACCACCAGTTCAACCTTCACCTGTATCATCACCCAAACCGAATACACCTCCTGAATCACCTCCTCACACTCCAACACCTCCTTCTTCCCCTCCAAAGGACTCAGCACCTAACTCTAAAGAACCAATTCCCTCACTTACTCCATCACCGAAGAAATCACCATCACCTAAAGAGAAAGCAACAGTTTCTGATCATATCAAATTTGCCTTGAAAGGTAAGCATGTGAAAAGAATTGCTCGTGTTACAAAAGTGGAAGTTGTATCTCCTGCTGCAAGAAAATTTAAAAAAGCAGTGAAGCGTGCACAAGTCAAGAAGGACAAACAAACAAGTGTAAAAATGGCTGAGATGGAAAACTTAGTCAAGAACTTGTCTCAACAAGTGGAAGAGATGCAGCAAACTAAGCTAAAGATGGATGAGTTTCTAGAATCTGATATTGATGCTAAAATGAAAGCAAATACAAGGCATTACATCAAGAAGTACATTCCTGATCTTCAGAAAATCATTGAAACTTATGTTGATACTACATTTGAAGAAAAGATCAAAATTTTGAAGATTCAGCAACAACATCTTCTGGAATATTCTGTTGAAGATCTTCAAGACGCTCTCCACACCAAGTTGCTTGCAAAATCTTCTCTCAATTACACTGAATTGTCCATCTTGAATGCTATTCGAGAAAATATGGAATCTTGTAAGGCTTCAGCAGATAAGGACAAAAGGAAACGTGATGATGATGAACAAGATCCAGACCCTCCTACAAAGAAACTAAAGACTGGTAGCGGATCTGGAATTCACATTGCTGAGCCTACAGGAACCACAACTTCTTCTCCACCTCAACCAAATCCTGAATCTGGTCCTACAGCAACTGAACATCATTTTGAGCATATTCCTGAAGAAAATGTGGAATTTCAAACACAAGAAGATCAACCACAATCTCCACCACCATCTCCACCAAAGTCTAAAACTTTCAAATCAAAGCCATCTAGCAGCAAGAAATCTTCTCAAAAATCAGCTGTAGTCACATGGCTTGATGATGATGAAGATGTGAACGGCAATGAATGGTTTGATCAACTTGCCAGTGCTCAGATCCAAGACAACGAAGCTTCTAAAGTTGAAGACAGTACGTTTGAATTTACACACAAAATCAAACATACTCTAAATGTGAAGAAAATGACAAAGAGAGAACTTCGTAGGATCAAAAATGATGCCTTCACTCTTCTTAAAGACAAATCTGCAAATGCGGCTGAGCTGGAAAATCACCTTGAAAACATTGCTCTTGCAATGTCAAGTGAGTTTGACTGGGCGAATCCAGACATACTCAGGGTGGGTGGCCGTGACAACAAAAACCGTTCATACATCACAGACTGGACTAAGCCACTACCCGTGATCAGAAAACCTCATGAAACCTCAGAAATCCCCTTCCAGTTCTTTTTCAACAAAGATCTTGAACTACTCATTCATGGAGCATCAAGCAAAATGAAGTATGCAACTTCTATTACCTTCACTCCTGCAGCAAGTTACCAAAATCCTGCCATTGAGGAAGCTGCAATTCACCAGAAGATCTTCATCAAACAACAAGTGATCTACGATCGTGATGCTGAATTAGGAATCCATCACTGGTATGATAAAAGGAAGACTTGGTACAAGTATAAACTCAGCCAAAAGTCTCGTGAACAAGTCTACAGTGACCTCAGGATCATGGCAGTGATTAGTGTTTCAGGATCGAAGAAGTATGATTACACATTCCTATCTGCGATCACCGTCAGACGACATGACAACCAGATCTACTCGTTCTCAGAAGCAGATTTTCCTGACTTGAGTCTCAATGATATTGAAGACTTATACCTCATCAAAATACAAGGAAAACTGCAACATCTCTCTACCGATCTTCAATATGCTTTTAGTGCAGCTATCTGCCACTTCATCCGAAGAATGATTATCAAAGAACGAGTAGAAGATCTTCAGTTAGGAGTGGAAAGTTATTAGCAGAAGTTGAATCTCGTTGAGCCCATAATGTTCTTGGAAAACAACCGCGATGCTCAATATACCATGAAGAAATACCCCGTCTTTAGGTTCGTCTACAGAAGTGCAACACATACAAACCATTTCATGTCATTCCACGAGATTCATAAATTCTGTGACGATACGCTGACGAACGTTAGAGATGGGTTAGTTCTTCAAGTTCGAGATCATGAGTTGAAAAAGTCAACAAGGTGGACACATAATGAGCTCAAACAAGTGATGCAGTTCATTTTGAAGATTGAAAGAAGGTTGTACCGGAGGGATCAGATTCGGAGACTAGAGAGTTATGTAGGCGGTCGTCCACCATTTCCTATCAGACTATATCAAAGGACGGACCCAGAATTCACCAAGTTTAACAAAATAGGTTGATGTGAGCATTTGAATTTTCATAATTCTTTTTCATTATTCTTACCATATGGCCAGTGACATTACGGCTTGTGCACACATAACAGTGAACAACCCGGACCCCAAAGAAATGACCCTGAGGTACGCTATAGTGCCTCAATCCTGAAAAAGGAGTGAAAGCTTCTTACTTACGAGCAAAATTAAAACCAGAATGTTTTCTAAAAGTTTTTCAAACATTCTGCTCATAAGGACAAGTATTCCCTTGTTAAGGGGAAGTATTTGAAAATATAATCTTTCTTCCAAAAAATATAAATGTTCTTGAAATTCTTCCCTCAAAACTCAAAAACAACATATTTTAATCATAAAGTTTTTCAAAAACATCATGAGTATGCTATTTTTGAGGGGGAGAAGTAAAAGATGATTAAAATATGGTGTCTCATTGCTGGAATCTCACTAGTGTTCGACTCAGAATTGACCCTCGAATTGACGGTAGGAAAAGTCAGTAGTCGAAAGGACATGTCCCGGACGGGTAATAATTTCAAGCCAGTTTATCTGGTGATGTAAGCGTGTCTCGCAAAGGACGTGTCTGAGTAGAATGTACCGATTTCGAGCGATAATCTTTGAATCTGATCTGGACGGGTAATAATTTCAAGCCAGTTTAACTGGTGATGTAAGCGTGTCTCGCGACGATCAGGTTCATTGAAAGTCAATCAATTCAAAAGTGCCAACTCTTTCTGGCATGTGAAAATTTCAAATTTATTACTTATGCGCACATGTTAAGGGGGAGTATTTCTGAAAATCATCAAACTTTCAAGGTGTCAACAAAATGTTTATACAATTATCGACACTTTGAGAGATTTTCAATGGTTTGGTTTATGGCATCATTAGGATAGTCATGGAGTTATAAGGTGACTAAGGTTAGGAAAAACCGTCCTATGATCCGCCAGAGCCGGAGGGATCTACCCAAGGACAATACCAATAGTTTAGAACTAGAAAGTCCATGGTATGATATAAAAAAAGGAGAAAATGAATGAAAGGAGAAAGAAGGGGTTGAAGAATGAAAAAGAAAGGCAAAAAAAAGGGTGAAAAGAAATAGCCCTCCATTTGTTCAACCTTAGGGCAGACACCGGGTTCAATTCATAATCTACTGGTTGATGAACATCACCGGTATTGAAGACTAAAGACGTCATGGACCCAGTGACGCACTGCACTAAACCTTCTGAGCCACTCAAGTGTCTCTCAAAAGACATTTGTTTCATTCACACGGAGAACCCTTCATAATCTATCGACCTCTCATTACGAGAGTGTTGATATTGAAAAGGAGGCAATCTGCTCCACGCCTCCGACGACCAAACAAATGTGCACTAATTGAGTCTAGAGCCATGAGATTCATCAAAGATCTCTTAGGTACACTTAGAATTACTCTGGTGTTCTACATCATGGGCATCAGTTGTAAATTAGGAAAGTGTCCTTCGCAGATCTTAGCAATCTGCCAAGAACATTCATGAGAAAATTCACAATTGTGATTATCAATGATTGAATGGAAATCCTGCCAGAGCAACATCAAACAACTCTGACAGCAGGTCACTTCGGTAACTCCTTGTGGGTTACGCTTAGTGTTTGCTCCAAACGGTCTACAGTCGTGGGGTGATCTCCAGCGACTCACTGAATCATGGGTGCACTTCGGTGTGTCCGTGTTATCCCTTTCGGGGGAATCCGGTTCAGAACGGCCTGGGTTAGGACTTGAGAAAGTCTTCACACTATGCTGTTGACAATCTCAAGTCTGAACCTGTAAGTACCGGTTGGTTCGTGCTGATGCTGCTGCTGCTGAGGATCTGGAGCTCAACCATCAAGACTCCATCATGTTCATATCTTGAAGAAATGTTCTCTCAAAGACTCAGTAACAACAAAAGTTCAACATATGATATAGTAAAGTCAAAAGTTCAAGCACCTCAACCTTTCTCAAGTTTAAGATTGAAAAGTGAGAACATGTTGCATAAAATAAGTCAAAGACATATGAGCATGATGGAGAAGACGAGAAGACATTGGAGATTGGCAGATCGAGACAACATCATATCATCTTAGAACAAGAACAAAGAAACAAAGATTATAAAGACGTCGGAAGCCAAAGAAGCAAAGAAGACGTCGAGCAACATTGATGATCAAGACTTAGGGGGAGATTTTTAGGAACACGTTTTTAATATATTTCAAGTCTTGATCAATAGCGATAAATGTTGCTTAATAGGGCTTTATATTAGTGATTAAGGTGATGTCCATTAGAAGCCCATGGACCGCCCATTTATGTGTTTATTCTTCTAGAAAATTTAGTGTATGAGTTGCCCTAATCCCTTGCCTATAAATAGAAGGGTAGGGAGCTCATTTTAAGTGTTGGTTATTCATGTATGTTGCGGAAGCTTTGTTCTTTAATCGTATAAATTGAATTACCATTCCAAATCTCTCTTCTCTTCTTCTCATCTTATTCTCTTCTTCTCTTATTAGCTTATTTCCTTAATCGTAGCTTATTAGATTAATAGTAGTACGAGTTTTACTTTGTTATACATGTGGGTGTTTGAGATATACTCGACCTACACTAATGGTCATTCAGGGTGAAAATGCTGTTTCACCAGTTCCTTCACCTGCAAAGAAGGTGAAGAAAACAAAGAAGGGTCAATCCAGTAAGGTGGTTAGACCCAAAACACTCGCCACTGAGACTGATGCCTCAAACAACCCTAAACAAGGGTTAAATTTGGCCAAGACCTCTGAGACACCCCTCACTGAGACCTTCTTGACCCAAAAACAAACGCCAACGAAGGTCAGTGAGAAATCATCCTCAGTGTCCTCGGGCAAACCCCATCTTCCTCATGGCTCTACTGACATAAACAAGTCATTGGAGTCATGAACCTCCACCCACTCACATCCCGATGAAGGCACTGATAAATCACAATCAGAGCCTGAGGGAGAAAAGGGTCCTGAATCCTCGGTTGGGCAGCACTACTCAACTGAGAAGGGAACCTACACCCAATCACATCCCGATGAAGGTACTGACAAATCACAGTCAGGACCCAAGGGAGTCAAGGACCCTAAATCCCCCAAAGGGCAGTACAACCCTAATGGGAAGGGGGACCACCAACCATCACAAATTGTGCCTCATGATAGTGCTGGAAAACACCCATCAGTACTTGAAGGCGCAAAGGGGGACAAAGACTCAGAGGGATATAAACCACCCGCTGATACAGAACCCATAACCCCCACAGGCGGATCCATTCTCTTGGGAACTGACCCCAAAAACCAGGATGAGAAATCAGTTATTATGGTTAGCCAGGCTGAGACAACCAACTCAGTTATTATGGCGGGGTCAGGACCTAGCCAAAACCAAGGCAAGTCTTCTTATGGAGAGGATCCGGGTAACCTTTTGGAGATTCAGTCTATGGTGGATATTCAGGCTCTTCTTGATTTTGATAATGAGCCCAATGAAGAGAGTGAGGAGGAAGTTTTTGAGGCAGGTGATGACATGGTGACTGATGCCCAACCTACTGAACTATCGCGTCAGTCTTCTCCTCATGGGGAAGAATCTGAAACTCAGGCTGATCATTCTTCAGATTCTGAATCATCCTGCCCTCCCGAACTCAGGAAGTATGACAACATTCTTCCTCTTACTGAAAGGCAATTGGTCAAGTTCCTACAAAAGGCCAACAATGCTCTCTTTACTTGGCTAACTGAAGAATTATTTGACCACCACTGTGAAGCTGCTGTTCATTATGTCGACCTGAAGGAATCAGTGGAATCCTATCATGATGATGTTAATGAACACAAGTCATCTATCTCCTTCTCCCTGAAAAATCTTGATCACAACATTAAACTGTTCAACGAGTCTCTCACCAACTTATACAAGAGCGTTGAAACTATTCAAGAGTCAGTGAAAGATGACCCTGAGCTTAACAGGAAAATTCTTCAGGCTTCTGAGACCTACCAGCAACAATCTACTCAGTTGGTTGAGCTGGTAAACATGCTGAGATCCTCCAATCTTCAGGGACTCAGCTTTATTGTGGACTCCATCAAGTCTTCCCTGGGCCTTATGGAGTCACACATGGCATCTTGGGCAAATTCTTCTTCTTCCTTGGCTTGGAATCTTGGGCCAAGGATGACAGCGATAGAGGCTTCTCAGGCTTCTGTTGAGGCTAAGGTCTCAACTCTTCAGAAGGACACCTCAGACATCAAGTCAATGATGATTGAGATCTATCAGGCCTTCAAAGGTCAGTCTGCTACCTCAACTTCAGTGAGCGCACCAACTCTTGCTCTCACCATGGGTCAAGCAACAGTTGAGGGAGAGAAAGTCACTGAATATGAACAACCTGGAAAAGAACAACCTCCTTCTCACACTGAGGGGGAGATTCCTGAAGAAACCCCATCATCATCCCGCCAAGACAAAGTCAAAGGCATTCTCACAACCACTGAGCCTGAGCCTACAATCTTGGTGACTGCTTCTTTTGAAAGAAGGCCAGACCCTGATGAGCCAGTCAGGGTCCCTTATGAAGTCAATTGAGTGATGAAACTTCTTACTGAGCTTGAAATTCAGGCTCATATGAAGAAAGAAGAGGGTTTGAAAAGAGCTGCTGAGGAAGAGAGGCAGAACAAGTCTGCCCTCATTCATGTTGTCAAAGAAGAGGCTGAGAAACTGGGAATTGAGCCTAAGGAACTTGCTGGAAGGAAGGGTGGTCAGACCTTTGTGAAAACTCAGACTGCTGAGATGATTGCTCTCAGGAAGAAAAGGGAAGAAAAATTGAAAAGGGCTGAAGAGATTAGGCAGAACAGGATTGAGAGATATCAGTGGGTCATGACAAACAGGTTGAAGCCAGAACCAATCACTAATGTCAAGATTCATCGAAACACCAAGCCTGCCGTTGTTACTGTCTACAGAAGTACTGACAAGAGAATCTTTGAGGTTCATGACCCCTTCAGATTCGCTGACTTCGGGATCACTGAATTGGATGAATTGGGTCCAATAATAGCGAAAAAGTCAAATGTTGTGGTCCCTGGTCTGTTGAAGTCCCTGAGTCTGAGGTATAAAAAACTGGCAGAAACACCTCATGAACTTGGTATTCCCTCTCTTCTTCCTGCTTCATCCCAACAACCTGCTCCCTCTCAGTCTTCCTCAAGAAAGAGAAAGAAGATTGAAGTTGAGCCTGAGATCAAGGTCCCTGGTCTGGATTGCAATAGAGCCCTCCCAGAAGGAGTTCCATTCAATAACAACTTGGTCATCGAACAAACTGAAAGAGGTTTGTTCTTCACTGATGAGTTTGGAGACTCAGCCTTCCAAAGATGGAGTGATATTGACCAATCAAGAATCAAGGCAATGATGGGTTTTCTCATGATGGCCTCACCAATCAAGGCTCCTAAAAATGTGAGGTTTTGCCAAGACCTGAGAACAAAGATTCAAGAGCATCCTGATCAGCA
Source organism: Artemisia tridentata subsp. tridentata (assembly GCA_021014915.2). Classification (NCBI taxonomy): domain Eukaryota; kingdom Viridiplantae; phylum Streptophyta; class Magnoliopsida; order Asterales; family Asteraceae; genus Artemisia; species Artemisia tridentata. The sequence continues at coordinate 8,065,678 of CP139506.1, read as the reverse complement.
TGAGCTAGAGTCCAAGAAGCCAAAGCTTGAAGCCCTAGGTTATAAGTTCGACTGACTGAATCTGCCAACACCACCACTATCCTAGTACTATGTATAGTTTTGTTAGGACTTGTAATAATATTAATAAGATGATGTTTTTATTATTTCAGTGTCCTTATTTACTTTCTAGTACATTCAGTATGAGCAGAAGTCACTAGCTCACTCATAACTGATAAAAAACACTTAAGCATAATTTATATCCAAATAGGGGGAGATTGTTGGGTCCTTCAGTACCCAAGAGTCGTTAAAACAAGATTTGAATACAAATTAAGCTAAGTGTAAACTAAACCGAAAACATTCTAAGTCACTGAGTGAACAGTCACTCAGTGAGTTACCTTCAAGAAGCTCAGGACGAGTCTAACAAGAAAGATTCACCACACAGTGAGGCGGTACTCACTGAAGTGTTACTTGAGACGAAGAAGAAGGTAATGGATCAGTGAGCGTTAGACAAAAGCTCATTGAACCCAAAGTCTCCTCAACAATAGGCGGGATAAAAGGCGGGATAAAGAGGGAAGGTTTTAAGAAGATAAGAACATGTCTTATCGGGGTCAGACAAACCATCCCTCAAGTGGCTAAAAGTCGAAGAAGTGTAAGGTCTGACACTCGAAGACTTTTTGGCGCAATCCTATTGGTTCTTGGAAATGACAACTACTGTTGTAGTTGTCAGACACGCTTCCTATTTGTTTATCTAGTTTTATTCTTCAGTACCCTTGACATGTTTGCCTATAAATGTAGAAACTAACACGCCTGCTAGATCTTTGAGCCTGTGTGGATCGGTAGGATGCCTATGTAATCACAAGCACACTACAAGAGAATCTCTGAATACGAAGTAGAAAAGAAAAGAACTAAGACTATGATCCTCTATGGATCGAATAATGAACTAAAAGATAATTTTTATTGAAGATTGTTAAGTTGTAAAGATGTCTAAAACTCATAGACGGGGTGTTTCTTTTATAATGATAAGAAACCCTAACCCTAACCCGTCATACAAGAAAACGAGTAAAGAGATAAACATGATCTCTGCTAAAAATAACTCTAACAAACATACTAAACATACAGATAACTAACAATAATATCCGCAGTAACAAACACTATCAGCAGAAACAAGATATCAATATTAGCAGCAATGAGCTTCAGCAGGAACTAACACTATCGGCAGGAACCAACTTTCACTATCGGCAGCAACAAGAAATATCTTATTTCCGAAATTCCCAACAATCCTCCCCTAATCTTGAGGAAATAGCTTATTTCCGAAAAGATTTCCTAAGCTTTCACTCTACTCTGAAGGTACTTTGAAGTTCATAGGGAGAGGATTAGATCAGCAGCAGCATCAGTAAGTAACCAGCAACAACACTTGAAACTTCCAGCAGCAACTTCGATAGTTCAGCAGCAATAGGAAATCATCCTCAAAAGAAGATCTAAGCTGGTCACCATGGCATTCTGGATCTGGACTGCTACTATGACAATATGTACATCAAATCACTTAAGTTTCAGACTATTCTCATCACATCCAGGTGTGTTAACTCTTGTGAGAGGTGAATCATTGAAAATTAATGGATTTGATGTCTCTTTACCAATAGCCATCACTACTGGAGTAGCCAATGTTTTGGTGTATAAGACCATGGTACATTGATAACCATCTGATTTTTAGTAAACCAGCAATTGTAAATGGATTTGACTTGTCTTTACCTGTAGCCGTTTGCTCAGGACTAGCCAATTCTTTGGTTTCAACTGAACCTTGGTGAATTGAATACCAAATATGGATACCAAATGTCTTTACCACAAACCATACTTTTGTGGACTAGCCAATTCTTTGGATCCCATACAGGGTTACATCCATGGTGAATTGAGAACCATTTCAACTCTTAGGAATGAACCATCGGTGAGTTGAAGGACCCTATAGCTTTGAGCAAGCTATTATAGCTATCAACGGATTTGATTATCACACCAGAGCCGTACCCTCATGGTGAGTCAACTCTTTCTTGTCTGCAAGACATGGTGAGTTGAATACCATTTGTTGTGTAGGTGTAAACACCAACACTGTACCTGCAAGGTGTTGCTCAAAACCAACTTATTAGCACACAAAATATACAATTTTTTTTTTTTTTTTGAACTAAAAGAAATAAGAAATAAACCAAAAGAAAAAGAAAGAAAATAAGAAAAGAAAGAAAGATATACAACAACAAGAAGAAGAAGCCTCCCCTTAGGCTTAAACCTCCCCTTAACCTCAGCACCTAAGGATTGAGCATGCCAATATGAACCACCAGATAGTTGAATCTTGGACCATCAAATGCTTTAGTCAACAGGTCAGCCACATTCTCATCAGAGTCGATCTTAAGCACCTGAATGAGATGCTTCTCATAAGCATCCCTTATGAAATGATGCCTAATCTCTATGTGCTTTGTTCTTTGATGAAACACTGGATTTTTAACAATACAGATGGTACTTTGGTTGTCAATGAAAATTTTAGTGTTCATGAAGTTGAACCCATAGTCTAACAATTTATTTTGCAACCAAAGGACCTGTCCACAGCAACTAGCAGCAGCAACATACTCTGCCTCAGTAGAAGATGTAGCCACAATAGTCTGCTTCTTGCATTGCCAAGAAACCAACCTTCTTCCCAAAAACTGACAACCCCCAGTAGTAGATTTCCTATCAAAGTTTGCTCTAGCATAGTCACTGTCACTATAAGCTTCCAGCACAAAAGAAGAGTCCTTTGGGTACCAAAGTCCCAGCTTAGGCTGTCCTTTTAAATACTTGAAGATTCTCTTGACAGCATTTAAATGGGAAGTCAAAGGTGTAACCTGATGTCTAGCACAAGCACAGACTGCAAACATGATATCAGGCCTTGAAGCTGTCAAATACATCAAAGAACCTATCATAGACCTGTATAAGTGAACATTGACAGCATCATCAGGTTCATTATTGGATTTAGGCTTTGGAGCTTCAAAAGGTGTTGTATCAGTCCTCACACTGTCCAAGTCAAACTTCTTAAGTATGTCATAAACATACTTTTCTTGATTTATGAAGATACCATCTGGTCTCTGTTGAACCTGTAAGCCCAAGAAGAATGTCATCTGCCCCATAGCACTCATTTCAAATTCACTCTTCATTAATTCCTCAAAATCCTTACACCAGGCTTCATTAGTTGAACCAAAAATAATATCATCTACATACACTTGTACCAAGATGATATCTTTAAAATTCTTCCTAATGAAAAGTGTTTTATCTATTGTTCCTCTTCTGTAACCATGTTTAAGTAGAAAGGCAGACAACCTGGCATACCATGCTCTTGGTGCTTGATGAAGTCCATAGAGTGCTTTTACCACTTTATAAACCAAATCAGGATGTTGTGGATCCACAAATCCCTGTGGTTGAGTAACATACACTTCCTCTTCAATACTCCCATACAGAAATGCACTCTTCACATCCATCTGATAAACCACAAACCCCATAAATGAAGCAAAAGCCAAAAACAGTCGAATAGCTTCAACTCTTGCTACTGGTGCAAACACCTCATCATAGTCGATACCCTCTTCTTGTCTATGTCCCTGAGCTACCAATCTAGCTTTATTTCGAACCACAATTCCCCTAGCATCCCGTTTATTCTTGAGAATCCATTTAGTTCCAATTGCATGTTTTCCTTCAGGCAATGGTACCAATACCCATACTTTCTGATTCTTGAACTGCTGCATTTCCTCTTGCATAGCCTCAATCCAATCAGAATTATCAAGGGCTTAAGCTACACTACTTGGTTCAGTTTGAGATAGAAAGCAAGCATAGAGACAATGAAGATAGTCAGTGTGATTACTCCTTAACTGTTCCTGAATGTAACTGAGAAAAGCAGATTCTCCAAACTTGGATTGATTTAACCTTCTTCTTGTTTGAACAGGAGAATTGAGATCACCAAGAATCAAAGATTGAGGATGTACAGTGTTAATCCTCTTGGTAACAACAGGATCCACTTCATAGGTTGTACCTTGATTAGAAATAGAGGGATTTCCTTCACCATCATAAGAAGAGTGAGTGAAAATTCCAGATCTTGACTGATGATGAGGATCATTCAGCTTAGCTGCTGAAGAGAGTGAATTTCCAAGATCAAATGGACTTGGGAATCTAGTTGGAGGCTCACTGAATCCCAACAAATCAGCAGATGGAGTAGACAAAGAAGCAGCAGGATTGGTGACATCGGCAGGAACAACAGATGTATCAGCAGTAACAGGTGTACTACCAGCAGAATTGACATCAGCAGGAACAGGAATCCTTCCAGCAGAAGCCATTTCTCTCTTGACTTCAGCTTCAACATTTCTCAATAGCTCCACTGTTTCTTGTGAAAACCCAGAACCAAACTGTTCAGCAGCTCTCTTGGCTTGATATTCTTGTCTTTGAAGCCTAGCAAGGTCTTCTGCAAAACTTAAATTTTCTTCAGTCTTATCAGAAGAATCTTTGAGTTCTGTACCTGAAAAGTGGTTAGAGGGAAAAGAAGGAACAACTATGGGTCGTTCATCACACTCTGAATCAGACTCATCATCTGAGGTACCTGCATTGTTAGATGGATAAACATTTGTACCTACAGAATGATTAGCTTTATATCTAGAATAACCTAATGAATCAGTCAGATAATCTAGGTCAAAATACCAGTCATGACCTGCACCCTGTAAATTAGGTTTGTCTTCTAGAAACCTTAAATTGGGTGTTTCTTCTACCCTCTTAGCAGACAAGTTATAAACCCTATAGGCCTTACTATGAGCAGAATATCCAACAATGAACCCCTCATCTGCCTTCTCTTCAAATTTACCTAGGTGATCACTAGTATTCAAGATAGTTACATGACATCCAAAAGGCTTAAGGTAACTTATGTTGGGAACTTTTCCAGACAAGAGCTCATAAGGAGTTTTGTTGTGGGGATTAGTAATAGATACCCTATTCAGTACATAGCAAGCAGTTCTTACTGCTTCAGTCCAAAACATGGTAGGCAACTTAGAGTCAGCTAGCATAGATCTAGCTGCTTCTATAAGGGTCCTATTTTTCCTTTCTGCAACCCCATTTTGTTGTGGGGTTCTGGCACTACTATAATCTCTTTTAATCCCCTTATTCCCACAAAATTCAATTAAATTAGAGTTTTTAAACTCACTTCCATTATCACACCTTATAGCCTTAACCTTTCTATTTAGCTGATTCTCAATCAAGGTAATAAAATCCCTAATCACAGACTAGGTTTCATTTTTAGTACCTAAAAAGAAAGTCCAAGAAAACCTGCTAAACTCATCAGTAATCACCAGACAATAATACTTATGGTCTCTACTTCTGATAGAAGTTGGACCAAAAAGATCCATATGAAGCAGTTGCAGAGGCTCAGAGATGGTGCTCACAGCAGTAATGGCCTTGTATGATGCCCTGTGTTGCTTTCCTTTATTGCAGGCAACACAATTGTGTTCATTAGTGAAGGTCTTGAAAGGGAGTCCTTGCACTAAGCCATTCTTTGCCAGCTTGTTGATAGTCTTGAAGTTCACATGTGCCATTCTTTTGTGCCATTTGTTTGCTTCATCCACAGAAGCTTTTGCCACCATACAAGTAAGATTACCCTCAGGGTTAACATCATTCAGATTGAAACAATACAGGTTGTGAGTCCTTGGAACTTTGAGCACTATCTCACTATCATCAGGCATCTTGAAGTCCTTGGAGAGCACAAGACAGTCAGTCTCAGTGAAGAGAACTCCATTCTTCTTATCACATATTTGTGAGACAGAAAACAAATTGAAGTTCTTCAGTTCCTTCACATAGAGAACATTCTCAAAGTCCAGTTTAGGAGTCTTAATGGTTCCTTTCCCTGTAATCTTTCCATCACCTCCTCCAAATGTCACTATTCCTCCATAAAAGGGTACAAAGTTATGCAACCTTTCCAAATTGCCTGTCATACTCCTCGAACAACCACTGTCAACAATACCTACTTCTTTACTCTTAAAAGGAATGTCCTACAGAACAAAATTACATACAACAATGTTAGATACATGGGAGGCCCAAGTCATTACTGACTTGGGTCTGCCTTGTGGATCAATAAAAATTAAACCATGGAGATTGATGAGATCCACCATTGTTCTTGGACCCCATTCTCATATATTTGTTATTGTTTCTCCAAGAACAACCTGCTGAGGACTTAACAGCAGTTCCCCACCTTGCCGTTCCCATGTTTAAGGTGTCAAAATAAACAGGCCACATATCATTTTGAAAGTAAGTGCTGGTAGGTCTGTAGTAAGGTCTAGAAACATTGCTTCTCCAATCAGCAGGAATAGACTTATCAGCAGCAACTGGCTTACCAGCAGGAACTGGCTTGCCAGCAGCAACAGAAGCTCTACAAGAGTTTATTCTTGCTGCTTGTGGAATATATGGGGGAGTTTCATTGACATTGTTCCACACAGACCTATTTTGACAAGCATATTTACCCATCTGTTTTTCATAATAGTCACAATCTTTAATAAGATGATCATAACTACAACACACAAAGCAAGATTTCTTTCTAGGAGACTTTTTCTTAACATTATCTTTCTTATTGCAATCAGAAGAATTCAAACCAACACAATCAAAATTATCCTTAATACAATTAACATCACAACCAGAACTGTTTGAAATAAAACCAAAACTAGAAACATTATTGTTTTTAACATTATCAAAAGAAACATCTTCAACTCTTTGGGATTCATCAGTTGCCACTTTTGAAGATAGATCTTCTGATTTTATTGATGCAGACTTCTCACTTGATCCACATGTGGCATAGTCATCAGTCTTGATTTCTTCAGATTTGTCACTGTTAGAACAAGAGACAAACTCATTAGAGTCACAATCAAGATCAGGCAAGTTCTTTGCCTTTTTGCCATAAGTCATTTGTGAATCATCAAAGTCAAGGTCAAGGGCTGAGTGGATAGGAACAGGCTTAAAAACACCTCTTATAGGTGGAGGAACTGCATTCATCCCTCCTTCCTTAACAAACTTAACAGGCACTTGATAATCAACTTCCTTAGGGGTAGAGTCAAATATTCTAGGGTTATATTCCCCAACATCATATCCCAACCCTTTCTTACGCCATCCAGACTGATTACCATAGTTAACAAGATATTTTTCTGATTGTTGCCATGAATTAATCCTAGCCACTTCACTATCCAGTTTAGCCTTTATATCCTGATTTTCTAATTTCAACTTAGCATATTCTCTTTCAGAATGTTTTAGACAGTTATTGGAGTTCTCTAAATCTCTTTCCAAAACCCTTATCTTTTGTTCATATGCTAGCTGATTAGCTTCATGCCAAGCCTTTTGTTTTTCCACAGTTTTAAGTGCCTTTTTATAAGCTTGAATTTCTACAAACAATTTATTATATTCAGGCTCCATTTCATCAAATTCCCTTTTTAACTCAGTGTAATTATTTTCACTATCCTTTTGCAATTTAGTATATTTAATTTCACAATCAAAAGGACATTTGAGTACCTGAGTTGGATAGCCCATCATTCCAAATTCTCCAGCCACATGTGTCTCAGCTCCATTTCCAGCAATCATCCCATAAATTCGTGAAGCTCCAGTCACCTCATGATGTTCCCAATCCAGCATTGAATCCAATGACACTAGGGCTTTATCTTCCTCTGGCTCTAATTCTTTCATTCTGAATGCTGAATACCTTGATCTATCATCAACTTTCTTGTCTTGGCATTCTCTGGCAAAGTGACCTATCTGACCACATTTGAAGCACTTCACCTTCCTCCTGTCAAACCTTGCACCTTCCCTTCCATTGAGATTGAGCTTCCTCCCAGACTGCTGCTCAAACCTATTAACCTTTAATGACAGCATAGCCAGCTGCCACTTGATGTCCATCTCCTCCAAATCAAATTGATCAATTTGATCAAAGTCATCATACATAAACTGCTGTTGTGGAGTACTTTCAGCAACAAATGAATGAAGAATTTCCTCAACAACATTGTCATTCCTTGATTGAGATCTTGGTGTTGCAGGAGAATAGGAAACAGATGAAGATGAGGGGTTTGGGCAATCACCATGAGAGACCTTGTTAGCACTGGAAGCACTAACAAATGCAGTATGAGTAGGTGTATGAGATGAATACGTAGAAACCCCTTTGATGTCAATCTCTAGGGTCTTGAGCTTGTTGTACAGATCATCAAAGCTTAGGTAGTCCAATCCTCCTTTGGCTTTCAGAGTTATGGAAACTTGAGACCAGGATGAAGGTAAAGCCCTCAGAAACTTTGTGTTGCAGTCTTCATTGTCTGGTCGAGCCTGCAACTGATTAAGTTGCCTGAGGATCTTGTGAAATCGATCATACCCTTTGTGAATACCTTCTTCCTCAGAGATCTTAAACTCCTGAAATTCCTGCTTAAGCATTGATTTCCTCATCTTTTTGGACTCCTCATTCCCACCGAATCTAGCTTTTACAGCAAGCCAGATTTCTCTAGCATCATCCAGGTGATGAAAATCACCCATGTGATCCTCTGGGAGAGCCTGAAGCAAGAGAGTTCTTGCTTTAGTTTCCCTTTGCACAGCCAGCTGCTCCTCAGCTGATGTAGGAGCAAGAATAATGATACCCCCATTCTTATCTCTTCCGATTCTCTTCTTGCTATTCCCAGTGAGGATAACATTCCAAAGATGATGATCACTGTTGGAGATCCAGTACTCCATCTTCATAGCCCAGACTTCATACTCTTCCTTCTTAAGATATGGGAACTTAGCATTACTGTTGGACACAGTGGTTGTAATAATTTGTTGTTGAACTTTTGTGGGTTCAGGTTCTTCATTGTTAATGGCAGCGAATTCAGGGTTTTCATCGCCCATTGTGAAAGGGTTTAGAGAGATTGTTATGAGAACTTTTGCTTCTTGATCAGAGATCCTCACGAGGCTCTGATACCACTTGTAGAAACTAACACGCCTGCTAGATCTTTGAGCCTGTGTGGATCGGTAGGATGCCTATGTAATCACAAGCACACTACAAGAGAATCTCTGAATACGAAGTAGAAAAGAAAAGAACTAAGACTATGATCCTCTATGGATCAAATAATGAACTAAAAGATAATTTTTATTGAAGATTGTTAAGTTGTAAAGATGTCTAAAACTCATAGACGGGGTGTTTCTTTTATAATGATAAGAAACCCTAACCCTAACCCGTCATACAAGAAAACGAGTAAAGAGATAAACATGATCTCTGTTAAAAATAACTCTAACAAACATACTAAACATACGGATAACTAACAATAATATCCGCAGTAACAAACACTATCAGCAGAAACAAGATATCAATATCAGCAGCAATGAGCTTCAGCAGGTACTAACACTATCGGCAGGAACCAACTTTCACTATCGGCAGCAACAAGAAATATCTTATTTCCGAAATTCCCATCAATAAATAGCAAACAGATAGGAGAAAAGAGAGTTGAGTATTCATGTGAAATTAAAGCTTATACTTTCACAAATACCCTTTTTCTCCTACAAAGAGTAACGTATCCCTAAAATAGCTCAGTGGGTCGAATTGTTACCACTTAAACATTGCTTAAGTTTAGATAGGAGACACCATACATTGTCTATTCAATCCCAAGTGTTTGTTCCGCAAAACACTTGGGTAATAGATTCTTTGATTCATTTCTAATAAGAATTTAAACGTTGAAAATACTTGTGTGTTTTTATATTTACGTTTTATTAACTGTTAGAATTAATCAATACATTGTATTAGTCATAAACACAAATAGATTAACTTTCTAGTTAACTCTAAGTGTGTTAAGGGAACAACAAATATGCAAACCCGAGTCGTTATCCCCGACGAAGGATTGAATGGAATTTTGTGATTTTGGATTTGTGAAACGTGTCGTGAATGGTGAAATGAGTGAGATTTTGAATTTCTAAGCTAAAATGGGTGAACATAAACTAAAAACGACTAAATAGGTAAGGGAATCGATAATCTAAAGCATACGTAATTAAAAATGTAAAGGAAATCTAAAAACGCGTTTAAACCGAGAAACCCCGAGCCTAAAATGTCAAAATGATGAAATATAAACTCTACGGGTACCAATTTATTTTTCCTAAGTCTTAAATAATGAAATAAAATTTTAGAAAAAAGAATTATATTTTTTTGACTTTTATATTTTTTATTATGAATTAAAAACTGAATTTTAAAGAAAAATAAATTAAAAATACTAAATGAAAATGGAAAATTATGAAAAATTACGAAAAAATCCTAATTATTATTCTAATCCTAGGAAAAATAAATTCACTAAGCCAGCTTATTATGATAAGCTGTAAATAAGCTACGAATGGAAATAAGCAAAAGAAGAAGAAACTGGTTAAATAAATAATAGTGTAAGACTATAACTGAAAAAGACCCAAGGGCATTTGGAGTGTGTGTGGCTTGTGAGTGAGGAGACCAGGGTTCGAATCCCTGGTCTTGCACTTTTTTGAAAACTATTTTTTTTTTTCTTTTAAAAACCTAATAAGCACATGACAATAAGCAAGTTTTACAAAGACAAACTTTTTGAAAAACTCAATTAAGCACAGAATAAGCTATGGGAAATCAGACAGAGGGCTTTTATAGAAAATAAGCTAAGGTTTTTAAGCTAAAGAACTGTTAAGCTTATATAAGCTAATTTAAAACTGGAATAAGCTAAATTCAACAAAGTCTAATCTGAATGAACAACTAATCTCAGTATAAGCCACAATTAAAAACAAATAAGCAATGATCTAACTCAATAAGCTATACAAAGGACTGCTATGTGCAGGGCAAAAAGTGAATACTTTAAGCCATTCAAAAGCTAACTAAAAGCTAGTGTAAAAATTCATAAAAATGTAGAACAACTAGACAAGCTACCCAAGATCAAATGTACCAAATCTTGGATCATTTGAGCTCATATTGAGCTGATTAAAAATCACAGACATGGGCTGAATTTGCCAAAATTCTAGAAAAGGAATGCAGGCTGAAGTTGGCTACTGAGGTGAAATTTTTCACAAAATCAACTCAAACCTTCATGAAATGATCCCAACTCTAAACAACTAACTTGAATAAAAAATACCAAAATCTTATCGCAGAAATAGCTTATGGCTTTCATGAGCTTATCTGATCAGGGTTTAGACTAGAATTCCTACATTCAACTTGGATCAACAAGATTCTCACAAACAGATCAAAAGCTTCTACTAACACCTAATCTAGACTAAGATAAGTAAGATTAAAAGTCATCTAAGTGCACATGAACAGTAGAAATCCGATTTGACCCTTTTTGCACCCTAATCCAAACACCCCTTATTGCAGGCTGTTTTGGTTTTAGAACTAGGATATGGAAAGTTAAGCTGGGAATTGAGATGTAAAAAGGTCTACTAGATACTATAAGTACTTAAGAACAACTAACAACCAGAAATAAGCACCTAAATTAAGCTAATCTAGAATAAGCTAATTATTGGCTTTTTAACTGAAATTTTAAGAAACTTAAGGCAGAGACTATTTAAACTTACAATAAATAAACAGGAAGCATTGTTAAACTAACAATCAGCAAAAAAGGCATATAAAAAGCTGGAAATAAGCACTTGCACAGTAAAAGTGAAATATACAAAAATTAGAAAAATTAACTTAAAATTGCATTGAGCTTAAAATAAAGGGTAGTGAACAGTAAACAAGTTGAGCTTATCAAAAGCAAGCTAGAAACCACATTGCTTATCCAAACCAGCTTATTCTCCCCACCAACTGCTTATTTTGACCCCGTTGACTTTCGTTGACTTTTTGGTAATTTTGCACTGAGAACAGGAATTAACCTAAATGAACTATTAAAAGCTATTTTAAGCTTATTTTAGCTTAATAGAACAGTAACTTAAGCTTAAAAATTATAATGACATTAATTGAAAAATTAAAGAAAAGTGAGGGAATTTAAGTTTAAACGGAAAAATTGAAATTAAATTAAAAACAAGTTAATTACAATCCTGAATTTAAAGATACACTTGAAATACATAAAAACCCATTAAGCTTAACTTAACTACATTACATTCGACATAAAATTATCTACTGATTCTATACTAAAAAGCTAACTCCCTCTCTCTTATGCATTGCAGTCCATTTTATAGCCTATGAGTGTCTCTTTCTGTGCTTCCTTCTGGATTCTGAGCCCTTGGATCTCTCTTGAGCAATCTCAGCCCTTGATTGTGATTTTGGCGCCCAAATTGGCTGGGTGGATTTCCAGCGTGGAAATGGCATCACGTGAAGAGGGGTACATGTGAACTAGTAGGGTGGCTAGAGCTACTTTGGAGGGGGGGGGGGGGGCAAGCGTGTAGCAGAGAAAAGCAGGTAATGATGGTGGGTTAGTGGGAAAGGTTTGGCGGGAAAAAGGAAGGATGGGGGTTGACTTGTTTTGGCCGGATTTTATTAGCTAACAGGGTTGGGTTATGGGTGGATTGGGTTTATGTTTTATTTGGGTTAATTGATTGGGCTGGATGGGTTGTGGTTTAGTTTTGGGTTTTGTTTTATGTTTTAGGGAAAATGGGTTTGTATTGGATTTGGTTTTGTGTAATTTGGGATTTGGTTTTAGTGTAATTTAAATAGGCTGACTTGGCCCATTAAATTGGGTCGGGTTGGCCCATGAAAAATTGTTTTGGGTATGTTTTTCCCTTCTCATTCCAACGCCCTTTCCCGGGGTTGACTTTGACTTCGTCTTCACTTGATCAAATGCACAAATATTGTCGAGACGATCAAAAAATGTTCGTTTTCGCTCTGTTTTCAATCCTTTGTACCTGAAATACATAAAAACACACTCCAAGGATATTTACAATAATATTTGGTATATTTGGCTGTTTTTAGCATTTTTTATGTATTATATGGGCATAAAATTATGAGTAAATAGGCACTCATCATCCCCCCACACTATCAATTGCTAGTCCCTAGCAATCCGATCATATAAAGTAATGAAAGGATCAAAAGAATACCAAGTATACCCCGTTTTGACTTTTTATTCAATGCAAAAAAATTAAAACTAGAACAAAAATAGATAAAATGCTAGATTTCCAAAAATGGTATCATGGAACGGGATTCACACAAAATGGGTGTCTCCAGGGAATTGTAATCGTCATCCTCTTTTTTATACTCCCAACTAAGCTTAAACTCAATGTGCAAATGTTTTTGTAAAATGCTAACATTACTTATACTAATAATCTATGTAAGCCGAAACTTAACTTTTCTCTACCACAATTTATTCAAGTTAGGTGAGTGTGCTCATTTTTAAAATTTTGACCGCAAAAATCGACATTTATTATGGTTGTCATTTGTTTAAGTTAAATACTAATTTACCGGGAACCTCAAAAATCTAAGGATCAAAAAGGGTCTTTTTCATGTAGCGGTTTTTTTCTCGGCACATCCTAAACCAGTTGGTTTTAGGTGACCAGGCTTTTGACACCCCACAGAGAATAGTACCGGAGTCAGCGGAATTTCGATTTTAAATATATTATTTTATAATAATTAAATCAACATTATTATCATATTTAAATATTATATAGTGTTTTTATTTTAAAATAAAATCAAATATTGTGTGAAAGTACTTTAATCATGATCTTAGGATAATTTAATTTACTAATTCTTGCTCTCTCGCATTTTTAGAACGCGTGATTAAATTTTTTTCGATTATTGTGTAATGTTGCATGTATAAAAACCATCTAAGTTAAAATTAGTATAATATAAGTTTTTAATATATCATCTTCATATTATATGTTTTTAATGTTTGAAAATTTGGTTTGCTTTAAATAATAAAGTGTTATGACACATCTATATAATTACCTTTCAAAAAAAAAAAAAAAAAAATTGGGTATTGCTAAACATGTGTTCAAATGTACATGAGGTTGTTTGATTAAATCAAATGGAGAGTCTTATTGGATTATACCACACTGAATTAAAGTGATTTATGAGTATTAATTTATTTATTTTCATAAATAAGCGATTGGCTTATTGGATTTGTTTTAAAAATGAGTGCTATTTTTTAAAATTACAACCAATCAAAAGTATCTGAGAGAAAAAGATAACAACTGATTAATGAATAATTTTACTTTTTTAAAATAGTGTGTAATTTTATCGAGCATTTTTGGGTACATTTGAACAGATATTTGTGATAAAAAGCCATTATGGGATAATAGTGTCGGGATAATGATCAATATGAGATCAAAGTCATCTTGGTTTAGCGGTACGTGAGATATAATTTGTGAGATACGTGGTGTAGGTTGTAAAAAATTTGTAGTTCAAAAAAAAAAAAGAAATGATCAATATGAGAAACTCATATGGCACTAATGCAACAACAGTGGTCACAAAGCTGGTCCCGGTTGTTTCCTCCAGAAAAAGTATAGAATTAGGGAAAAGGGTATCTAATTCTTGAAAAAATGAGTAATAATGGTTTAAGAATGAGTAACGATAGTTTTTTTAAGTGTTGTTGGTTGAAGTGATAAGGATTTACAAGTTATTTTTTTATAATAAAAATATTTCACAATAGTTATGTACCACATTAAACGTATAATTTTTAGTCGAAAATATTGTGCCAATTCTCAAATATGTCATACCATTTACTTGACCCACAAATGTCGACTTACGTCTTGTCAAACCGCTCCTTACTAGCTGGGGCATCTTCACCCATCTTATACTACATTATTATTTATTAATAATAACAGCCTTAATTACTTTAAAGTACATTTACGAATGTTGCTTTGTGCCACTTCTTTTTCTGCTAGCGGCACACCTACCAAGCAATGGCTGATGTACGGTACGCATAAACTATGCCTGCGGGATTGCTAGGGGAATTCCTTTTTTTGCTAAGGGCCACTTTCTGCCAATCCTTTTTCTGCTAGCGGCACACCCACCATGCAATGGTTGCTGTACTGTACGCATAAACTATGGCTGCGGTATTGCTAGGGGCAATCCTTTTTTTGCTAAGGGCCGTATGAACAGTAGAATGTACCATACTAATGGTTGTTAGTTAACAGCCGTTATCTACTAACGGTCGTTATTATTATTATTTTTTTAATATTTAAATAACAACTAAAATGCGACAACAGTCCCCAAGGTTTAAATTTCATTGCAAAATAGGTCTCTTAGGGCCAATCGATGTTACAGAATTTACATAATCGGTCCTTTAGGTTACATATCCGTTAAAAAGTTAGTCCTACTAACGGCCGTTACTTAACTTTGCAACGAAACGCCAACATAAGGAAATTTTCCATGACAAAACTAACAAAAAATTTAAACAAATGGTCCTTGGGGTTATTAATCCGTTACATAGTTACGCCCTTGCGCTTAGTGGCGGGTAGCGATGGAAATAAATAATTTTGTATTCAAACATTCCGCGGCGAAGCGCGGGGCTTCACACCTTGTTATATATATATCACATTAGGTTTCATTAAAAAAATTGATTAAAAAAAAATAATAATAATAATAAAAAAGGTTCAAATATCCACAGTGGGACACTCACAAGTATCTTTCAAAGATGTTGCATTCACATAATGTAACAGTTAGAGCTGGCAATTTCTGACACGGACCTGTTAACACGACACGACACGACCTGTTCTTAACAGGTTTCGTGTCTTAACAGGTTCGGACCTGTTAAGACACGAATAGACATGTTAACAGACTTGATATATGATAACAGGTTCTTTAACAGATCCCTTAACGGGTCCGGACTTGATATATGATAACAGGTTCTTTAACAGATCCCTTAACGGGTCCTTAACAGGTTTGCTTATTTTTTTTGGTTTAAATTTAGTATTTTTGTTAACAGGTTCCTTATCGTGTAACCTGTTAATTTTCGTGTCGTGTTCGTGTTCGAAAAAAGTGACACGATTTGTTGTCGTGTTCGTGTTCAGTTCATTCGTGTTCGTGTCTTATCGTGTCGTGTCGGACACGATATACCGGCTCTAGTAACAGTATACTTACAGTGTGAACGCAATGAAATA
>CP139506.1:8021526-8049594 GCA_021014915.2 Artemisia tridentata subsp. tridentata | reverse complement strand
TTCAATAGGGATATTTTTATCGATCATATGCTTGAAATGATTCCCTTATTTGACTCATGACTTTCATTGTATGATTGTCATTCTTATTGATTCATTCTGACATTTATTTAAATATCTCTGCTATGCTATACTTATGCTTTGCCATGCTTATTGAGTTACTATCTTGTTTCTCTTGCCATGCTAGATTATTATTGTTGTATGCTATGATAGATATGTGCCTGAGCTAACGTAGTTGTGGAGGTACCATGACCATGTCTTGGATGGCACCCTAGGCATGACACTCCCGTAGAGGTTTGATAGATCTACGGCGTTCCCCTTTATGTTATGATTTTGTGTACACTATTGGCCAACTTTATATATGTGTGACCAGTCTAGTACTGGTATCCATATTTTTTTAGGGAACGTATAGATATATCCTAGGTTTATGTATTTTTATGTTATGGTGACCAGGTGGTGTGTGCCTTACACTCCTTCTCACACTTTTATTACTTAGAGGTCTCCCCTCTTCGTATACTTGTATTGCTTTAGTATGATTTGGCGGATTATGTATGTAGTTCCTATGGCACATCCTTATATGAACTTTTCCCTTATTTCATTATTCTCTTGATTCATTTTCTATTCAGTTCTCATGCATTCTTGATTCTTTGTTCTCTTTAAGATTCGTATGACTTTCATGATTATACTTTTCGTTTTGTATTCTTATTCCTTCGTTGCTTATGCTTATTTACCGTTATGTTATGTTATATATATATCTGTTCACTGGGCTTTTTAAGCTCAGCCGCATATTTTCTTTTCTTATGCGGCAGGTAATAAGCGGGGCGATGGGCTTGGGAATGAGAGAGAGTAGGACTTAAAGACCTATTTATTTATCATTTCGTTGTCCATTGTTTCGGACTTTCATTTCTTTTAGTACTTTGAATATTATCTCTTTACTTGGTTTTGTTTGGTTAACCCACTATGCATTTGGGATTATCTTTTGATACTAATCTTGATGTTCGAGACTTGGTTATTTATTTAAAAGACTTCCACTTGCGTAATGTATGCTTTGTATGACACCATAATGTGATATCTTGGTCTTGTCGGGTCGGGGTGTTACAGTTATGGTATCAGAGATCTGGGTTTGACCTGTAGAACCTTAGAAATGACCTGTGAGGATATTGGGTAGACACTAGGCTTTTCGTTTGACGCGATCTCTTTCTTCACATTTTGACCCTTACGTTTGTTTTGTCCTTTTGTTTCGTTTATGACCTTTCAGATGGTGAATACTCGTCGGAACGAGGAACCCTCTGGTGCTGCTTTGGATGCAGCGGTGCAGAGAGCTATTGATGCGTTACTTCCCGGTTTGACTGCACGCATCACGGACGAGATTAGGAGGAACACCGCTAGTGGTAGTGGTAATGGTGGTGGTGGTGGTGATGCTCCACCAGTGTCGATCCATGTGTGGTTGGAGCATTTTGTTAAGCAAAAACCACGTTCGTTCAGTGCTGCTACTTCTCCTGTGGAGGCGGAGAATTGGATATCTCACATTGAGAAGATATTCGAGGTACTTGGTTGTGACGATGGGTTTAAGGAACGTTTGGCTAGTTACAAATTTGAGGGAGATGCCCTCAGTTGGTGGAAGGCATATAGGATGGCTAAGGGAGGTGATGAGTTTGTTGCTGGGTTATCATGGGCTGAGTTTCGGGAGATATTCTTTCTTCAGTACTTCCCTAGATCAGAGAAACAGAAGTTCGAGCGTGACTATCATCATATTTTCCATTTGGATAGGGAGTCGAGTGCGGAGTATATGAAGAGGTTTGTGAGACTTGCGGGTTTCTTGGGTACGAAGGCTGGAACCCTGGAAGAGCAGGCTATGCATTTTAAGTGGGGGTTACGTGATGAGTTTCTTGAAGGTATTCTAAATACTGATTTTACTGATGTGGCACAAGTTGCCAATGCGGTCCGTAATAAGGAATTGATGCAAGAGAGGTCTAGACGTGGAGTGAAGAGGACTCAGGAGAGTGATCATCAGCAGGTTCAGGGTAATAGTCAGAGGAATGCTACTTCGAGGGGTAATGAGTTTCGGGGTAATGACAGGCGTAGTAACAACAACAATGGGCAGAATCAGCGGTCAGGCCGTGACCAACAGTTCAGGGGCCAACAGAGTCGTGGTATTCAGCAGGGTAATCGTGGTGCTACTTCTTCAGCAGGGCAGAGGAATGTGGGGGAACAGCTTCCACCTCCTCCTATTTGTGTTGAGTGTGGGAAAACTCATCCTGGTCGTACTTGTTATAAGGCTACTGGTGCCTGTTTTAGTTGTGGTGAACTTGGACATCGGGTTAGGTAATGTCCGAAGGCGAGTGGCACCAACCGTGGGAATGGAAATGGTGGGCAGCAGGCTTCTAAGGGTCGAGTTTTTGCACTAACCAGGGATCAGGCTGCGGGTACTTCTGGAACTGTCTTGGGTATGCTGTATTTATTTGATCATCCAATTTTTGCTTTATTTGATACTGGTGCTACACATTCTGTGATATCTTCTACATCTGCTAAACACATTAATTCAACCGCAATACCATTAAACTATGCTTTATCTATCTCAACACCAATGAAAAATTTCGAGACCATTACTCATGAATACGTGAATTGCCCTCTTCGTTTCGACGATAGAGTTCGCTCTGCAATTCTTCTTCCTCTAGATATGTACGACTTTGATGTAATTTTGGGTATGGATTGGTTGTCGGAGCATCGAGCTACGATTGACTGCCATACCAGACGTGTGATTTTTGGTGATCCTTGTAATCCTGAATTTGTCTACCAAGGTTCTCGGCTTGGTAAACCTATTAAGATCATATCCGCTATGAAAGCTCGCTCTTTACTGACACATGGTTGTGAAGGTTTTCTAGCTTCGATTAAGGATTCATATTTGGAGATTCCTAGTATGGAGAGCCTTTCGGTTGTTCGTGAATTCCCAGATGTATTTCCTGATGAACTCCCAGGCATGCCGCCTGAGCGTGAGGTTGAATTCTCGATTGATTTAATTACGAGTGCTGAACCCATCTCTAAGGCTCCTTATCGTATGGCTCCTGTTGAATTGAAGGAATTGAAAGAGCAATTACAGGAACTGCTTGAATCTGGTTCTATCCGTCCCAGTGTTTCTCCGTGGGGTGCTCCGGTGTTATTTGTTAAGAAGAAGGACGGTAGCATGAGATTATGTATCGACTACCGCGAACTTAACCGTATCACTATTTGAAATCGTTATCCACTTCCCCGCATAGATGATTTGTTTGATCAACTTCAGGGAGGGAAATTCTTTCCAAGATCGATTTGAGGTCCGGATATCACCAGCTACGTGTGAAGGATCAGGATGTTCCTAAGACCGTGTTCCGTACTAGATATGGCCACTACGAGTTCTTGGTCATGCCGTTTAGGTTGACGAATGCTCCTGCTGTTTTCATGGATTTGATGAATCAAATTTTTCACGAATACTTAGATAAGTTTGTGATCGTGTTTATTGACGACATCTTAGTTTACTCTAAGACTAAGGAGGAGCATGAGTACCATCTCCGTGTTGTTTTGGAGACTCTGATGCAGAAAAAGTTGTATGCCAAGTTTTCCAAATGCGAATTCTGGTTAGGACAAGTTGCATTCTTAGGTCATGTCGTTTCCGCAGATGGTATTACCATGGATCCGGCTAAGGTTGAGGCTATTACCAAGTGGCCAAGACCGACCAATGTGACTGAGATCAGGAGTTTTCTTGGACTGGCTGGTTATTACAGGAGATTCGTTGAGGGTTTTTCTCGTTTGTCGTTACCGTTGACTCAGCTTATGCGCAAGGGAGAGAAGTTTGTATGGACCGACGAGAGAGAAGCTAGTTTTGAAGAGTTGAAGAAGAGACTTGTTTATGTGCCGATTCTTACTCTACCATCAAGTTCAGGAGGTTATCAGATCTACAACGATGCTTCGAAGAAGGGTTTGGGTTGTGATGAAGCGAAAAGTGTACCGCTTTTAGGGGGTCATTTAAGCCCTAAATCGTATTTATTTGATCAAATATTGCCCTAAATCGTTCCTTTTGTCATTTTAGGTACTTTGGAGAAGAAATCTGGAAAAGGAAGCATTTTGGACGTTTTTGGAGCATAAAAGTGAAGAAAACGGCAAAGTCTCAAAATTATGCTGGAAAGTACCTTTGACGGCGTCAGGGATTGGTCCAGACGGCGTCATGGCTTGGCAAAAGAGGTGGATATGAAAATTACTCATGATAAGCCAGAGAATTTTGCATGAAAAATCTGACGGCGTCACCCTTTGAAGTGATCAAGGCCATCACGGTTTAAATTAAAGAGGGACGGCGTCAAGCCTTGATAAGCCAGAGCGGATTTTGGAGCACTAAAGAGGGACGGCGTCAGGAAGGCCATCCGGGAACCCTAAAAGCGGCGAGGTGACGGCGTCAGGATCTATAACGTGACGCCGTCAGCCCTTAAACTCTATATATAGTTTTGCAATTTTTTGTCATTAGTGTGGAACTTATTGTGTGTAACTTTGGAGGAGAAACCCTAAGACGAATTTCTGCCATTTTTAAGGGTTTTCATACCCTTGGATCTCCCATGTTTAATTGAAGATAAGTGATTATTTAATCATTCAATATGTCTATGTGTTGTTTGATTACATCTTGTTCTTGTCTTTTGATTAACATGCTAGGCTAGATTTATCTTGTGTTTGCTTAGATCTAATGAAACCTAGCTATTGATTATTGGTTATTAGTGTGTTATTAATTGTACTGGATGATTGTTCATCGATGTTAGGCTTAAGAAAACTGGCTAACTTCCTATTCGGTAACTTGCTTGAACGTCTTAAGAAACATGAACCAATGCGTACTAAGGTTTTTATGGTTGTATTTAATGCATGAGCGAATTCTAGTGATCCCATGTTAGGAGCTTCTTAGCCGGCTCGACATAGGAGTGAAGTAGGAGCTTATAGAGTTGGGGAAGTACGTACGCCACCCCACGATTGGTATTAAGGAATACACCCGTCATCCACGCGATTAATACACACTAATCAACCGGTAAAAGATAGTTAGGGAGTAAGGAAATCTAAGTAAACACATTTCTCTCCACATAAGTTTCACGACCTTTTCATTTTCAGTTATTTTATTTTATTTGCATTCGTAGTAACTTGGGTTAGTTGACTAGCAACTAATTCCGCCCACTCTTTCAACCCCGAGATTTTACTTGCTTTCATAAAATTATAAAAACACAAAAAGAATCTTCTCTCACCCTTAGACCTATTAGAGTAGTTTTTCACTCCTAACGACACTATTCCCTGTGGAGAACGATCAATCCCCCGTAATTACCACTACACTATACTACATCGGTCAGGTACACTGCCTGGTGGGGTTGTAAGCCTCTTGAGATCCCTCGAGAGGTAAAACCTGTTGTAAGGTCGCAAAACCACGCATCAAGTTTTTGGCGCCGCTGCCGGGGAATAGTTATTGTTTAGGTTGAATTTTTATTTTTATAGGTCTACTCACTAGATTCCTTTCTAGTGAGATTTTTATTTTATTTTTCTAGGTTTTCTTTAGTCTATCTTTTTTCTTGTTTCTTTGTTTGTAACCATTACCATTCGACATCATGGAAGATGGTAATATCCTTGATCCCAACAACCAACCACCACAACCTCCTAGAGCCCGTACCTTAGGAGACTACTCCCGTCCTAGCCACCATGGCTATCGAAACACCATTGAGCTCACTCAAGGAGCCAATGTCACTCCCTTGCGATCCGACACCATCCGGTTGGTGCAAAGCGGATGCGCATTCCATGGACTTCGTTCTGAAGATCCTAATCAACATCTCAAGGACTTTCTCAAAATTGTTGATTCCATAGACCTTGATGTTGCCACTCGAGAGACGACCCGACTGCGTCTCTTTCAATTCTCTCTGCGGGACCAAGCTAGTCAATGGCTAGAACGTCTACCCGCAGGATCCATCATCTCTTGGGATGATCTCACCACTCGCTTCCTTGCTCAGTTTTTCCCACTGGGAAGAACTACCAAGTTAAGGAATGATATCTTGATGTTCCAACAACGTCAAGGCGAAACCCTCTACGAGGCATGGACTCGATTCAAGGACTTACTCCAAAAAGTCCCTCACCATGGCATAGAACTTTGGCTCCAAGTCCAACTCTTCTATGACCGTATCAATCTCTCCACGAGGCAAACCATTGACCAATCGGCTGGTGGTAAGCTACGTGATCTAAGTGCGGAACAATCATGGACTCTCCTAGAAGATCTTGCTCTTTATGACAACGAAAGTTGGAGTGATCCCCGTGATTTGAATAAAACGGTCAAGGCAATATCTTTGCCTTCGAGCAATTCAAGCACTTCTGACCGTAGGATCATAGAACTTGAAGACCAAGTCAAGTTTCTCATGAAATCCTACGAGGCTCCTAAACCTTCAAGCCAAGTGAACAAAATCACTTCTTCATGTGAATTATGTAGTGGTCCCCACGACACTCGTGATTGCATGGAACTCCCCGAACAAGCTTTTGCGGACTACGCATCCTCGCGTACCGACGGAGCGGGAGACAAGTGGTAAACTTTCAAACCCGAGCCAAACCCCTACGGTGATTCATACAACCCCTCATGGAAAAATCACCCAAACCTTAGGTGGAAACAGAACCAAAACGCACAACAAACCAATTCTTCCAACCCACCTAATCGTTTCCAATCAAACGGTTCCAACTCAAACCGTACTTTCAACAACAATCCTTCCAGCAATGGTAGTACCAATAACTTTGAAGGATTGATGTCTCAATTTATGGCATCTCAAGAAGCTCGTTTGGCCAAGTTTGAAGCCGATTTCAAACAAAAACAAAGCGAGATGACCAATAAGATTGACACTTTTTTGAAAGCCCTCAATGACCGAGAAATGGGAGCACTCCCTAGCAACACAGTCAAGAACCCGAAACTAAACGTCAACGCCATCTCGTCGGTTTCGTCTCCTAGTTCTTGTCCACAATATTATTCGGTCAATTCCATGAGCTCGTGTTTCAAACAAACCCAAGTCGTTCAAAATGACCAAGAAGTTATGACATCCAAATTGGTCAACAACATAGTTGAAACACCTCCTACTTAAAACCTTGACAATGAATTCAAGGAGCTCCACCTTGAAAGTCCGGTTGTTGATGTGTTGGATGAGAAGAAGCTCAAGTTAGGCAAAAAAGGGACCGCCTTCGTTCAAAACAAGCTACCTAAGAAGTTAGATGATCCGGGCTTATTTGTTCTACCTTGCAAGATCGGTAATTCGGAGGCTTATGACACATTAGCCGATCTTGGATCAAGCCTTAACCTACTTTCGTTACCTCTCTACACCTCTCTAAAACCAGGGAAACTTGAAGAAACCAAGGTGATAATAGGCTTAGCGGATGGGAGTGTTGCTTACCCGGTTGGAGTAGTCAAGGACGTGTTAGTACACATAGGAAAATTAACCATTTTAGCCGATTTCCACGTCCTTGATATGGTTAGCGACCCTACATGCCCCTTGTTGATAGGTAGAGGATTTTTGGCGACCGCTAGTGCTATGATTGATTGTAAGGAATCTAAGATAGCGGTAGGAGAAGGTGATACTTGGTCAGTCTATGATGTTAAGAAACATGCCTATGATACTAGTGAGGAACCAACACCCCATTGGTTAGAATTAAATAGGAGACCATCTAGATATGGACCTTGGATCGATAGAGACTTCATAGGACCTCAACGCCCATTTTACCTAGAAGAGGACTTTGTGAACCGAACACATACGGTAGAGCAACTCTTAGCTAGGGACACCGAATTGGATCCATTTGAAGACCCTCTAGTTTTTAGGAAGATGATTGATTTCCTAGGAGTTTTGCCAATTAACCTAGGAATGAATAAGTGGACTTGTGAGGAAGATGATCATAAGTGGGATTGGGACAAACCACCCAAAGATGGAGATGGGTCATGGCATATTAAGATGACATTGTATGACCCGGATGGAGAGAAGTTTGAAAAGATATATTGTACTAAGCGGACCAATAGGAAACTTCAATCCAAGCTTAACCCTAAAGACGTCCTCGATGACGAACTCACTTACATAGGGTAGAGTGACTTTGAGTCTAGCTACAAGACTCGTTAATAAAGAAAAGCGCTTCTTGGGAGGCAACCCAAGCTTTATTTGCTTTGTGTGTTTATTTCTTTATTTGTTTGTTTTATTTGTTTCCGTATGTATGTTTAATTTTTATTATTATTGATTCATGTTCAAAACTAAATTGTGAAAATGCTTTATCTTGTTTTTAACTTCGTCTTAACTACATATAAAGGTATTTTGCAAAAGTTAAGTGTAAGGGAAATCTAAATCGGTTTATTAGAACACAAATGAACATGAATCGTAATAATATTAAATTAACATACATATTAGTATTTGTTTGAGTCAAATGCTTGTATCGAGTCATAATGATGTTTTGCAGGAATTCCAGGAAGTAAGGTATAGGTTTTTCCAAAATTTTTCCGGAAACTTAACATGAGAATTCTGTCAGATCATTTCTGACGGCGTCAGGCTTTACAACCTGACGGCGTCAGGTTTTAATTTTCTGAAATTTTTGAAAGTTTTGTTTTCATAAAAAGTTTTTATTAAATCTCTAACTTATAATCTCCAGGAATCTGCAAAATTATCATTCCACAAGCATTATATCCTTATATATAGAATTTATCCCGCCGATGTTATGCAGGTTTTCGTGTTTGTTTTCTCAGGTTTAACAGGTTATTTTGGACAAGGAGATGTATTTGGAATCAAGCTTTTGGCGATGCATTAGTCATGGAGCTTCAACATTACCTTGGAAGAAGATCTAACCATGTTGCCACATTATCCACCGAGCGAATCAGGGGAGTATTTGATTTCATTCTTTTACTTTATACTTCTACATCTTGTTATTTGAACATTGGGGACAATGTTCATCTTAAGTGTAAGGGGGGGGGGGTAAAAATACGATACTTTAGAGAATACAATTGCACTTGATTTTTGTTTGTTTGATGGTAGATGTGTAATAAAACTGAGAGAAATACCTGTTAGGGCAATTTTAGTGCCAAATTTAAAATTTTTTACAACATTTAGGAGTGAAACTTTGATCTTAATGAGCGTCTCATGGATAGGAGTTATATGACTAGCACAAAACCGTACCACTAAAAAATTTTCCACCCCCAAATATGTGAGGTTCGCCCCTAGAATTGGTAGGAAAAGCATTTATGCTATGATGTGTGTACCGGTAGCACTTAGATTCTAGAACTTGCGTTAGGACCATTCCAAGGCCACAAGTGAGACTACATTCGTGTAGTTAGATTTACTACATGATAAGAGGCATTAGGATTAACCCATTGTTTTACACCTGTGTTTTTGTTATAATTACTTTGGCTACATTGGTCAAGTAATTTTCCCACACCCTTTGCGTTGTACTCATTTTTAGTACACGATACCCTAGTACACCCCTCAGAGCCTATCTTTTCGTTTCGACCTTTAAGCATTCTACTTAAAGGAAGAATTTGTTACACCCCACTTAAATGTACACCCAAATCGCCTTAGCCTACCTTGTATGCACTCATTTTTAGTGCATTATTGTGACAACATTTGTTCAAACCCCAAGTTAATTATCTAGTTGATTACATGGTTGCTAAGTCGAGTCATATCCTTGTACATATTGTTTTGGGACGATTGGGACTCATGGGTAAAGTACTAGTGTAATGGAGTAATGGGGAAGAACATCATTATTACCCCCATATGTGCTAAATATTTTAAAAGTACTCCAAGTTTTTCAATTATCTTAATTCGAGTCATTAGAATAGTATTTGTAAAGTTATGTAAAAGTTCAAGTGTAAGGGGAACGCAACGCCCCTATGATGTATTATTTTGGATGGTAGG
Source organism: Artemisia tridentata subsp. tridentata (assembly GCA_021014915.2). NCBI lineage: Eukaryota > Viridiplantae > Streptophyta > Magnoliopsida > Asterales > Asteraceae > Artemisia > Artemisia tridentata. Next base: position 8,039,695 of record CP139506.1, on the reverse strand, counting down.
GCAAGAGTGTATGAAAAAAAAAATCAAGAAAAATACAAAAAAATGAGAAAAAGAAAAGTAGAAAAAACATACGGACTACCATCCCGTTTTATTTTATGTTTATTTTATGTTTTTGTTATTTTGTTTTTAGCTTAAGATTGAGTCGAGTCTTGGCTTAGCAACATTGTATAGTACATGTAATTAATCAAGATCTTTAACTCGCCACCAGTAAAATATCCCTTATCCAACAAAACCGTGTTTATCATATCCCTACACCTTATGTTATAACCCATGTAAAAGCCCTCTTTGATAGTTTATCTTAGGTGCTTACGCCTAGTGGAGAAGGTTTTCGATCCTTGCCCAAGCCTATGGTAATCTATTTGCTATGACAGGTAGTGAGAGATATTATCCGTTTTCATTTATGAGATTTATTTTGATGACACTTGAGAGATGTGAGTATCTAAACACTACTTGTGAGGTGCTAGTTTGTAATCTCCGTGCTTATTATGATTAAAGTGGAACGACTATTTGTTGTAATTACTTTTATATTAGCGTTAAATGACCCATAACTTGTATTTTGATTAGAATAAAAGCGCATTTGCTTGAGGACAAGCAAATCTCAAGTGTAAGGGTATTTGATGAAGCGAAAAGTGTACCGCTTTTAGGGGGTCCTTTAAGCCCTAAATCGTATTTATTTGATCAAATATTGCCCTAAATCGTTCCTTTTGTCATTGTAGGTACTTTTGAGAAGAAATCTGGAAAAGGAAGCATTTTGGACGTTTTTGGAGCATAAAAGTGAAGAAAACGACAAAGTCTCAAAATTATGCTGGAAAGTACCTTTGACGGCGTCAGGGATTGGTCCAGACGGCGTCATGGCTTGGCAAAAGAGGTGGATATGAAAATTACTCATGATAAGCCAGAGAATTTTGCATGAAAAATCTGACGGCGTCACCCTTTGAAGTGATCAAGGCCATCACGGTTTAAATTAAAGAGGGACGGCGTCAAGCCCATTTCTGACGGCGTCAAGCCTTGATAAGCCAGAGCGGATTTTGGAGCACTAAAGAGGGACGGCGTCAGGAAGGCCATCCGGGAACCCTAAAAGCGGTGAGGTGACGGCGTCAGGATCTATAACGTGACGCCGTCAGCCCTTAAACTCTATATATAGTTTTGCAATTTTTTGTCATTGGTGTGGAACTTATTGTGTGTAACTTTGGAGGAGAAACCCTAAGACGAATTTCTGCCATTTTTAAGGGTTTTCATACCCTTGGATCTCCCATGTTTAATTGAAGATAAGTGATTATTTAATCATTCAATATGTCTATGTGTTGTTTGATTACATCTTGTTCTTGTCTTTTGATTAACATGCTAGGCTAGATTTATCTTGTGTTTGCTTAGATCTAATGAAACCTAGCTATTGATTATTGGTTATTAGTGTGTTATTAGTTGTATTGGATGATTGTTTATCTATGTTAGGCTTAAGAAAACTGGCTAACTTCCTATTCGGTAACTTGCTTGAACGTCTTAAGAAACATGAACCAATGCGTACTAAGGTTTTTATGGTTGTATTTAATGCACAAGCGAATTCTAGTGATCCCATGTTAGGAGCTTCCTAGCCGGCTCGACATAGGAGTGAAGTAGGAGCTTGTAGAGTTGGGGAAGTACGTACGCCACCCCACGATTGGTATTAAGGAATACACCCGTCATCCACGCAATTAATACACACTAATCAACCGGTAAAAGATAGTTAGGGAGTAAGGAAATCTAAGTAAACACATTTCTCTCCACATAAGTTTCACCACCTTTTCATTTTCTGTTATTTTATTTTATTTGCATTCATAGTAACTTGGGTTAGTTGACTAGCAACTAATTCCGCCCACTCTTTCAAACCCGAGATTTTACTTGCTTTCATAAAATTATAAAAACACAAAAAGAATCTTCTCTCACCCTTAGACCTATTAGAGTAGTTTTTCATACCTAACGACACTATTCCCTGTGGAGAACGATCAATCCCCCGTACTTACCACTACACTATACTACATCGGTCAGGTACACTGCCTGGTGGGGTTGTAAGCCTCTTGAGATCCCTCGAGAGGTAAAACCTGTTGTAAGGTCGCAAAACCACGCATCAGGTTGTTTTTTGATGCAGCATGGGAAAGTAATTGCATATGCTTCTAGACAGTTGAAACCGTATGAGGCGAACTATCCTACTCATGATCTTGAATTAGCTGCCGTTGTCTTTGCTTTAAAAATCTGGAGGCATTATCTTTATTGTGAGAGTTGTGATATATTCACTGACCACAAGAGCCTGAAGTATATCTTTACCCAGAAGGAATTGAACATGCGACAGGGACGTTGGTTGGAGTTGTTGAAGGACTATGACACTAATATTCAGTATCACCCTGGAAAATCCAATGTTGTGGCTGATGCCTTGAGTCGTAAGTCGCGAATGATTGCTCGCCTTGACTTTGAGCCGAGGATTCTTAATGACTTAGAGCTTATGGAGGTTCAGCTGTGTGTTCGGGGTCATGATGGTTTTTGGGCTAGCTTGAAGGTGGAGTCTGATTTGATGTTAAGGATTAAGGAAGCTCAGAAAGACGATGTTGAGTTATGGGCTATTGTACAGAATGTTGAGGATGGTAAACAGTCAGAATTTCGTGTGGATATGGATGGTGTTGTTTGGTTTGGTGATCGTCTATGTGTTCCAGATAATTCTACTCTTCGTGAAGTTGTGCTTTCTGAGGCACATAGTCCTCCGTTCTCTATTCATCCAGGTTCGACTAAGATGTATCATGATCTTAAGCAACATTTTTGGTGGAATGGGATGAAGCAGGATGTAGCTTTACATGTGGCTAGATGTATGACTTGTCAGCAGGTTAAGATTGAACATCAATGTGCAAGTGGTCTCTTGCAACCTCTCGACATTCCTACATGGAAGTGGGACCAGATATCTATGGACTTCGTTACCGGTTAACCTCGTACTCTTCGGAAGCATGACGTGATTTGGGTCGTTGTTGATCGTCTGACCAAATCTGCGCATTTTCTCTCCATTCGTGTTGATTATTCTGTGAGTCGTATGGCTCAGGTTTTTCAGCAGGAAATTGTTCGGTTACATGGTACGCCGTCTTCTATTGTGTCCGATCGTGATCCTCGTTATACGTCTCATTTCTGGAAGGGGTTACATAAAGCTTGGGGTACACGGCTTAGATTCAGTACGGCATTTCATCCTCAGACTGATGGACAGTCGGAGCGGACAATTCAGACCTTGGAGGATATGTTGAGGTCTTGTGCTTTAGAGTGGACATGCCACTGGGATGATTACTTGTGTTTGGTGGAGTTTGCTTACAATAATAGTTGGCATGCTAGTATCAGAATGGCTCCGTTTGAGATGTTATATGGACGTAAGTGTAGTGCGCCGGTTTGTTGGAATGAGGTCGGGGAACGACTCATTGAGGGACCAGAATTAATTGAGATTACTAATGAGAAGGTGGCTGTGGCCAGAGAGAAATTGAAGGAAGCTCGTGCTAGACAGAAGAGCTATGCTGACCGTCATCGTCGTGATGTTGTGTTTAACTCTGGTGATCGTGTTTTCTTGAAGGTTTCTCCTTTTCGAGGCGTTAAGCGTTTCGGTATGAAAGGGAAGCTTAGTCCACGCTATATCGGTCCATTTGAGATTCTTGATCGGGTTGGTGAGGCATCTTATCGCTTGGCGCTACCTCCCCAATTATCGCATGTGCATGACGTTTTTCATGTGCCACTTCTTCGTGGGTATAATTATCATCCGCTTCATGTTGTGTCTTGCCCGTTCGATCAGATTCGGGAAGATCTTTCGTATAGTGAAGAACCTGAGGCTGTTTTGGAGCGTCAGGAAAGAGTCATGAGAACTAAAACCATTCCATTCGTAAAGATTCTTTGGAAGAATCATCCTGAGAGCGAGGCTACTTGGGAGACCGAAGAATCAATGCGATCCAGTTATCCACATTTCTCTTTGTGACTTGGTACATATTCATTTTGATATCGCTTTCGATTTCGTACTTCTATTTCTATTTCGTATTCCAATTTCGCAGACGAAATTCTCTTTTTAGAAGGGAAGAATTATAACACCTTAAATTAAATACGACTTATAAAATACGCTATGAATTAAAAACTTGAGTTATATATCATGTTATGACTCGAAACCATACAATATGAACATATAACCTAAAGTAAAATACGAAATGATACAAGAACCTTATAAATAAAAGTATGGCACGTTTAAGAAAATCTTTATAGGCCGAAAAAAAAATGTACACAACATATTATGGAGATAAGTATGAATTTTGGCCAATTTGGAAAGTGCTAATCACCCTTATACACCTCCCTAATACACGGCTCACTCATCCCATATTTTTTTTCTAAAACCGTGTATATGCATGCACCTCTCCAAGAAACCCTAAACTTCTTTCTCTCTATTCCATTTGGACGGCAAAAATAAAACCACACAAGAAACCCTAAAAACTTGTTCTATTCGGCATCAAGAAGGAGAAGAGGAGAAACAATAGCTTGATCGTGATCATTGTGTTCTTCTTCGATTCATATCACACAAAGGTAATCGAATACACATCATTTTAATCCATTCGAATTGTTGAATAAAACCTAAATCCATCCATATTCTATTTCTCTTTCATTCGGTCATGATCAAGAAGGAGAAGAGAAGGTGTTGGTGATTTGTTCGACCTAGAAATCTTTGTGTTCTCATTCCATTCGATCTAACCTAAGAGGTATCATATAAACTTCAATCTATAATAATACTTTCGGATCAATATGTATTAATATGTGTCAATATAATTAATTATGTTATTGAAATCGGATATATATAAACAAACTAATCTATCAGAAATTTTGCCCTACCTAAACGAATTTTAAACCAATGATACAAACATGAATTTTAGTGGTTCTTTGGTCTAAAACTGAATTCAGTGAAATAGTGATCAAATAAAATTGGTTTGATGATTTTTAGAGGTCGGGAAGGCAACCGTTTGATTTTTAGAAATTCATGTGTCAAAATTGGATTTCGGGGTATGAAAATTCAAGCGTGTTCTATGATTTTTAATTTAATACCTATAACGATTCAATACCTGAAATTTTGGCAGAATGATATATGGTATATGAGTTAAGTTGGGTAATTTTTTTGGATTTTTCTGAGATGTTTAACTGGGGTGAATAATTACATACTTTCGGGGTGTTTCAGCAGGCCCAATTCGAGGAAGTGTTGTGATTGTCGATTTTTAATTGGTACTTGTACTACTTAATAAAATCTGGAAAAATTATATAAAATACTTAAGACATATATGTATATCTGGGAAAAAGTATAGAATTTTATAAGCTCGTATAAGGCGTTTTAAAAATAGCTAAAGTCGGACCTGTTTTCAATTATAATTCTGAATTTAAGTAGTTATTTGTTTAGAATACTTATAAGCTTAATTGCTTCACCTTTAGAACCTAAATAAGCTATTTGTCATCTTAAAAGTATTTAACTTATGTTTTGATTAATTATCATATTAACCATTAACTTTGGCATAATTGCAATCGTAACCCTAATCTTTGAATAGTGATAATGTGAAACCAAATTATATGAATTAAACCCTAAAACTGCTAATTCGGGAAATATAACTTAATTATGACCTAATTGAATTTATGTAACCCTAATTGGAGTTTAATCACTTTAAATGATCAATTAAAATGACTTGTGTAATTAGAAACCCTAATATCACATTTACTTGATTCAGAAACCTAAATTGCTTTTAAACATAAAATGGCTAAAGTTACTATTTTTGGAAAGTTACTAATTATGGAAACCTGCTAATTATGGAAAGCTACCTAAAATGGAAAGAAAACTAAAACGAAACCTTTATGATTATGAAACTATGAAACTTATAAGTAAAATTATGATTATTGTAGATCGGGTGAAGAAGGAGTGATCCCCTGCTTCCATTCATTTCTAATGCTTTGATTTGTGTGCTTTGATAAGGTACATATATTATTTCCCTTTTCAGTAGGGATATTTTTATCGATCATATGCCTGAAATGATTCCCTTATTTCACTCATGACTTTCATTGTATGATTGTCATTCTTATTGATTCATTCTGACATTTATTTAAATGTCTCTGCTATGCTATACTTATGCTTTGCCATGCTTATTGAGTTACTATCTTGTTTCTCTTGCCATGCTAGATTATTATTGTTGTATGCTATGATAGATCTGTGCCTGAGCTAACCTAGTTGTGGAGGTTTCATGACCATGTCTTGGATGGCACCCTAGGCATGACACTCCCGTAGAGGTGTGATAGATCTACAGCGTTCCCCTTTATGTTATGATTTTGTGTACACTATTGGCCAACTTTATATATGTGTGACCAGTCTAGTACTGGCATCCATATTTTGTTAGGGAGCGTATAGATATATCCTAGGTTTATGTATTTGTATGTTATGGTGACCAGGTGGTGTGTGCCTTAAACTCCTTCTCACACTTTTATTACTAAGAGGTCTCCCCTCTTCGTATACTTGTATTGCTTTAGTATGATTTGGCGGATTATGTATGTAGTTTCTATGGCACATCCTTATATGAACTTTTCCCTTATTTCATTATTCTCTTGATTCATTTTCTATTCAGTTCTCATGCATTCTTGATTCTTAGTTCTCTTTAAGATTCGTATGACTTTCATGATTATACTTTTCGTTTTGTATTCTTATTCCTTCGTTGTTTATGCTTATTTACCGTTATGTTATGTTATATATATCTGTTCACTGGGCTTTTTAAGCTCAGCCGCATGTTTTCTTTTCTTATGCGGCAGGTAATAAGCGGGGCGACGGGCTTGGGAATGAGAGAGAGTAGGACTTAAAGACCTATTTATTTATCATTTCGTTGTCCATTGTTTCGGACTTTCATTTCTTTTAGTACTTTGAATATTATCTCTTTACTTGGTTTTGTTTGGTTAACCCACTATGCACTTGGGATTATCTTTTGATACTAGTCTTGATGTTCGAGACTTGGTTATTTATTTAAAAGACTTCCGCTTGCGTAATGTATGCTTTGTATGACACCATAATGTGATATCTTGGCCTTGTCGGGTCGGGGTGTTACAGTGTGTTCTCTAAGTTTGTGTTTGTTTTCCTTCTTTGAAAGCTAATAAACATTCGGTATTTAATTACACCATACGATCCACACTCTTCCTTATCTTGTTCTTGTTTGAGTACCATTCGATCTATAGTTAGTTTGTGTGATAAAGTAGTGATTTTTATTCATTACAAGTTTCCTCAACTTTTACGTTAAGACATAGACGTTCCGGATCTTTCACATGTCTTGAAGGCTTGCGAATGGGAACAATTTCAACTTCAGGTGGAGGACCCAGACTTTCAGGTTTCAAAGGTAGTACGCTAGTGTTTTCAGAAGGTAATGTATCTACATGATCATCTTTCAGATCATAAACTCTCCCACTGAATTCTTGAGATATAAGTTCCTTTTCAAGAAAGTCTCCATATCTAGAAACAATTACTTTGTTTTCAGGTGGGTAGTAAAAGTAGTAACCCATTGTTTCCTTTGGGTATCCTACAAAGATACACTTTACAGATCTCTGTTGGAGTTTATCTGCTGAGCACGTCTTATATACGCCTCGCAACCCCAGAATTTAAATAAGACAAGTTCGGAGCTTTTCCATTCCATATTTCATATGGTGTCTTATCAACCTTCTTAGTGGGATCCATATTCAAAATACGAACCGCAGATTCTAAGGCATAATCCAAAAAAGATAAAGGAAAAGTTGTAAGATTAAACATTGATCGTACCATGTATAACAATGTACGATTTCTTCTCTCAGATACACCATTTTGTTGTGGAGTATATGGAGATGTGAGATTCTGGACAATTCCATTCTCAGCTAAGTAATCTTTAAACTCTTGGCTTAGGTACTCACCACCTCTATTAGATCGAAGAGCTTTAATCTTCTTTCCTAGTTGCAATTCTACTTCTACTTTAAAAACCTTAAATGTTTCAAACACCTCATGTTTATGTTTAAGCAAGTTAACATAGCCATATCTACTGAAATCACCTGTAAAGGTTAAGAAGTAGCTAGCACTTTTCCTTGGCACATGTCTAAGTGGTCCACACACATCAGTATGTATTAAACTAAGTAGATCAGAAGCCCTTTCCATATTACTATGAAAAGGTTTCTTAGTCATCTTACCAGATATACAAGACTCACATTTATCATATGATTCATCATCGATACTTTTCAAAAGCCCATCATGTTGAAGCTTTTTCATGCGAGTCTTGCCTATATGAGCAAGTATACAGTGCCAAAGGTAAGAAGAATTCAAGTCTGACTTAATCCTCTTACTTATGTTATACATTGAATTATTTTTATTGGATATATACTCATTCTAGTAGCACTAAAATAGTACTAGCAGTAGTAACTCTGCTTTAGCAGGACTAACTTAGTACTAGCAGTAGTAACTCTGCTCTAGCAGTACTAACTTAGTATTAGCAGTAGTAACCATGAGACTAAAAGATGTACTCACATAATATGGTCACGCTTATCAACATTATTGGTCACTCTTTGTTTAATTCGATGTGTTACTAATTATTATAAAATGCCACACAAACTAAAAATTCATGTGACCATTGGATGAACAATAGTCACGCAAAATACACATTTCTTCACTTTAAACAGCATATGGTCACACTTATTAACACTTTTGGCCACTTTCTGCTTTTTTGTATGTGACTAAATACCCAAAACAAACATGCTTTGTATGACTAAATATTACAAAAGTCCACACAAACATAAAATTCAAGTGGCCATTGGATAAACAATAGTCACACAAAATACACATTTCTTCACTTTAAACAGCATATGGTCACACTTATTAACACTTTTGGCGACTTTCTGCATTTTTGTATGTGACTAACCCGAAACAAACATGCTTTGTGTGACTAAATATTACAAAAGGCCACACAAACATAACATTCATGTAGCCATTGGATGATCAATAGTCACACAAAATACACATTTCTTCACTTTAAACAGCATATGGTCACACTTATTAACACTTTTGGCTACTTTTTGCTTAATTGTTTGTGACTAAATACCCAAAACAAACATACTTTGTGTGACTAAATATTACAAAAGGCCACACAAACATAAACTTCAAGTGGCCATTGGATGAACAATAGTCACACAAAATACACATTTCTTCACTTTAAACAGCATACGGTCACACTTACTAATACTTTTGGCTACTTTCTGCTTTTTTGTATGTGACTAAATACCCAAAACAAACATGCTTTGTGTGACTAAATATTACAAAAGGCTACACAATCATAAAATTCAAGTGGCCATTGGATGAACAATAGTCACACAAAATACACATTTCTTCACTTTAAACAGCATATGGTCACACTTATTAACACTTTTGGCCACTTTCTGCTTTTTTGTATGTGACTAAATACCCAAAACAGACATGCTTTGTGTGACTAAATATTACAAAAGGCCACACAAACATAACATTCAATTGGCCATTGGATGATCAATAGTCACACAAAATACATGATGAGGCGAAAAGTGTACCGCTTTTAAGGGGTCATTTAAGCCCTAAATCGTATTTATTTGATCAAATATTGCCCTAAATCGTTCCTTTTGTCATTTTAGGTACTTTTGAGGAGAAATCTGGAAAAGGAGGCATTTTGGACGTTTTTGGAGCATAAAAGTGAAGAAAACGACAAAGTCTCAAAAATCGGCTGAAAGTTACCTTTGACGGTGTCACAATTAACTCTGGACGGCGTCATGCCTTGGCAAGAAAAGGTGGACGTGAAATTTACTCATGATAAGCCAGTGAAAATAGCATGTAAATTCTGACGGCGTCACGCTTTAACTTGATCAAGGGCGTCACGGCTTAAATCAAAAGGGGACGGCGTCACGTACAAGTTCTGACGGCGTCAAGCCTTGATAAGCCAGAATGGATTTTTGAAGAGCTAAAGAGGGACGGCGTCAAGAAGGTCATCCGGGAACCCTAGAAGCGGCGAGGTGACGGCGTCACACTCCATAAGGTGACGCCGTCAGATCCAAAAGTCTATATATAGTTTTCTAATTTTTTGTCATTAAAGAGAGCTTAGTGTGTGGAATTTTGGGAGAAAACCCTAGGACGAATTTAGCTTCTTTTTCAAGGCTTTTTGCCTTGAGATCTTCCATGTTACATTGAAGATAAGTTATCAATTAATCATTCAATATGTCTATGTGTTGTTTGATTTTATCTTATTCTTGTCTTTTGATTAACATGTTAGGCTAAATTTATCTTGTGTTTGCTTAGATCTAATGAAACCTAGCTATTGATTATTGGTTATTAGTGTGTTGTTAGTTGTATTGGATGATTGTTTATCTATGTTAGGCTTAAGAAAACTGGCTAACTTCCTATTCGGTAACTTGCTTGAACGTCTTAAGAAACATGAACCAAATGCGTACTAAAGGTTTTTACGGTTGTATTTAATGCACAAGCGAATTCTAGTGATCCCATGTTAGGAGCTTCCTAGCCGGCTCGACATAGGAGTGAAGTAGGAGCTTGTAGAGTTGGGGAAGTAAGTACGCCACCCCACGAATGGTATTAAGGAATACACCCGTCATCCACGCGACTAATACACACTAATTAACCGGTAAAAGATAGTTAGGGAGTAAGGAAATCTAAGTAAACACATTTCTCTACACATAAGTTTCTCACCAACATTTTCATTTCAGTTATTTTATTTTATTTGCATTCGTAGTAATTTTGGGTTAGTTGACTAGCAACTAATTCCGCCCACTCTTTCAAAACCGAGATTTTACTTGCTTTCATAAAAAAATATAAAAACATAAAAAGAATCTTCCTCAACCCTTAGACCTAATTAGAGTAGTCTTTCACACCTAACGAACACTATTCCCTATGGAGAACGATCAATCCCCCGTACTTACCACTACACTATACTACACGGTCAGGTACACTGCCTGGTGGGGTTGTAAGCCTCTTGAGATCCCTCGAGAGGTAAAACCTGTTGTAAGGTTGCAAAACCCACGCATCAAGTTTTTGGCGCCGCTGCCGGGGAATAGTTATTGTTTAGGTTGAATTTTTATTTCTATTAGGTCTACTCACTAGATTCCTTTCTAGTGAGATTTTTATTTTATTTTTCTAGGTTTTCTTTAGTCTATCTATTTTCTTCGTGTCTTTGTTCGTAACCATACCATCCGACATCATGGAAGATGGTAATATCCTTAACCCCCACAACCCACCACCACAACAACCACCACCACCTCCTAGAGCCCGTACTTTAGGAGAGTATTCCCGTCCTAGCCACCATGGCTATCGAAACACCATTGAGCTCACTCAAGGAGCCAATATCACACCCTTGCGATCCGACACCATCCGGTTGGTGCAAAGCGGATGCGCATTCCATGGACTTCGTTCTGAAGATCCTAATCAACATCTCAAGGACTTTCTTAAAATCGTTGATTCTATAGACCTTGATGTTGCCACTCGAGAGACGACCCGATTGCGTCTCTTCCAATTCTCTTTGCGGGACCAAGCTAGTCAGTGGCTAGAACGTCAACCCGCAGGATCCATTACCTCTTGGGATGATCTCACCACTCGTTTCCTTGCTCAGTTTTTCCCACCAGGAAGAACTACCAAGCTAAGGAATGATATCTTGATGTTCCAACAACGTCAAGGCGAAACTCTCTACGAGGCATGGACTCGATTCAAGGACTTACTCCAAAAAGTCCCTCACCATGGCATAGAACTTTGGCTCCAAGTCCAAATCTTCTATGACCATATCAATCTCTCCACGAGGCAAACCATTGACCAATCGGCCGGTGGCAAGCTACGTGATCTAAGTGCGGAACAATCATGGGCTCTCCTAGAGGATCTTGCTCTTTATGACAACGAAAGTTGGAGTGATCCCCGTGATTTGAATAAAACGGTCAAGGCAATATCTTTGCCTTCGAACAATTCAAGCACTTCCGACCGTAGGATCATAGAACTTGAAGACCAAGTCAAGTTTCTCATGAAATCCTACGAGGCTCCTAAACCTTCAAGCCAAGTGAACAAAATCACTTCTTCGTGTAAATTATGTAGTGGTCCCCACGACACTCATGATTGCATGGAACTTCCCAAACAGGCTTTCAAATAATTCGCATCCTCGCGAATCGATAAGGCGGGAGATAAGTGGCTCGCCACTAATTATGGGCCCAAAAATTCCGAAGATGGGTATGAGGCATGGAAGAATAATCCAAATTTTAGTTGGAACCAAACTCGTAGCGTATCATTCAATGACTCTACCCCGCTCACCAGGTCTGAACATTATCCTCAGCGACACACGCATAAACAACAAAATCGCGAGGAATCACTGCAAAAATTCATTCTCTCTCAAGAAACACAGCTCTCCAAACTTGAGAATCAATTCAGACAATAGCAAGTTGATATGAACAACAAGGTCGATAACCTGTTAAAGATTATCAATGATCGCCTTGCTGGCAGGTCAACTTGTGAGTTGGCACGAGTTAATGAGATCAAATCTGTTACGGTGACCCACCAAACACCCCCTCCTGTAAAAATCAAGCACCCTAGTAAACTCTTCAAATACATATCACCAAACGAAAAAAAAACAGGAGATACTCATACCCCTTCGAAACCTCTCCACTTCATGAACACCATTACAACAATACCTGTTCCTAAACCAAATTTGGACCGACAAACAGCCAAGAATGTGGACAATGAAATGGAGGGTGAAGTTCCCGAAAAGAAACCCGAGGCGCCCGACGACTATCTAGACTCACCAAAGAACTCGAGTACAATAGAGGTGAGTGATGAGGAAGGCTCGGAAGAGAAATCCGAAATGTCTCATGGGCTCCCAGGACTGCTAGACCGCCCCCTGGTAGAGGAACTTGAGAGAGGCACAGCAAGGTCGCCTATGGGATTCGGAGAGAGAATAGAGGATGGCGCTCCTAGGGTCTTTAAGATGTCTTGCACCACTAGGAAAAAGTTTATAAAAGATGCCTACATAAACCCCAACTCTTCTATGAGCGCAATATCCCTCTCTCTATATAACGAAGCCTTCACTGAACAAGTCAAATATGAAGGGTCTAATATCATCGGGGTAATAAGGAGGGTACCAATTGTGATAGAAAAGTTCCTCTTTCATGTCGAGTTAACTGTAATTAATAACATGAACTCTATCATCAGCCCATCCTTAACTGGCCTTGTTCTAGGCAAACCATTCATAAAAGCAACGGGAGTGATACTCGATGAGGATGATAGGAGTGCATTATTTACCGATGGTGTCAGGAAAGTGATTTTTCGGGATGGCTGTGAAGAAGTGTATGAGTATCAACCATCAGCAAGTGGCAACACATGGGGGTTACACGGTAGAAGGCCTGGCCGAATTAAGCGACATGATCCAAATAATCTCAAAATACCTTGCATGATTGGTCACAAGCATTTTTATAATGTTTACATTGACACATGTTTACCCAAAAATGTGATGTCCTTGTTTCATTATAACAACATTTGCAGATGGGGGATGATTCATGAAGGGAAGGACGACATCGGCATAGATGATGATATACAGGTGTTTGTAGGAAATATGACATTCACTATGAGCTTCGCAATCGTCGATAATATCGAAGAGTACATCGATCCCAGGTTATCACAAGTTGTTTTTGGGGCACCTTTTTGCCAGGCCACAAGCTTGGTTGTGGACGAGCTCAATGGGATCATGACTTTCACCGATGGGATTAGGGAAATCTCATACCAAACACCTTACAAGATGAGAGAATTCAAGGAGATTGATTATAAAGGGCTCGATGGGTTAAGTTCCCAACTCGTGTTATGTGATGATGATGTGAGAAGGGGATGTAAGGACACTTTTGACCTGTCAAGCGGATTCTTTAAGCACGATAAGGAACTTAGTTCTAAATACCGAAACAATCCTTTTGATCACGTGGACCCGAAATACCTTTACTATGAAAGTGATTCTGATAGAGGATCAAAGGAGAATGGCCTAGGAACCGTGACCGATGATGGAGTCATGTAATGTACGTGACTTTGAGTCTAGCTACAAGACTCGTTAATAAAGAAAAGCGCTTCTTGGGAGGCAACCCAAGCTTTATTTGCTTTATTTGTTTTATTTGCTTTGTGTGTTTATTTATTTGCTTGTTTGATTTTATTTTCCGTATGTGTGTTTAATTTTTATTAGTATTGATTCATGTTCAAAAGTAAATTGTGAAAATGCTTTATGTTGTTTTTAACTTCGTCTTAACTACATATAAAGGTATTTTGCAAAAGATAAGTGTAAGGGAAATCTAAATCGGTTTATTAGAACACAAATGAACATGAATCATAATAATAATAAATTAACATACATATTAGTGTTTGTTTGAGTCAAATGCTTGTATCGAGTCATAATGATGTTTTGCAGGATTTCCAGGAAGTAAGGTAAAGGTTTTTCCAGAAATTTTCCGGAAACTTAAAATGAAAATTTTTGTCAGGTCATTTCTGACGGCGTCAAGGTTTATAACCTGACGGCGTCAGATTTAATTTTCAGAAATTTTTGAAAGTTTTGTTTTCATAAAAAGTTTTTATTAAAATCTCCAACTTATAATCTCCAGGAATCTGTAAAATTATCATTCCACAAGCATTATATCCTTATATATAGATTTTTTCCCGCCGATGTTATGCAGGTTTTCGTGTTTGTTTTCTCAGGTTTAACAGGTTATTTTGGACAAGGAGATGTTTTTGGATCAAGCTTGTGGCGATGCATTAGTCATGGAGCTTCAACATTACCTTGGAGGAAGATCTAACCGTGTAATTTCACTATCCACCGAGCGAATCAGGGGAGTATTTGATTTCATTCTTTTACTTTTTGCTTTTAGATCTTGTTATTTGAACATTGGGGACAATGTTCATCTTAAGTGTAAGGGGGGGGGTAAAAGTACGATTTTAGAGAATGCCATTGCGCTTGATTTTTGTTTGTTTAATAGTAGACGTGTAATAAAACTGAGAGAAATACTTGTTAGGGTAATTTTAGTGCCAAATTTAAATTTTTTTACAACATATAGGAGTGAAACTTTGATCTTAATGAGCATCTCACGGATAGGAGTTATATGACTAGCACAAAAACCGTACCACAAAAAAATTTTCCACCCCAAATATGTGAGGTTCACCCCTAGAATTGGTAGGAAAAGCATTTATGCTATGATGTGTGTACCGGTAGCACTTAGATTCTAGAACTTGCGTTAGGACCATTCCGAGGCCACAAGTGAGACTACATTCGTGTAGTTAGATTTACTACATGATAAGAGGCATTAGGATTAACCCATTGTTTTACACCTGTGTTTTTGTTATAATTACGTTGGCTACATTGGTCAAGTAATTCTCCCACACCCCTTTGCGTTGTACTCATTTTTAGTACACGATACCCCTAGTACACCCCTCAGAGCCTATCTTTTCGTTTCGACCTTTAAGCATTTTACTTAAAGGAAGAATTTGTTACACCCCACTTAAATGTACACCCAAATCGCCTTAGCCTACCTTGTATGCACTCATCTTTAGTGCATTATTGTTACAACATTTGTTTAAACCCAAGTTAATTATCTAGTTGATTACATGGTTGCTAAGTCGAGTCATATCCTTGTACATATTGTTTTGGGACGATTGGGACTCATGGGTAAAGTACTAGTGTAATGGAGTAATGGGGAAGAACATCATTTATTACCCCCATATGTGCTAAATGTTTTAAAAGTACTCCAAGTTTTTCAATTATCTTAATTCGAGTCATTAGATTAGTATTTGTAAAGTTATGTAAAAATTCAAGTGTAAGAGGAATGCAACGCCCCTATGATGTATTATTTTGGATGGTAGGGCAAGAGTGTATGAAAAAAAAAAAAAAAAAAAAAAAAAAAAAAAAAAATCGAAAAAATCAAGAAAAATACAAAAAAATGAGAAAAAGAAAAATAGAAAAAACATACGGACTACCATCCCGTTTCATTTTATATTTATTTTTATGTTTTTGTTATTTTGTTATTTCGTTTCTAGCTTAAGATCGAGTCTAGTCTTGGCTTAGCAACGTTGTATAGTACATGTAATTAATCAAGATCTTTAACTCGCCACCAGTAAAATATCCCTTATCCAACAAAACCGTGTTTTCCTTTTCCCTACACCTAACGTTATAACCCATTTAAAAGCCCTCTTTGATAGTTTATCTTTGGTGCTTACGCCTAGTGGAGGAGGTTTTCGATCCTTTCCCAAGCCTATGGTAATCTATTTGCTATGACAGGTAGTGAGAGATATTATCCGTTTTCATTTATGAGATTTATTTTGATGACACTTGAGAGATGTGAGTATCTAAACACTACTTGTGAGGTGCTAGTTTGTAATCTCCGTGCTTATTATGATTAGAGTGGAACGATTATTTGTTGTAATTACTTTTATGTTTGCATTAAATGACCCCTAACTCGTATTTTGATTAGAATAAAAGCGCATTTGCTTGAGGACAAGGAAATCTCAAGTGTAAGGGTATTTGATGAGGCGAAAAGTGTACCGCTTTTAAGGGGTCATTTAAGCCCTAAATCGTATTTATTTGATCAAATATTGCCCTAAATCGTTCCTTTTGTCATTTTAGGTACTTTTGAGGAGAAATCTGGAAAAGGAGGCATTTTGGACGTTTTTGGAGCATAAAAGTGAAGAAAACGACAAAGTCTCAAAAATCGGCTGAAAGTTACCTTTGACGGCGTCACAATTAACTCTGGACGGCGTCATGCCTTGGCAAGAAAAGGTGGACGTGAAATTTACTCATGATAAGCCAGTGAAAATAGCATGTAAATTCTGACGGCGTCACGCTTTAACTTGATCAAGGGCGTCACGGCTTAAATCAAAAGGGGACGGCGTCACGTACAAGTTCTGACGGCGTCAAGCCTTGATAAGCCAGAATGGATTTTTGAAGAGCTAAAGAGGGACGGCGTCAAGAAGGTCATCCGGGAACCCTAGAAGCGGCGAGGTGACGGCGTCACACTCCATAAGGTGACGCCGTCAGATCCAAAAGTCTATATATAGTTTTCTAATTTTTTGTCATTAAAGAGAGCTTAGTGTGTGGAATTTTGGGAGAAAACCCTAGGACGAATTTAGCTTCTTTTTCAAGGCTTTTTGCCTTGAGATCTTCCATGTTACATTGAAGATAAGTTATCAATTAATCATTCAATATGTCTATGTGTTGTTTGATTTTATCTTATTCTTGTCTTTTGATTAACATGTTAGGCTAAATTTATCTTGTGTTTGCTTAGATCTAATGAAACCTAGCTATTGATTATTGGTTATTAGTGTGTTGTTAGTTGTATTGGATGATTGTTTATCTATGTTAGGCTTAAGAAAACTGGCTAACTTCCTATTCGGTAACTTGCTTGAACGTCTTAAGAAACATGAACCAAATGCGTACTAAAGGTTTTTATGGTTGTATTTAATGCACAAGCGAATTCTAGTGATCCCATGTTAGGAGCTTCCTAGCCGGCTCGACATAGGAGTGAAGTAGGAGCTTGTAGAGTTGGGGAAGTAAGTACGCCACCCCACGAATGGTATTAAGGAATACACCCGTCATCCACGCGACTAATACACACTAATTAACCGGTAAAAGATAGTTAGGGAGTAAGGAAATCTAAGTAAACACATTTCTCTACACATAAGTTTCTCACCAACATTTTCATTTCAGTTATTTTATTTTATTTGCATTCGTAGTAATTTTGGGTTAGTTGACTAGCAACTAATTCCGCCCACTCTTTCAAAACCGAGATTTTACTTGCTTTCATACAAAAATATAAAAACATAAAAAGAATCTTCCTCAACCCTTAGACCTAATTAGAGTAGTCTTTCACACCTAACGAACACTATTCCCTGTGGAGAACGATCAATCCCCCGTACTTACCACTACACTATACTACATCGGTCAGGTACACTGCCTGGTGGGGTTGTAAGCCTCTTGAGATCCCTCGAGAGGTAAAACCTGTTGTAAGGTTGCAAAACCCACGCATCAATACACATTTCTTCACTTTAAAATGCATATGGTCACACTTATTAACACTTTTGGCCATTTTCTGCTTAATTGTATGTGACTAAATACCCAAAACAAACATGCTTTGTGTGACT